>CM062399.1:5590110-6190110 GCA_031304145.1 Cardiospermum halicacabum | reverse complement strand
CTGTAAAGGAAAATAATATTAGTTAACAACCAGACAAACAGATAAATACTAATCCAACAACAAAACAAAATGAAGAAAATAAATAAATAAATAAAAGAACTAATTCCATTCATACTTGTGCCTATACCCTTCACTAAAATAAGCATTCACAGCTTCTTGTAGATTTCCGCCAAATTCCTGTCAATCAAATAATATGTCAATAAGCATTACACAACTAAAAAAAAGCTTAATTCATGAGACGCCAATTCGCATACTACTATGCAATTACAGCAATTTAACAGACATAGAAACTTCTCATCAAAACTAAATAACTCCAATTCGTTTCGCAACCAAACTACAAGCAAAATGTACAATCACACCCCCGAATCGCTAACAAAACTAGCAAGAAATGCAAACCCTAGCAGAATAAAGCGAAAACTAATTCTCAACCTAGAAGAATATATTCATCAAGAACAAGAGACTAACTACAAATAAATAATAACAAACTACTTATCTGGAGAATCAGACAAGTAAATCTCAGCGGTATTTGATTTAAATATAAACAACATGAAGGAAACAAGTAAAAAGACAAAATGTACCTCCAATTTCTGCAAGGCGACTGACTCAGACGCGCCGGTAATGCTGGTAAATGTCTGGATTTCTTCTCGAGAAGGTCTGGCGCTCGCCATCGCAGCCGACGACGACGATCTCCTCTGGATCAAAGGTCTCGATCCACGAATTTGTTAGAGTGAAAAATAAAACTGTTAAAGAGAAATATAAACGACAAAAGTTAAATAAAATAAAAAAAAAAAATGAAATAAAAGCTTTGGTGGGTTGGTGTACTGTTAACCTGTTTGATTTCTTGCGCGCCTTTTCATTCAATTATTTTTATACGGTGTATACGTGGCGAAATTCGACAGCGACAGGTGTAAAGTAAAGGGGAATGTGTATGTTGTTGACTGTAGTGGGCCAGATCCGAAAGGCAAGCCCATGACAGTGAAGCCCAAATAATCTTTAATTTTTAAGCTCATTTGTTCTCCCCGAAATCTATCACATGAATTTTAACTTATTAAAAATTAATTCAAATAATAATTAGTTGTTAGATTAATTTTTAAATTAATAGTTAAATTAAGATTTGGTTAGAATCTTTAATTTTAATTTTTGGATAATATATAAAATATTAAATTATTAAAATTTATTATATATAAATAAAATTAAAAAATAAATAATATAATTAATTACATTAAAAAATTAATAAAATAAATTATAATTAGTATTTAAATTGAAATTTATTTTTCAAATAACTTTAATAAATATTATTTTAGACGTTTAAATACTAAAAGTTATTTGAAATATTATTATTAAATACACTTATTTTATATGATTTATTTTAATTTTTAACGTAAAATTTTAATTGATTATTATATATATTTATTTAATTTTATTTTTATAGAAATTAAATACCTTAATTTATATAATTTATTATTATTATTATTTAATAACACAGTTAATATAATAACACTAAATCTCAATACATTTATTAGTAGAAATGATTCCCTAACTAAACCATTAATTAGAGTTGAAAATAGAGCGTTCGAGATGGTTATAGACTCTTGATTTATTTAATAAATCATACCTAACAACGTAAGGAAATTAATGCTTCTACGTGTATATATAAACCATGCACACTGGCCTATTTCAATGTACTCACAAAGATAATAGAAAATGCAAATATTCGAGATTGGAATTTGCTTCATAACTCTTTTAGTTATTGCAATAAGTTATTGGGTTCACATTTGGTCGAATCCTCAAGTCAAAAATGGCAAATTACCACCTGTGTCTATGGGTTTTCCTCTAATTGGAGAATCCATTGAATTTTTCTCTACTTCTTCATCGTCTTTTGGTGTTCCACCGTTTATTCAAAAGAGAGTAGCACGGTAATTTAATTTTATATATTTTGAGTAATTTGTTATCTTTTAAATAAATATTATTATTGCTATTTTATGTATAATTTCTATTTTTATGAGGTTGGTAAAAATATTCAAAAATTTAGAATCATTTAAAAAATTATACTAATTTTTTAAAATAATATTAACATTTTTGTCTTGATTTGTTGTATGGAAAATGTAACAAAATTATTGTATTAGAAAACTTTTTATGGTCTTTAATTATTTTTTTTTTTTAAAAAAAGCTATTATACTTCTCTCTCTAATTTTATTTCCACTTATTATTTGTACGGTTATTTTTTATTTTTTTTTTAATTTTTTATATACCTAACACTTAATATATTTATTATAATTAAAAAAATGACTTAAAAAATAAAACCATTAAAATTAAGAAAATATATACTAAAAAGAATATAAAAATAAGAATATATATACACACGTATGTACATATGTATATGTATGGAGATGGAGATTGATATTATGAAAATTTTATTAATTAAATTTATTTTTTTCTGCAATAATTAGTATGATTAATATTTTAAAATAGTTTAAAAGTAATTTTAAAAAATAATTAATTTTCAAAATAAATCGATATATGGTTTTTTATTTATGACCTTTCAAATAGATTTTGGATAATATTTTAATAATTATTATAATTTTTTTTATTTTTTATAACTATTTTTAAAAGAAGATGAAAATATTAAAATTTAAAATAATTTTTATTTTTACTTAAAAAAGGTTAAAAAAAATATAATATTTCTAAATCATCCTCAAGAAATATTCCAAGATCATATTTTTTTAAACTATTTTTTCTTTTAAAATGTCTTATTTTGAAAATATTTTTTAAATTGCATTATTACTCTTAATTTAGGTTTTTTTATTTGATTTTTTACGAAAAATATAAATAACTTTATTATCACTGTAATAGATAATATTTTTCATACTAATAGTTATTTATATTTTTTACTTTATTTCCCTGAAAAAATAAAATAATTTTATTGTTATTAGTAACCAATAATATTTTTTAATTATTTAAATTTTTTATAAATTAACTAAAAAAAATTTTTCGTCTTAATTTATTTTACGATTATTAGTAACCAATAATATTTTTTAATTATTTAAAATTGTTTCTAAATTATTAAAAAAATAATTTCATCTTAATTTATTTTACGACTAAATTATAAAATATAATTTAAATGGTAATTTTAAATTTAATATTTTTTTCGATGATAATTATAAAAAGTGGTCAGTTGATATGTTATTTTGTGTATTGGATTAGCAGTTACTGTTTGAAATAGTGGCTAAGAAGTTGATGAGCTATGATGATGAGTGGAATGTGAAGAAATTAGAAGAAAATTGCAGAGTTATCACGGAGGGTGTTATTTCATTTCCTTTATATATTCCTGGAACTGCTTTCTATGCTAGTCTACAGGTTTGAAACACTCAGCACTACTTTAAAACAAAAACGAAAAAATAGATTTTATTGAAATGTTTTAAACTGTGAAAAATATTTTGGAAAATGTTTAATAATTTTACAAAATATTGATATTTTATTTTATTTTCCGTTGTCTATATCCCTTTCTTACTATTATTATATTCTCTAATGATATTTTTTTAGAATTATTTATGAATAGGTGGTTATAACAATCTTCTGAAATAAATAATATTTTTATATAGATGTTATCCTAATAATTTAGGGTAAATTTAAAAAAAAAAATCATTTTTATTTTTTTTATACAACTATTCACTTATTTCAAACATTACTAATAAAATATATAAATTAACTAAACATTTCGCAAGAATTTACCGGTAAAATTCATATTTCAAAATTAAATGGGTGGTTTAAGACCGGTGGAATAATATAAAAAGTTAATATATATATATATATATATTATTTTACTTTTTAAGTTTCTCCTAATAAGATATTGCATGCTATTGAAATTAAGCAAGGAAGAAAATGATAAAGACGATCAAAGACATCTTGAACAGTCGAAAAGCATAAAAAAGAGTCAAACAAAATGGTGATTTTGTGGATTACTTGATTGAAGAAACAAAAGAGAAGAAGCACTCATCAATGAAGACATAGCTATCAACTTCATATTTGGTTTTCTTTTTGCTGTCCATGAAACTGTTCCTTTAGTATTGTCTTTGCTTCTCCACTTAATATCTAATCATCCCAATGTTCTAGCTCAACTGGTGGTTTGTGTTCTTCCCTATGATAAACCTCCCTATTTTTAATAAGATTATCTAAATAAATATTTCGAATTCTATCCCTGCCACCCCAAAGATCTCTAGCAGTCCAAATATTTTTCAAATTAGTTCAAATTAAGAGGTTTTTTTTTATTTATTTATTATTTTTTTTTAAAGAGTGGGAAAAGTAGTTTATGGTTATCCTAACTTTTTACAAAATTTGAAAATATTTTCTAAATCACCCCATTTAAGATTTCTATGTGATTTTGGTGGAAATTCTATAATAATTAATTTTCTATAAACTGTATTTCAATTTGAAACTACTTTTTCAACAATTGAAAAATTAAAATTTTTGTTTAATTTGGATAGAAATATTATACTTGACAAGTAATGTTTTCCAAATTATTATTATAATATTATTTTAATTTAAGTTAACATATAATATTACTGTTAACAATTTCATCATCTTCACCTTTTGAAATTTGATTGTAAATTGAGAGTAATTTAAATAATAATTTTTAAATTGAAATATGTAAAGAATATACTTTTAATATTGAATGTTTTTGAAAAATAGTTTCAAAAAGAGAGCATATAAGGATAATTTTTTTAATATACTTTTTAATTATTATTTTTTATTATATTTAGGAAGAACGCCAGACGATTCTGAAAAATCGAAAGGATAAAAATCGTAAAATTATTGACTGGGAAGAATATAAATCCATGACTTTTACCTTTATGGTAAGTTATTATTATTATTATTATTATTTATTTTATTTGATTTGATTTGGATGTAATATATATAATGATAGGTTATAAATGAAGCTCTAAGGTTGGAAAATGTTATCCAGGAATGTTTAGAAAAACTGTGAAGGACGTGGAGATTAATGGCAAGTACTTATTTTATTATTAAATTTTTAAAGTCAAATTATTAAAAATTTATATTTTCTAACCACTTTCATTATATTCACATTTATTATATATACTTTTTGTAATTATTAAAAAAAAAATGGTCATAATTTATTTTAAAAATTTTATTTTACAGAATATAGTGTTCCTGCTGGTTGGTTGGTTTTGATTGTTCCATCTACTACTCACTTGGATTCAAATACATATAACAATCCCTTAGAATTCAATCCATGGGATGGGAGGTAATTAAATTTAAAAACTTTTATTAAACAAGAAATAACTATAAAATTAAAGCTGTTGAGACTTTTAATTGGAGAATCTATACAGGGAGAAGACATGAACAAAGGATCAAAGACATTCATGGGATTTGGTTGTGGATTGAGACTTTGTGCTGGTGCTGAATTTGCAAAGCTTCAAATTGCCATTTTTCTTCATCATTTTCTCACTACATATAGGTACTAATTATTCATTTTAAGTTGTAAGAGTCTCGTTTGGGATAATTTATATATTTTTTAATTTAAATTATATTTTAGTGTTGTTTGAATAGAAGTTGATAAATATTTATAATTTAAAAAATATTTAATATTTTTAAAAGTTATTTAATATTTTTAAAAAATATTTATATATTTTTATTTATTGTTTCAAGTTAAAATTATAAATTATTCCAAATAGACATTAAATATAATTTAGCAATGAAAATTTTATTTACCTTAATTTTAAATAATGTTGGTTAGGTGGTGTATGAGAAATGGAGGAGAATTTATTCGAAAGTCTCATCTAATATTTCCGAATGGAATGCAAGTACAAATCGAAGAGAAATGCAAGTACAAATCGAAGAGAAATGCAAGTATGGAGAATTGTGAAAAAAGTATATAGACTCCAGAATATTATAATTATCATATATTTGTATTCACATGTAATAATTAAAATAAAAATAAGGTTTTACAATTATTATTATTAATTATTATTATTATTATTATTATTATATCTCAATTGGTCAAATTAATATAATTTTTCTTGAGACTTATAATTTTATTTATTGTTATTTTGTCATCTTACATCTAACCTTTCTTTTTATTAATTTCTTTAAATTGACTATATTTACCATTTAATCAATCCTTTAACTATATCTCAAATTTATATTCATTTCACATTGTTTTATATTGGTATAATATATTTAAATAGTTTAAAAATATAAATAACAACATTTTAATGGACCTTTCCAACATTTCAATATAAGTACTTAATTATCTAGATTTGTTTTATTAAATAAACATAACATGTTTGCCCAACATTCTTAAAAAGGATAAGAAAAATTGAATCTTATTCTTGAGTATTCACAACTTTATTCTTAATATAGGAGTTCTTTTCCTAAATATTTTATTTTTTTTTAGAGAGTCTCACAACTTAGTAGAGTTGTTCTTGTTGAAACTTGATTCAAATTTGAACCGGTCAAGACACGTTATATTCTGGTATCCATAATTGGTTGATAATTTGGAAAAGATTCGAAAACTGTTTTGGAAGTGTCATATTTGATTAGGAATGAAATTTCCTAATGTGGGATTCTAATTAGGAAAGAGATCCTTGAGAATCCTAAATAGAAAAAGGTTTTCTTAATGGTTTAGGATTACTTTGTGACTAAGTAACCTAATGCTATAAATATGGTGCTTGTATTTATTATTAGATATCCTGAGAGAACAATGTAGATCTAGTTGGTTAGGTTTGGGAGGTGCCCCATGGGGGCCTGGGAAGCATGGAGACCATGGAGATCTTGAGTTCTGGGATCGAGTCTTGTTATCCTATGAGAGCCATATTGGGAGAGTTTGTGTGTGAGACGGTAACCAATGTAATTGGATTGGGGAGTGAGAGAGTGATATTCAGATTGTAACTGTTGCTTTATTGTTACATAGTGAATTAGTCTCTCGTCGTCCTGACGGCCGGTGTTTTTTCCCGTTTTGGGTTTCCACGTAAAAATCTTGTGTCTTATTTTCTATATTTATTTCTTGCCTTGTGTATGTTGTTTTACTTTATGGTTACCAACACTCGTCTCCGCTGCAATGGATCACCGATTTGTTCAACAAGTGGTATCAGAGCTAGCCGTGTTTTCCCAACACTATTACCTATTCCTTCTTTAATGTAATTAGCCTATATAAAGGCCAGCAATGAATGAATAAAAGCAGAGCATTACGGAGCATTGCTGTTATCTTTTAATGTGCATCTGCTGTTCTTTGTGTGTTTAATATTCTGAATACCAACAGTTTTGGTATCAGAGCCGGGTTGAATGGGAGAGGAGTAAGAGTGTAAACACAAGTCTGTAAGAGTGTAAACACAAAAGAGAGTAGAGTGTAAATACGTGAGTGAGAGCAAAGAGTAAACACACGTGAGTTGTTTCAGAAATTGAACAGATGACAACAAACAATAGCATCAGTAATGCTATGGGAGCTACACAACCTCTTATACCCATTTTCAAAAGTGAAAACTACGAATTTTGGTCTATCCGAATGAAAACTCTTCTCAAATCCCAGGATTTATGGGAGTTTGTAGAGAGTGGTTATACAGAACCAAATGTTGATGCAGTCCTTACAACTGATGAGGAGCCAAAACTTAAAGAGAAAAGAAAAAAAGATGCAAAAGCGCTTGCAATAATACAACAAGCAGTACATGACACAGTTTTCTCATGAATAGCCACGTCTGATACGTCTAAGCAAGCTTGGACTGTTTTACAAAAAGAATATCAAGAGACTTCAAAGTTCTTGTGGTCAAACTTCAATCACTTCGGCGGGAGTTTGAAACATTACAGATGAAGAATGAAGAGACTATATCAGATTTTCTGGGCAAAGCTATTGCAGTAGTAAGTCAAATGAGAACGTTTGGCACAAAGGTTAATGATCAAACTATTATAGAGAAAATATTGCGTAGTCTGAACTACAAGTTTGATAATGTAGTAGTGCAATTGAAGAATCAAAAGATCTTTCTACATTTTCTTTTGATGAACTGATGGGATCTCTACAAGCACATGAAGTTCGGATTAATAGAAAAATAGAAAAGGAGGAGGAGAAAGCTTTTCAGATACAAGACAACGCCAGCGTTAGATGAGGTCGTGGTAGAGGTGGATATCGTGGTACTTCTCGTGGGCAAATTTCTGGAAGAGGACAGTCAAGTGGACGTAGCAGAGGGCGTGGAGAAGATCAGCGACAGTATACAAATTCAATACAGTGTTACAATTGTGGTAATTATAGACACATTAAAGCCAACTGCTGGAGTAAAGAGGAACAAACAAATTTCACCAAAGAAGAAGAAGAAAATGAAGATTCTGGAGAGATTGAAGAGAAGCTATTTATGACTCAAAATAGTGAGGATGATACACATAGAAGTCATATTTGGTTTGTGGACAGTGGCTGTTCAAACCATATGACAGGGTTCAAAACGCTGTTCTCAGACCTTGACGAATTAGATAAACAGAAAGTCAGACTTGGTAATGGGAACACTCTACATGTTGAAGGAAAAGGAACTGTACAGTTTGAACTTAGCCCTGGAAAATTTAAATTCTTACATAATATACAATATGTCCCAGCTCTCGATTTTAATCTTATCAGCGTTGGCCAGTTACTGTCAAATGGATATTTGGTGATATTTGACAATGCAAAGTGCTGTATTACTCAGAAGAAAACAGAATGTGTAATGGTGACTATATCAATGACCAAAAATCAAATGTTCCCTCTAGATGTATCAGCAATGGGAAGCTTTGTTTTGGCAGCAAGAGAGGAAGACGAATCATGGATTTGGCATCTCAGATATAGGCATTTACATCTGAATGCATTGAGATTTCTCAAAAATAAAGAAATGGTCTATGGTCTTCCAATTATAATAACATAAAGCTTTGCCAAGGATGCGTATACGAGAAGCAAACAAGAAGATCCTTTCCAATAGGCAAAGCTCGACGTGCAAATGAATGCATGGAGTTACTACATGCAGATTAATGTGGTCCAGTGCAGACAACTTCGCTTGGTGGAAGTAAGTTTTTTTTTCCTTATCATTGATGACTTTAGTAGGATGTCTTGGATCTATTTTATTTATAGCAAAGCTCAAGTGTTTGATAAATTCAAACAATTCAAAACAATGGTGGAGAAGCAGAGCGACTTATACATAAAGACATTACGAACAAATAGAGGAGGTGAATTTTATGTCTAAGGAATTTACCTCCTTTTGTGAAGAGAATGTGATACAATAAGAACTCACCACACCTTATACTCCAGAGCAAAATGGGGTAGCACAATAGAAAAATCGAACAATAGTTGAAATAACTAGGAGCATGTTCAAAGAAAAAGACTTGCCAAACTCATTATGGGCTGAAGCAATAGCTACTGCAGTATACATTCTAAACATTTCTCCAACACGTGTAGTGATGTATCAGACTCCTTTTGAAGCATGGAATGACTTCAAACCAAATGTAAGTCATTTGAAGATATTTGGTTCACCTTGTTATTCATTGATTAATTCTTCAAACAGAAGAAAATTAGATCAAAAGTCCTAGAAATGTATATTTGTTGGCTATAGTTTGCAGTCTAAAGCCTACAGATTATTTGATTTTGAGAATAATAAAATTATTATCAGAAGGGATGTTGTATTTAATGAAACTTTGAGTTGGAATTGGCATGAGAAGAAAGAAAAAGAACGACAACAGCAAGTTACGCCAGTTCCAGACATCAATGATGAGCAAATACAAAATTTGGAACCAACACCAATGACTCCAACAACACCCTCAAGTACTTCCAGTCAAATAGAAAATGAAAAATCATCTTTTGCAGAACTATCTACACCAACCATACACAGAAAATATCGGTCTCTAGCAGATATTTATGAAACCTGTGGGTTTGCATTAATGAGTTCAGATCCTGCTACATATGAAGAAGCACGAGGACATGCACAATGGGAGAAAGCAATGATTGAAGAGATCTCAGCGATCAACAAAAATAACACTTGGATACTCTGTGAATTACCTACCGAATCTAAAGCCATTGGTTTGAAGTGGGTATTCAAAACAAAATACAATTCAGCAGGAGAAATACAGCAACATAAAGCTCGACTTGTCGTTAAAGGTTATTCAAAACAAGCTGGTGTCAATTTTGAAGAAACCTTTTTCCTGGTGGCAAGATTCGAAACAGTTCGTATTTTCCTTGCTCTGGCTGCGTAACAATATTAGAAGGTGTAACAGTTCGATGTAAAATCCGGTTTTCTAATGGAGAACTTAATGAAGAGGTTTATGTAGAGCAACCTCCTGGATTCAAAGTCAGAGGAGCAGAAGAGAAAGTATACAGACTGAAGAAAATGCTCTATGGTTTGAAGCAAGCTCCAAGGGCGTGGTATAGCCGCATCGATAAATACTTTTTAGAGCTTGGCTTTAAAAGAAGTGATAGTGAACCTACTCTATATGTGAAGAAGAATTGAGGAGATTTTATGATGGTATGCCTTTATGTTGACGACATGATTTATGCAGGTTCTTGTGAAGTTATTATTGATGAATTCAAGAAACATAAGAAGACAGAATTTTACATGACTGATTTAGGGCCTTTAAAATATTTTTTAGGCTTGGAAGTCACTCAAGGAGCTGATGGAATTTTTTTAAAACAAGAATTGTATGCGAAGGAGCTGTTAAAAAAATTTGGAATGGTAAATTGCAACCCTATTGTCACACCCATACACATAAGTGAAAAACTTGTGAAACAAGATGGAGAAGTAGCAGCAAATCCAACCGCTTATAGGAGTCTCGTAGGAGGGTTGATTTACTTGACTCACACTTGTCCTGACATCGCTTTTTTTGTAAGTGTGGTTTCACAATTCATGGATAAACCATCTTATATTCATTTTGGAGCTGCGAAAAGAATATTGCGGTACATTGCTGGTACTATAGGATTTGGAATCTGGTATTCAAGTAAAGATGATGTGGTTTTTTATGGCAAGCTATATGGTTATTTAGACTCTGATTTTGGAAGTTGTTTTGATGATCAAAGGAGTATCTCTGCTCATGTTTTCACTTTGGGGTCCGGTGTTATAGCATGGAGCTCCAAGAAACAACCTATCACAGCTTTGTCTAGCACAGAAGCAGAATATATAGCAGTTACATTCGCAGCTTGTCAAGCTTAATGGATCAGAAGTATTCTCAGAGAGTTGCAACAACAACAACAACAGATATCACCAACAATTATTTTCTATGACAATAGATCAGCTATTTTCATGACGAAAAATGCAGCACTTCACAGTAGAAAAAAGCACATTGATACTAGGTTTCACTTCATCAGAGATCTTGTTTTAGATAAAGTTGTTGACATTCAGTACTGCAGTACTCATGAGCAGTTAGTAGATGTTCTAACCAAAGCACTGCCAAAAGAGAAATTCATCTACTTTCGCACATTACTTGGAGTTTGTGATTTTGAATCACGGGGAGGTGTTGAAACTTGATTCAAATTTGAACTGGTCAAGACACGTTATTATTCTTAAAAAATTTGGATTGTAGTTTGTTAGTCAACTAAATCTCTGATTTGTCGGAATCTCCTTTCTATTATCTGTTCCTTCTTTAATGTAATTAGCCTATATAAAGGCCAGCAACGAATGAATAAAAGCAGAGCATTACAGAGCATTGCTGTTATCTTTTAATGTGTATCTGCTGTTCTTTGTGTGTTTAATATTTTGAATACCAACAGTTCTAATGCTTTGATGAAGAAAATATATCATACTATGTAATCTATCATTTACCATGAAAACTAGTAAATTTAAATTGCATGCAGGCATGCCAGTACACCATAAAAGTTTCTTCATCCTGTAAATACATATTAAAATCAATACAAGTACCGTTGAAATTGATATCATAAAGATATGAACTTAAAAGATTAAGTAATTTAGCTAATGTCGAATGTATGTATATATAGCCACTTGAAATATAATAAATTATATATATTTTTAATACTAAGTTGGAAAGTTTGAGTTCTTATGGGAATATTCTTATTAAAATTTAGACATGATATTTCATTTGACTAGAAAATTACAACTTATAAATTCTTTATTGTTTAACCAGAATAAACCCATAATAGGTGATCTAAAATTCCTGCAACAAGTAATAAATATTATACTTAATATTAAATTGAAATGATAAATAATATTATTATTCAAACATTTTTTTTATTTAAGATTGAGTGAATAATTATTGCAGTAATTTTGAGACAACATAATAATGAAAAAGATCTAATAGTCTTAGGTAGAATAAGATTAATATTCCCTAATAGAATCAGAAACAAGAAAAAAAATATATATTTTTCTTGTTTTATTGTTAAAAGTCAAAGTACAAATTATTTCAAAATAGTGTAACGATAACACTGTTATTTATTTTAACTTTCAACAATACTGGTGAAGTAGCGCGTGAAAACTGGAGGAGAATGTTTTTGAAATTCTCATTCCGTGTTTTTCAAATGGAATGCTAAGTAGACATGGAAGAGAAATGAAAATGATTATGGAGAATATAATAAGAGTATATAAAAATCAAAATATTGTAATTATCATATAGACACATGTAACAATTGAAGTAAAAATAAGGTTATGTGGACAACACAATATGATTGTATACCACCTTAAAAATATATAAAATAAAATAATATAAAATTTCTCTATCAATTTTCTTTTTTAAAGTTACTTTCTCCCTGTAATTTACCTAAAATAATATATTTTTAATTAAAAGAATAAATTTAAAAAAAAATATATTCTATATATCTAAAAATATTTTATTTTTTTAAAAAAAAAACTATAATGTAAGTATAAATTATATATATATATATATATATATATATTATTTATATTATTTTTTAATATCAAGTGAGTAAACTATTAAATCACGTTCTCATAAATTATCAGCTACACCTGCCACTTACAATGGATCCTTTTATTTAATAAAAAGAAAAATTACCCAAACCAAAAAACCCTAAACACCAAACTATACTATTTTGCACCTTTCAAACCCTCACATGACTTTTGACAATTTGTATATCTAAACTACACAACAAACTAAATAAATTAAATCTCTCTAAAACGATGAAAAAATAAGATAGGTAGTGGACAAATAAGAAGAAAAAGATGGTGTGATTGAGCTCCCCAGATTTAAACGTAATTGGCGGTCATCCTTGTAGTCCGAGAATGTGAGAGTACAAGATTGTCCTTACTTTAAATTTTTATTTTAAAAAATATAGATGAAAGGCATATATGAAAAATTTGTACATATAAATAAATTCTTTAAGTGATTTTATTTTATTATTAAAAAATTATCAACATTAAAAGGGATTGTGAATGGATTTTTTTATTAATAGATTTAAATAATTAATTATAGTTTCATATTGATATTTATTTTAAATTTCCTTTTAGTGATATTTTTTTCTTGGAATTATAACTTTTCAGATAGAGCGTGAAAGCGGTCTAGTATTATTATTATTTTTTTCATTTTTTATTCTCAACATTCATCTCTGACTTCTTTTATGAAATTTAATACTTTTTTAATTACAATTTTATTTTTCGTTACTTGGTTATCTTTTCTTTTATTTATATAAATATATATCTGCTTTCATTAATATTTTAGTGGACTAGATTTATAATTTATTCAATCATTCAGACATATCTCAATAACAAATTTATATTCATTTCACAATGCCTTATATGATTGTAAGAATATATTTAAAAATAACATAATCTAACATTTTTATCCTTATTCTCAACATTTCAATAGAAGTACTTCATCATTTATATTTTGTTGATGAAACTGATATAAAAAATCCTAATAATATAAAGTAATGCAATTACTGAGATTCTCCACACGCAAGTGCACGTGATCAAGTAGTAAAGTGAATTAAATTCAGGTTGTTGAACCCACAGGGACTAAAGCTAATCTAAGATCAATTTTATAAAATTCCCTATAATTAAGCGTAAAAATTATGAGAGCAAATATTATGAGAAATCAAACAAAACTAATTTCTTAAGGTAAGGATTCAATATAGAGCTTAAGTTCTAGGTTTACGAATCCACCTCACCAGTAACCCATCATGTCTAATATGTCAACAAGCTGTTATTCTTATTCTCAAGGTTTACTATTCCCAAGGCTTCTTCCGAACACTCATGAGACTATCTACCTATTCTAATTCCATATTCCTATGTGAATAGCTTAGGCGGACGCATTAAGAAACACCTATCCTTGAATATGTGAGCTTTATGCTCTATTCCTAGCAACATAAATAAACACATTCTCTTTCCCTAATCTAATCCAGTAAATCTCTTCCAAGCATTCATTAAGTTACTAAATCATGCAATTGGTGATCAAGCAAAGCAAGCATTAAGCACAAGCAAGAGAAAGAATAAAAACTGTCTCATTCATAAAAGTAATAACCAAATTAGGGTTACATGATTTGGCTACTTCGTAGCCCTAGATTGGGAGTTTAGTTACACATAGCAATCATGTTTACTCTTCCTAACATAATCATTCCTAAAAAGTGAGAAAGAGTTCACCGATTTTTTCCGCTCTTGATCTCGCCTTCCGGATGTTGATCTTGAACTTCTGTGTTGCTTCTCGCAGTAGTCTCTTGTTCTGAATCCAGCCAAAAGTCCTTTCAACATCTCAAAACTTCATACTTATAGACTCATCTGAGAAATGACCAAAACGCCTTTGAACAGCAAGTGGAATTCGCCCTAGACGGTCTCTGGCGACAAGGCTAGCGACATAACTCTCTTGTCGCCAAACAGCACTACACATTGTACTCTAGAGTTTCTTGATTTCGTTCGCTGGCGACATAAGGTCCTTGTCGCCAGTCACCGCAATGTCGTATTCCTCAGGTTTGTGATTCGTTTGTTGGCGACAAGTCTGGCGACATAAAGGCCATGTCACCAGACGCTTTAGCGTGTTGCTCTCCCGCTTCTGTCTTCGCTCGACCTCATTTATCAGAACTTCGGCTTTCCGACCATATAATCTTAACTATCGCACTTTTACCTGTTCAACTCAATCACCTGAAATATCTCAACAAAATCATCAAATAACCAGATATTGCTCTGGATTCATCACAAATGCTTAAGAATTTACAGGACAAATTCATATAAGTTAGAGACTTATCACAACCCCCAACTTAAACCCTTGCTTGTCCTCGAGCATGCAATAAAGTACAAGCAGAACAATCTTTAACAAACATAAAACATCCCAATATTAAACCTAAAATAATCTAGCAACTTTCGTAGGACACACGATGACATTTAGCATATGTCACAAGCCTTTAAACCTTTAAGTGGCCCTAGAGGAGGAGTTATAGTCTCCTGAGGGTTTACCTAGTACGACACCCACAAACATATTGCATCACAATAATTCAGGACCAGAGCATAACCAAATCATCAGGTTTATAATTTCTGTATGAAAAGAACAATAGAACACAATCAGCACCGGCTTCAAACCTTATTCACCCTACTAGGATATTTTTTCTTTTAACCAGCTTTTCGGAAAGTCTAACTCCCTATTCGCGCAAGCCTAGGAATCTAGTTCGCTTTGATCTACTCTTCTCAGATTTCACTCAAGTATTTTCTCTCTGATCCTAGGGACTCTCAACAATACTAAGTAGTATGAATGTTGACATAATGCCTTGAACTACTTAGATTCAAATTTAGTATAAGGAGATAAAGAATAGTGAACTTTACCCTTGTGACCAATAGAATTGGTAAGATGCTGCATGGCACTTAGAGATCTCAAGGTGCTGGATTAACTTGGCTCCATGTGAGTCAGTGGGTATTTTTAAGGTTCTGCGAGGTTAGGCTCGGCTTTGAAAAAGAATGGATTATTGGGGAGATACAAAATTGAACTCGTGAATGGCTTCACCCCCAACTTGAACTCTTTCATCTTCTGATCACAATATTTTTCTCGTTCAAAATTTTCCATCACTTTTCTCTGAGCAGCAAAAATACCATGCACTTCTGTTTTTTTTTTGTTTTTTGTTTTTTTTTGTTTTTTTAAGGATTACAGAAAGTGCATAATTCTTCAATAATTTTCTAACCTTCCGGAAATTAATTCTCTAATCTTTCAAAAATTCCAGCTGCACACCATCTCTTTCTGTACCCCCAACTTATTTTCTTGAGTGCCTTTCACGAGTTCCCGGTAGGTAAGTGTTTAGAACTCGAGTTTCAGCTTCGAATTTCTCCGAATTTCGACCTCGAATTCTTGGTTTGGATTGGATAGGGACCAAGAAATAGCTTCATAGTGTTTGGCTTCAACTTGGCTCAGGATTTCACTCGAACATGATTTTAGGATATGCTTTAAGCCTGGATTATTTTGTGGCTCGCTCTTACTCACGATGCCCACATCATTCCCCACATTTTGCCTTGCTGCCCAGCGTACCCAATCAATGCCCCATGCACTTGAGGAACACCTGCCAAAACCAACAACCCTATCGAGGGATTCTAATGCACAAAAATTATTAGAAGAGTGTATGGGAAGTGAAGAATAAAATGAATTCTCTCAAAAAAAAGAAACATATCAAGGTTCAAAATCTCACTAGGGTATCTCCATTATATGTTCCCAATTGCCTACTGAAACAGATCATGAGAATTCCTAAAGCTGGTGCATTATTAGTTTCAGGTGAATAAAGGACAAAGCTATTCCAAATAACTGTCTATTAATTAGCTCAACATACTCAATATAAAACCTGAAAAATAACTAAATATCTAAATCGCTCCAGTACCTGAATCAAGTAATACATAATGCTCGATTTATAACATAATATCTCACCCCAACTAAAACTGTACATCGTCTCTGATGTACCACAAAACATATAGAATGAGATAAATGTATAGAAAGTACCAAATCTGCGAGAAAATAACATCCAACACACTATCGCCAGCCAACCACAAGTAATCTACAGAGTCAGGAAAACATAAAAATAGCACAAGATAAACAACATATAGAAATGAGATAGTCAACTGTGCTCAATCTGCAAATCGAGCATTGATCTAGGCCTGTAATGCCTCAATCTTAGCTTCCAAGGCTGTCTGTCTCGCCTTGAACTGAGGGATCTCTTCCTTGTCTTCCTCACGGTTCTTCGCCATAGTTTCCAACATAGCTGGTTGAGAGCGAACCAACTCCTGTTGAGTAGCTACAGTCTACTGAAGCAGAGTCTCTAAAGGTGTATGAGCAGAAGTGTGAGGAGAACTGGTAGAACCTGGCTGGCTGGAGGATGCAGAGGAGGAATTAGACCCCCGAGATCTCTTTTCCTGACGAGCATGCTCTCTCGCATTCAGAAGAGGAGGCATGGCTCTCTTTCTGTCGACATAGTTGACAGTCTTGAAGGAGATCACGGAATGAGTGATCATATGATCACCGGCACCATCAACATCTAATCCTGCCTCCTTATAGAAACCAGTGATAAGGGAAGGAAAAATAATAGATTGGTGATCGAGCTTACCATCAAGCTGCTGAGAGAGCTGAAGTGAGATGAGGCGCCCCAAGTTGATAGCATGCCCATTCTTCAAACAGTAAAGCACTCGGACCCTATCAAGAGTCAGACCTCGTCTGCCCACTAGAGTGATGGAATAAGAGCAGAAGATGTTCCAGACTTGAGCTTCATAGCATAAATCCTCTGTCCCAGTGTGGCGGGCATCAGCTGTGTGGTCTGGACCACAGAGGTCCTGTAGAAGCATCCTCTCAGGCATACGTTGAATCTCATCCGACCACCTAAAATTGTAGTTGGGACACTCAGTCCGAGGAATCCCATAATATTCATTGATGTCCTCTTCAGTGAACGCAGCCGTTATCCCTCTGACTCTAGCCCAACCATTCCTCCTAATGCTCAAACCATCAGTATTGATGTAAAATTCTTTGACTACGGCAAGGTTGGATGGTGGTCGTGCAGCAGCCAACTGTAGCCAACCCGTCTGAGCAAGAACATCTCTCCATCCCAATTGCTGCAGGAGGTCCTCATCGATGCCCTTTTCTTCAAAAATTTGAGAGTTCTCAACAGCCCTCCTCCTGTCTTCGACCCATTTACGATGCTGCTCCTCCATTCTTGCTTCCTCATCTCTTCTGTTTTGATCAGCACGTTCTTCGTCCGCAGCAGTGCGGCGAAAAAATCTGGAATTACAACTGCAAAAATAAAACAAAAGCAAGTCATGGAATGAAAAATGCCTAAAGAGATGTCTACCAAAAATTCAAAATCAATGGAAAGGCAATTGCTTAGTGAAAATGAGAGTTCATGATGCTGATTAAAAGTTGTGAGAAACAAGCGCCAATAATCACTTCAAGAATAAACCAATTATCCCATGTAAAATCAACATAGCAAACCAAAAGGAATAATTGTCAAAACAACTCACACAACTGCCCTGCATTGCACAAATAAATCCCAAAAATCATTGTAGACTGAAATTAAAATCAAAACACATTCGTTCTTCATTGGTGCATTTAACCGAACATGTGGTGGACACCCCTAAAATAGAGCAATTCACAACAAAATGAAACCCACAAATTGAGTCTAAGTGACATCTAATGCATTCCTACAACAGACCAATAGGAAAATAACCAACAATCTTATTGAGACATTTCATCGAACATGTCATGGGCATTATGAAAAATGAGATTTAAACACAAAATTGGCATGATGAATGCACCCAATGGACATGAATGGCAGCTCTAACATCTTAAAGCGCGAAATTGAAGTCTCTACCATCAAATTCTAACAAAATCTTACCTAAACCCTAACTTAGCATTTATGAATTTGTGAAGAGATGAGAGGGGTAAAAGAGACATACCTCATGGTTGAAGAGAGTGGAAGGAGAAGAGAATGGAGGAAGGAGGAGGAGTTGATTTGCTGCTGGCAGTCGGTGGAGGTGGAGGAAGTTTGACAGTGTGTGTGTGAAATGAAATGTGAGTTATGTTTGTTGTGTGTGGATTTCGTGAGAGAGTGTGGTGAGGGAGTGATTTGTGAGAGAATGGGCGAGAGAAGAGAAGAAAAGCTTACCTGCGCGCGCCTAGCTGCTGCCACTCTGGTGTACGCTTGTTGTCGCTCTCTGGCGACAAGGCGTTTATGTCGCCAGCGCTGATGAATTTATGCGCTATTTGTCGAGATCTGGCGACAAGGCCGGCGACATGAAGGCTTGTCGCCAGCGCTGAGATGTATACGAGTGCATTGACGATCATTGGCGACAAGTCTGGCGACATGAAGGCTATGTCGTTAGACCGAACCGAGACTTGTCCGTTTGAGCCATCTGAGTCGTGTGCTGGCGACAAGCAAGGCGACATGAAGGCTTGTCGCCAGAAGCGTTCAAACCTGCACACCCTGCATTTTTTTTAAATAACACTTCACCAAGAAGATTAATTGAAAAAAAAAAATAGAAACATAAGTGAAAATGAAATAAACTCAAACCGAATGTACGGAACAAAAATATTGGGTTGCCTCCCAATTAGCGCCTTGTTTAACGTCGTGGGCCCGACCTTGCTGTGCTCTATTTCTCATCCAAGTATTGTATGGTAGCAACTGGAATATCCTTATCACCTCCGTAATAAAATTTCAACCTCTGACCATTGACCGTGAATTTGTGGCCATCATTCTCATCTTCCACTTCTATGGCACCATTTTTCATGTACATGATGAACTCGCAAAGGTCCGGACCACCGAGACTTGAGTTTTCCTGGAAACAGTTTTAAACGAGAGATAAAATAGAACTTGCTGACCTGGAGTGAATTCACGACGCATAATGTGCCGATCATGCCACTTCTTTGTTCTTTCTTTATAGAGCCGAGAGTTCTCGTAGGCTTCAAGTCTGAATGTATCAAGTTCTTCTAGTTGCAAGAGCCTTTTCTCTCCAGCTGGCTTGAGGTCAAAATTCAGGTATTGGATTGCCCAAAAAGCTTTATGTTCCAATTCCACAGGTAGATGACAATTCTTTCCATAGACTAATCGGAATGGAGACATCCCAATCGGTGTCTTGAATGCTATGCGATTCGCCCAAAGAGCGTCATCTAACTTTGAACTCCAATCTTTTCGTGCACGACTCACCGTCTTCTCAAGAATGCTCTTAAGCTCTCGATTGGAGATCTCTACTTGACCACTAGCTTGGGGATGATAAGGAGTGGTGATCTTATGTTTTACCCCATATTGTGCCAATAGCCGGTCAATGAGATGGTTGCAAAAGTGTGTGCCTCCATCACTGATTATTGCTCTTGGAGTCCCAAACCGTTCAAAAATATGACTCTTGAGAAACTTTTGTACCACCTTCCCATCATTTGTTGGGGTTGCAATGGCTTCAACCCACTTGGAGACATAATCAACAGCGACCAAAATGTACTCATTCTTGTTGGATGGGGGAAAGGGTCCCATGAAGTCAATGCCCCAAACATCAAATAACTCTACCTCAATAATACCTTTCTGAGGCATCTCCCACTTCTTGGAAATGTTACCTGTGCGTTGACAACGATCACATCTCTCGATGAATGCACGTGTGTCCTTGAATATGGTAGGCCAATAGAAACCCGATTGAAGAATTTTCGCAGCTGTTCTGTCTGTAGAAAAATGTCCCCCGTATTCCGATGAATGACAGCGGTGTATAACCTGCTCAACTTCTTCACAAGGAACACATCTACGCAAAATATTGTCAGCGCACCTACGGAAAAGAAAAGGTTCATCCCACACATACCTCAAAGATTCATGAAAGAATTTCTTCCTCTGATGTGGGGAGAGGTCATCTGGAACCACCTTCAAAACTATGTAGTTGACATAATCCGCATACCATGGAGCCTGTTCTGCTTGTAAGGAATAGAGCCGTTCATCTGGGAAGCTCTCATTGATGTCCACAGTAGTCTCTAGAGGAAGGTGTTCCAACCTAGACAAATGATCTGCAACTTGATTTTCAGTTCCTTTACGATCTTTAATTTCCAAATCAAATTCCTGCAGCAATAAAACCCAGCGAATTAGTCTAGGCTTACTATCTTTCTTTTCTACCAAATACCTGATAGCTGCATGGTCAGTAAAAATAAAAACTTTCGACCCTATCAGATAAGATCTAAATTTATCAACTGCAAAGACCACAACTAATAATTCCTTCTCAGTAGTGGTGTAGTTGCATTGAGCATCATTCAATGTACGACTGGCATAGTAGATGATGTGGAATACACGATCGCATCTTTGACCTAAAATAGCTCCAATTGTAAAATCACTTGCATCGCACATTAGTTCAAAAGGAAGGTCCTAGTTGGGTGAAATAATCACCGGAGCAAAGACCAATTTATTTTTCAAAGCATTGAAAGTCCTAAACAATTTCAAAATGAAAAGCATTTTTTTCATGAAAAATACTCAGAGGTTTAGAAATCTTGGAAAAATCATGAATAAATCTTCTATAAAATCCTGCGTGACCCAAGAAACTTCTAACAGCCTTAACAGAAGATGGGGGAGGAAGTTTTTCTATCACCTCAATTTTTGCTTTATCCACTTCTAGACCTTTGGCAGACACCTTATGCCCTAACACTATCCCCTCTGTGACCATAAAGTGACAATTTTCCCAGTTTAAGACTAAATTAGTCTCTTCACATCGCTTTAACACAAAACCTAGATTTTCTAGACAATGATCAAAAGATGTCCCAAAGACTGAAAAATCATCCATAAATATTTCTATATATTTTTCAATCATGTCAGAAAAAATGGCCATCATACATCTCTGAAAAGTGGCAGGGGCATTACATAAACCGAAAGGCGTTCTCCTATAAGCAAAAGTGCCATAAGGGCAAGTGAAAGTGATCTTTTCCTGATCTTCTGGAGCTATGACTATCTGATTATATCCTGAATACCCATCTAGAAAGCAATAAAAGGAATGGCCCCCAACCTATCCAACATCTGATCAATAAAAGGTAATGGGAAGTAATCTTTCCTAGTGGCTTTATTTAGCTTCCTATAATCTATACAGACACGCCACCCAGTAACTACTCTCTGAGGAATCAACTCATTTTTCTCATTAGCTACTACAGTCATACCACCCTTTTTAGGCACACATTGGACAGGACTCACCCATGCTGAATCAGAAATAGGATAGATAATACCTGCATCCAGTAGCTTGAAAACCTCATTTTTCACCACCTCTTGCATGTTGGGATTTAATCTCCTCTGTGCTTCAATTGAGGGTTTGTGGTCCCCCTCCATCAGAATCTTGTGCATACACAGAGAGGGGCTAATCCCCCTGATATCTGCAATTTTCCAACCTATTGCTTTCTTGTATTGCTTAAGAACCTCAAGCAATTTTTCTTCCTGCTCATGAGTTAGTTTGGCAGATATAATGATAGGTAAAGTGGAAGAATCACCCAAAAATGCGTACCTTAAATGCTCTGGGAGTTGTTTAAGCTCCAACACTGGTGGTTCTTCTATGGATGGCTTTGGTTGATTTGAGGTTAATGCCACCTCACACTGCATTGTCTCTTGGTAGGGACTTTGGTCTAATTCCAAAGCTACTGCAGCTGCTTCCTCTCTTTCTTCTATCATATTAGTTAAAGCAGCCTCCAATGCATCCATAAATAAGCAATCTTCTACAGTCAATTCCTGTGGATCTTCTTGGACCGTAGAAATTCTCATACACTCTGGGTCTTCTGTTGGGTACTTGAGGGCCTTGAAAACATTAAATTTTATCTCCTCATTTTCCCCCCTCATCACCAGCTCACCTTTTTGAACATCTATGACAGCTCTACCAGTGGCCAAAAATGGCCGTCCCAGGATAAGTGGTACCTCTAAATCAGCCTCCATGTCTAGAACAATAAAATCTGTGGGATAAATAAATTTTCCCACCTTAACCAAAATATCTTCTATGACACCCTTTGGTTTCTTTAGAGATCTATCAGCTAACTGCAGTGTCACCGATGTAGGCTTGCAATTTCCCAGACCCAATTTTTGAAAGACTGAAAAGGGCATCAAATTGATGCTGGCCCCCAAATCACAGAGAGCTTTTCCTGAAAATTGATCTCCAATGGTGCATGGTATGACAAAGCTCCCAGGATCTTTTAATTTCTGGGGGAGGTTCCTCTAGAGTATGGCGCTACATTCCCCTGTGAGAGCTACAGTCTCATAATCACCCAACTTCCTCTTTTTGGACAGAATGTCTTTCATGAACTTCACATAGTTGGACATCTGCTCTAAGGCTTCAGCAAAAGGAATATTTATCTCCAATTTCTTGAAGACATATAGGAATCTCTTGAATTGCTGATCCAACTTCTTTTTCTTCAGCTGATTGGGGAAAGGAGGTGGTGGTACTATGTCTGCCAATTTACCCTTTTGGGGTGCCTTGACTTTTGGATCTTGAGTCTCTGTAGTGATCCCCAAATCAATCTCCTCATTGCTCCCCTCCTCTTTTTCATCAGGGGGTGTACCCCCTCTCTTTTTTGTGAGTTTTTCTTTTGGCTATATCTCATTTAGAACTCTCCCATTTCTCAAGGTGACCGCTTTCACAGACTCTTTCTGATCCTTGGGATTATTCTGGGTATTACTGGGTAAAACCCCAGCTTGACGATCTTGCATTGCTTGAGCCAATTGACCCACCTGAACCTCCAGATTCCGGATGGAGGCCTTGGTATTGTTATTTTCCACTTGTTGAGCTTGCATGAATTGAGTCTGAGTCTGCATCAGCTGTTGTTGTGACTTGATCAGTTGAGCAAGCAGGTCATCTGTGGTAGTCTTTTTCTCTACCGGAGCTTGAGATGAAAAACCTGGCGGTGTGTGCTGCTTTGTAAAAGTGTCTTGAGGTGCTTTTCCCATTGGTTGATAAACTTTGTTAGAATCTTGTTTCCACCCAAAATTTGGGTGACTTTTCCAACCTGGGTTATAAGCCTGCGAATAGGAGTTATTGAAAGAAGATTTATTAGAGACAAAATTTACCTCTTCCGCAGAGCCCTCAGTTTCTTGTTTGCAGCTGCAATTCTCCATATTGCATTCTTCGACTGCATTGACATCTGAGACGCTTAGTGAATCCACTTTCTTAGTCAATGCCTCCAGCTGAGCAGCTAATTTGTCATAATGACTCACTTCATGAACTCCGGCTGCTCTCTTTTGTGGGTTGCGTTCTGATTCCCACTGGACACTCATTGCCATATCTTCAATTCTCTGGTACGCATCTTCATATGTCATATTGGCAAGTGATCCACCAGCGGCCACATCCAACACCGAACGAGTAGTGTTATGCAAGCCTGAATAGAAAATCTGCATAATAATTTCATTAGCTAAACCATGGTGTTGACATTTTCTTACCAACTCCTTTATACGCTCCAAAGCCTCATAAAGTGTTTCTCCATCTCCCTGACGGAAGGTAGTTATCTCATGTCTGAGGTGTGCAGTTTTGGCTGGTGGAAAGTATTTGGCCAAAAACTGTTGCACTAACTGGTCCCAAATGGTAATTGACCCGTTTGGGAGCGATTCCAGCCAACTCCATACCTTATCATGCAAAGTGAATTGGAACAATCTCAAAAGTACAGCTTCTTCTGAAACTCTGTTTGTCTTGAAAGTTCCACAGATTGCAAGAAACTTTTTTAGATGTTGATTGGGGTCTTCATTCGAGAGCCCATGGAATTGACAGGAATGCTAGAGCAGGCTGATTGTGGAAGTCTTGATTTTAAAGGAAGCCGCTTCCACTAGCGGAGGAATAATGCTCTGATGAATCCCATTCAGAGATGGTGCTATAAATTCCCTCAAGGTGAGGTGCTGCTGAGCTTCTTCTCTACCTTGTTCCGCCATTCGCTGTTGTCGCAGTCTATCACGTAGAATTCTCTCTGGTTCTGGAAAAGGATCGATGAGGTCAATGTTTGAACTCCGAGTTCTACGCATAAACGACAACTCTGCAAATACAAAAATAAAATAATTCAAAAGCCTAAAGTATAGAGATTAAAAGAATTAATACTAAGAAAATAGTCGTAGTCCCCGGAAACGGCGCCAAAAACTTGATATCAAAAATCCTAATAATATAAAGTAATGCAATTACTAAGATTCTCCACACGCAAGTGCACGTGATCAAGTAGTAAAGTGAATTAAATTCAGGTTGTCGAACCCACAGGGACTAAAGCTAATCTAAGATCAATTCTATAAAATTCCCTATAATTAAGCGTAAAAATTATGAGAGCAAATATTATGAGAAATCAAACAAAACTAATTTCTTAAGGTAAGGATTCAATATAGAGCTTAAGTTCTAGGTCTACGAATCCACCTCACCAGTAACCCATCATGTCTAATATGTCAACAAGCTGTTATTCTTATTCTCAAGGTTTACTATTCCCAAGGCTTCTTCCGAACACTCATGAGACTATCTACCTATTCTAATTCCATATTCCTATGTGAATAGCTTAGGCGGACGCATTAAGAAACACCTATCCTTGAATATGTGAGCTTTATGCTCTATTCCTAGCAACATAAATAAACACATTCTCTTGCCCTAATCTAATCCAGTAAATCTCTTCCAAGCATTCATTAAGTTACTAAATCATGCAATTGGTGATCAAGCAAAGCAACCATTAAGCACAAGCAAGAGAAAGAATAAAAACTGTCTCATTCATAAAAGTAATAACCAAATTAGGGTTACATGATTTGGCTACTTCGTAGCCCTAGATTGGGAGTTTAGTTACACATAGCAATCATGTTTACTCTTCCTAACATAATCATTCCTAAAAAGTGAGAAAGAGTTCACTGATTTTTTCCGCTCTTGATCTCGCCTTCCGGATGTTGATCTTGAACTTCTGTGTTGCTTCTCGCAGTAGTCTCTTGTTCTGAATCCAGCCAAAAGTCCTTTCAACATCTCAAAACTTCATACTTATAGACTCATCTGAGAAATGACCAAAACGCCCTTGAACAGCAAGTGGAATTCGCCCTAGACGGTCTCTGGCGACAAGGCTGGCGACATAAGTCTCTTGTCGCCAAACAACACCGCACCTTGCACTCTGGAGTTGCTTGATTTCGTTCGCTGGCGACAAGGCTGGCGACATAAGGTCCTTGTCGCCAGTCACCGCAATGTCGTATTCCTCAGGTTTGTGATTCGTTTGTTGGCGACAAGTCTGGCGACATAAAGGCCATATCGCCAGACGCTTTAGCGTGTTGCTCTCCCGCTTCTGTCTTCGCTCGACCTCGTTTATCAGAACTTCGGCTTTCCGACCATATAATCTTAATTATCGCACTTTTACTTGTTCAACTCAATCACCTAAAATATCTCAACAAAATCATCAAATAACCAGATAATGCTCTGGATTCATCACAAACGCTTAAGAATTTACAGGAGAAATTCATATATGTCAGAGACTTATCAGAAACACAACATGTTTGTCAAACATTTAAAGAAAAAAAATAATATTAAACTCCATCCTTAGTGAAGTGTTAGAGTTTGATAATCTTATTAGCATGAGTAGTCACAACTTTGGTCCTTCAGACGACCATTAAGAGCTCTTTTCCTAAAACGCTCCATTTTCTTAGAGAGACTCTCACAACCTTGTAAATTTGTTCCATTGTTTTGATAAAAAAACCATATCATACCACCGTCACCTCCGACAACAACCATTGATCTATCATTTACCATAAAATTTAATGAATTTAAATTATTTATATGGATACGAGTTCACGATAAAAGTTCTCTCATCCTATAAATATATATATATATATATGTATATATATATATATTAAAATTAGGCACAAGGGTCTTAGGAGCCCCGAACTTGGCTGTATTTTTCAAGTTAGTCCTCAAACTTTACGGAGGGTCAATTTAGCCCATCAATTTCCAAATGGTGGGTCAATTAAGCCCTTTTGCTGATGTGGATGCTGATATGGCAACAAAAAATGTTAACTTCAAAATGTCAATTAAGCCCTCCACATGACACAAAATTAAGAGTTAAGGAGCTAAATTGACTCTTCGTGAAGTTGGAAGGCTGACTTGAAAAATATAACCAAGTTCAGGGACTTGTAAGACCCTTATACCTTAAAATTAATATCGATGCCATTAATATTGTGAAGATATAAACTTAAATAATAAGTAATTAAGCTAGTATGGAACATACCTGAGATCTATATATTCCACCAATCCAGCTTTAGTTCCCATAAACACTCGATTGTATCCCTTGAACCCAAAATTGTTCTACTTGTAGAAATCATTATTGTCAACACAAAAAATTTATATATATATATATAATCATTTGAAATATGATAAATTCTATATTTTCAATACCAATATGAAAAGTTTGAGTTCTAATGGGAATATCCTCATTAGAATTCAGAGATGATATCTCCATTTGACCCCGAGACTTACAATTTATAAGTTCTTTATTGTTGAACCAAGTTAAACCAATAATATAAGATCTAAAATATAAATAATAAAATAATTACACTTTACGTAAAATTAAAGTTAAAATGATTTACAATATTATTAATAATTAGATTGATTATTATTTAAGTATATATCTGAAACTCGCCTAAGGAACTTGAGTATTTGTATCAAATACATGAATAGATCCATCGGTACATCCAATTGCATTAAGAGAATCCAACGTCCTGGAACAATGGTAGTAAGTTGAATAATGAAAAAAAAATTTACTCAGTGTTATTATATACATATGATTTAACAATTAAATTTATTTAAGAAAGGCGAACATCTGTCTTGGAAATTTGGTGGGTGTACATATGCTTAACAGGGTGTGTGTGTGTATATATATATATATATATCCATTTTCCTATCTATCTTGCTGAAAGTGATTCGAAATATGAAAATATATGTTATTGACTTTATCAGAGAGTGATTTACTGGTGTTATATTTACTCTGTACAGTAAAAATAAATCTCTCTTATGATTTAGGAAGAGTTAAGTTTGTTAGTAGATTATTGACAAATTTTGTTGATTCTTTAACTTGCCTATTTAAGGCTTTCGTATTGAATAAGATTTGTAAGACATTACAAATATTTTTGATTTGCAGTTATTTACTTAAAGTTCTGTTTTTATACCAACACAAAGCCTATTTTAGCAGATAAAAAAAATACAAAGTAAAACACATATTTTAGTGCAGAGTGAAACATGTGAGGATCTGAGTGAAAGCATTTGAGTGAAATACGTGAGTATTTGAAAACAAGATAAGATGAGCATTAGTTGTGGAATCGGAAGTTCTCAGATGTCGTAACCTCTTTTACAAATTTTTAATGAAGAAAAGTACGAGTTTTGGTCTATACGATGAATACCTTACTTACATCCCAAGATCTTTGGGATTTTGTGGAGCATGGGTACACAGTGCCTGATGAAACAATATTTCTTCAAGCTGATGAAGAAACTAAACTCAAAGATAAAGGAAGAAGCATGTTAGAGCCTTGCAATAATTCAACAATCTGTGCACAATAGTGTTTTTCCAAGAATTCTATCTGCAACTTCATCAAAGCAAGCATGGACCATATTGAAGAAGGAGTTTCAAGGAGACTCTAAGGTAATCATCGTCAAATTATAGTTATTGCACAAGAATTTGAAATGCTGCAAATGAAAAATGGAGAATCTGTATCAGATTTTTTATCAAATATTATTGCGGTTGTAAGTCAAATGAGAACATATAGAGTAAAGGTCGAAGATCAGAATATTGTCAAAAAGGTAGTACGCAGTCTAACTCCAAAATTTGATCATGTGGTTACTGCAATTGAGGAATCAAAAAACTTATCTGTGTTCTCATTTGATGAACTAATGGATTCATTACAAGCTCATGGAGTTCGGATTAATAGAATCGTAGAAAAAGAGGAAGAAGAAAAAGCATTTCAGTTTCAAAATAATAATATGAACAGACGTGGTAGTGGGAGAGGAGGATCTCGTGGCAATTTTCGTGGAAGGTTCCCTGGCAGAGGAAGAGCAGGAGGACGCGGAAGAAGTCAACAAGATACTAGTAATATTCAATGTTACAATTGTAGATATTACGGTCATATCAAAGCAGATTGTTGGTACAGAAAAGATCATGTCAATCTCACAAAAAAAGATTCCGAAGAAGAAGCATGTGTTGAATAAGAGAAATTATTTATGGCTTATGAAGTTCAAGCAGATTGAAGTCAAAATCATATTTGTTCATTGATAGTGGGTGTTCAAATCATATGACAGGATTCAGGGAGTTATTTTCAAATCTCGATGAGACAGACAAGCAACAAGTAGACAAACAACAATGAAACTTGGTAATGGGAGTACACTTTATGTTGAAAGAAAAGGAACAATAAGATTTGAATTGAGTCCTAACTACTTCAAATTCCTATACAATGTTCAGTATGTCCCCCCACTTGATTTTAACCTTATTAGTGTAGGACAACTAATGAATTCTGGTTATTTAGTTTTGTTTGATAATAAGCAATGTTGCATAACAGAGAAGAAAATCGGGAAAGCTATGGTTAAAATTCAAATGATTAAAAATCAGATGTTTCCCTTAGATGTCTCAAACATGGGAAACTTCGTTCTTGCTATGTGTTGCATAACAGAGAAGAAAATCGGGAAAGCTATGGTTAAAATTCAAATGATTAAAAATCAGATGTTTCCCTTAGATGTCTTAAACATGGGAAACTTCGTTCTTGCTATGTGTTGCATAACAGAGAAGAAAATCGGGAAAGCTATGGTTAAAATTCAAATGATTAAAAATCAGATGTTTCCCTTAGATGTCTCAAACATGGGAAACTTTGTTCTTGCTATTGAGGAAGAGAATGAGTCAACTCTATGGCATCACATATATGACCATCCGAATTTAAAAGATTTGCAGTTGTTGAAAAATAAGAGCATGGTTATTGGGCTACCAAACATCAGTGGTATAAAGGTGTGTGAAGGATGTGTTTATGGAAAACATACTCGAAAGGTGTTTCCTGTTGGTAACGCATGACGTGCTAGTCAATATCTTGAGCTTCTTCATGCTGATCTTTGTGGACCAATACAAACAAAGTCACTTGGAGATAATAAGTATTTCTTTCTTATTACTAATAATTATACCCATATGTCTTAGGTTTATTTTCTTGATAGTAAAGATCAAGGTTTTGAAAAATTCAAGCAATTTAAAGCCTTGGTGGAGAAGCAGATTGATTTTCCTATTTAAACTCTTCGAACGAACAGAGGTGGTGAATTTATGTCAAACGAATTCAACAAGTTTTGTGAAGCAAATGAGATACACAGAGAGTTAACAACCCTATATACTTCTGAGCAGAATGGTGTGGTGGGATGCAAGAATCAGACAGTAGTTGAAATCGCAAGAAGTATGTTAAAGAATAAGGACCTATCAAATACTCTTTGGGCTGAAGCAGTAGCAACAACTATTTATCTTCTCAATTTACCACCAATAAAATTTTTTTGGAAGCATACACCTTTTGAAGCTTGGAACGGTTTCACCCCATCTGTAAGTCATGTAAAAAATTTTGGTTCAGTTTGTTATGTTTTAGTTAATTTAAAAGTAAGACAAAAACTAGATCATAAATCACATAAATGTACCGTCATTGGTTATAGTCTGCAGTCTAAAGCTTATCGATTATTTGATCCTACTAGTAAAAAAAATTTGATTAGAAGAGATGTTTTATTTGATGAAAACTCAAATTGGAATTAGCAGGATAATAATTTGTCAGATGCAAAAGAAGAACATAAAATTCCACTTGATTATATACAAGAATCAACAGAGCGTGTAATCAATTCAAATGGTCCTGAAGAGTTACAATTGACGCCTATTACAATGTCTCGATAGATTGAGGAACCAACATCAGATCTATCTAGTCCTGCAATATAGATCTATCCACATCAGCAGCAGTTAGAAAGTATAGGTCCTTGGCAGAATTGTATAAAACTTGCGGTTCTGCTTTACTTGTTGTTGATTACATTAGCTTCTCAGAAGCCTGTAGACAAGAGAAGTGGAAAAAAGATATGGTGGAAGAACTAGAAGCTATCAACAAAAATGATACTTGGAAGTTATGTGTTCTACCTGCAAATAAAAGAACTATTGGTTAAAAATGGGTGTTTAAGACAAAGATGATAATAATGGCAATATTCAAAGATACAAAGCATGCTTAGTAGTCAAAGGATATTATCAATAATTTGGAATTGACTACGAGGAAACCTTCTCAGTAGTAGCACGCTTTGAAATCATTCGCATCTTTCTTGCTTTGGCAACACATCAACAATGGAGGGTTCATCAGTTTGATGTCAAATATGCCTTTCTCAATGGCAACTTGAAGGAAGAAGTGTATATAGAACAATCACAGAGATTCGAAATCAAGGGGAAGGAACAACATGTTTATAAACTACAGAATGAACTTTATGGATTCAAACAAGCACCACGCGCTTGGTATAGTCGCATAAACAAAAATTTTGTGGATCATGGTTTCGAGCGTAGTGAGCGAGAACCAACACTATATGCAAAGCGATGCACCAATAGGGACTTTATAATGGTATGTTTATATGTTGACGATATGATATTTACAGGTACTTCTAAAGCACTAATAGATGAGTTTAAAATACAAATGATGAAGGAGTTTGAGATGACAGACCTTAACTTTTTGAAATACTTTCTAGGGTTAGAAATCAAGTAGGAAGAAGATGGAATTTTTCTGAGCCAGGAGATGTACATGTACGACAGGAACTTATTAAAGAAGTTTGGTATGTTACTCTGTAACCCAACCACTAATCCATTAAATTCTAATAATAAGTTTGTTACTAATGATGGAGAAGAATCAACAAATGCAACCTCTTATCGATGACTTGTTGGGGGGTTAATTTATTTGACTCATTCGATCCCAGACATAGCCTTTGCAGTAAGTACAATCTCAAGGTTTATGGAGACACCTTCAAGAATACACTTTTCAGCAGCAAAAAGAATTCTCCGATACATAGTAGGAACTATGGATCATGGGATATGGTATTCGAGGAAACCAAATTTATCACATGAGGGAATGTTATATGGCTACTATGATGCAGATATTGCAAACTGTCTAGATGAAAGGAGGAGTGTTTCTGCTCATGTATTCATGCTGGGATCTGGAGCTATTGCTGGGAGTTTAAAGATATAACCAATCATTGCACTGTCAAGTACAGAGGCGGAATATATTTCTGTGACATTTCCTGCTTGTCAAGCAGTTTGGATTAGAGAAATTTTGAGTGAACTTTAACATCAACAGAAATCAGCAACAATTTTTGTGACGATAAATCCACAATATTCATGTCCAAGAATCCTACCATGCATAGTCGGACAAAACATATTGTTACAAGGTTACACTTCATCAGAGAATTAGATATAGGAAATATCGTAGATGTTCCGTATTGTAATACTCATGATCAGATTGCTGATTTGCTGACGAAGCCATTGTTGAGGGAGAAGTTTTTTCACTTTAGAAGTTTGCTGGGTGTTTGTGATTTCAAATGATGGGTGTTGAAAATGATTCGAAATATGAAAATATATGTTATTGACTTTATTAGAGAGTGATTTACTGCTGTTATATTTACTCGAGTGATTTACTGCTGTTATATTTACTCTGTTTAGTCAAAAATAAATATCTTCTATGATTTAGGAAGAGTTAAGTTTGTCAGTAGATTACTGACTAAGTTTTGTTGATTCTGTAACTTGCCTATTTAAGACTTTCGTATTGAATAAGATTAATAAGGCATTACATATATTTTTGATTTGTAGTTATTTACTTAAAGTTCTATTTTGTATACTAACATGTCTATCTTTACATGTACATTGTTTTATTTGTTTTTATTTTTAAAATTAAAATAAAAATAAATACTAAATATTAATTAAAGTGATAATATATGTATATTTGAAGAACATAAATTTAAAACAACAATAATAAAAAAATAGAAAAAAAAAGTTATATATTTTTTATAAAAATATATTTTTAAAAATACTATTCTTACGGCACCACTAAAACAAGTATATCTCTTGCTTTACGCGAAACAAACACTTTAGATTAGGGTGTCTCACAACGTCTTTTCCATATGACAATATTATTTCTCGCCACACCAACTAACTCAAATAAATGAATCCTAACACTGAACATACATTGTGGTCATCCAAATCAAAATCAACTATAGAAACTCCTTTAGGATAGTTATACACTTCCACGCAGTTTTGATTTTGTGATGAGCAGACATGAACTACCTATGGATCAACCCGTTTTCATAATACAAAATTAAAACAAATAAATTTAAAAATAGATTAATTAAATAAGAAAAACATACATTGTTTCCTACAGGTGTAAATCAAGTACTTCTTCATCCTAGACTTCTGGATTTTAAAACATAATAAATAGAGAGAGTTAGTGATAAATAAATCGAATCTAGTTCGTAAAGACCAAAAAGCTCCTTAGAGAAGATTTTTTTAAAATGAACAAATGTTAGAAAGGGATTATTTTACCTAGGAGTACCTCCTATCCATGGTTTGATTTCACTTTTTAAGACAGTTTCTCAGTGATTCTAGGAAGTTTTCTCCTCTAAAATCATTGATTTAGATCCAAACTTTGAAATGAAAGATTGTATGCATTTACACCTTCATAAACATAAAAGTATTAGAAAATTAAACGCTTTTTTATTCGAGCTTGAGTGAGCATTATTACCATGATTTTGAGACAAGGCAGCAGTGAAAGAGATCTAATAGTCCTAGACAAGGCACAAGACATCCTCATCTAGAAACTCAAGGCTTCTCTTTTTTTATGGCAGAGAGTACTCCTTTCTGCGAGTTTTCATATCGTTGTAGCGAGAGAGGATAGAGAAAATAGAAGAAAGGAAGGAGAAGGGAGAGTAGAGGAGAGTTGGAAGAAATGAAAGAAGGTGATAGAATGAGAAGAGAGAAAGGAGAAGGGAGGAGGGTTTGGAGAGAAGGAAAAAAGAGAAGTGAGATTTTCTTTTCTCTTTTGTCTCTATCTAGCGGATCCCTTTGCTAGATATTTTTAAATATTGAGCGGTGAGTTATTTTTATTATTTATTATTTTATGAGTGATATATTTAATACAATTTTTAATAATATACTTTTGTATTTAGAAAAAAAAGAAGAAGAGAGATGACCGTTTGAATGGAAGGAAAAGAGCGTGATTTTTTTTCTCCCTCTTACTATTTAGATATATAATTATTTTATGGATTTTTTTTTATAATTTTATATCTAAATTTTAAAAATATAAAGTGAATTATTTTTTTAATATGAAAAGAGATTTTTTTTCCTCTCCCTATTCTTAGATTGAACTATTAATATATATATATATATATTTCAGAAGTAATTATAATTTGTTACCAAATAAATTTTATAAATTATATTATTTAAAATATTAGTATTAACTTAAAATATGTATAAATTAGAGATTACAAAAAGTCAATTTTAATTTCCATAAAAGCTTTAAATTTTAAAAATTTTCTCATTAAATTTCTACCAGTTTTAATATGTTAATTTAGTCAATTCCATCATTCCCTAATCTTATTCCTAAGAATTGAAGTAGATATTTTTTTAGGGTTGATATTAACACCCTTAAAACTTGCTTGAACACCTCATTAATATTATAATTACAGTACTATCCTTAATTTTAAAAAATATTAATATTAATTATTTAATTATATTTAATATATTATAATTTTTAAAATTTATATAAATTATATCATGAAAATTAATTAACTATATAATTTTATTTATTAAACTGATTTATTTAATTATTTATTATTATTTATATAATATAATAATTAAGTGATTATAGTTTATATTTTTAAATTAATAATAAATTATTATAAAAAATTAAATATAATAAAATAATTAAAATTAAATTGATAAGTAAACAAATAAATAAAATATTTATATATTTTTAATTTATTAATATTTATTATTTTAATTTATTATTATATATAAAATGATTTTTAATAAATTATTAATCAAATAAATTTGGTATTTTAAGAAAAATTTTAATTAATGAGGGTGTAGAAGCAATTTCGATTGCTGACAAAATCAATATTTTCTTTAGAATAAAAATTAATTAAAAAGAAAATCCTATCACCACTTCTAAATCACATTTCTTATTTATCAATCCATCATAATGTTGTTTGAGCCACTGACAAAATCTTTGACAGGCCTTTTCTCATTTCGGCCTTCATCTATTCTCATATCTAATTTTCTTTTATAGTGCATACATTTTCTAGATTAATTTATCTATACTAAAATACATTCATAAGGTATTCACCCCAGTACATAGGTTTTCTTGTTTTATTTAATATATATTTTAATTAATTTTAATGATATATTTTATTATTTTTTAAATTTTGATTTTGAAATGGAATGTAAATATTATAATATTTTTTATTTATATTATGATTTTTTCTACCATTTTTTCTTGAAAAATTTAATTTTATTTCGTCTTTTTATATATAATTATTTTTAATAATTCTTTAAAATAACTATATTAATTTTTATTCAAAATATCTCTCTATATATATAAATCTATCAGGTATTATTATTACCATGTACAATGGCAATCTTTTCCTTCTTAACGTCAAGCCACAGAATTTATTTATTTATTTTTTAAAATTTTAATTATTTTCTTTAATAAATAGCGTATTTTGGAGACAATTTCGTATTCTTCTATTACTTTGAGCATATTAGTTACATTTTTATACTTTAATATAATATGGGTAAGTATGTTAATTTGATATTAATTATTTATTAAATTAAAAAAAAATTTCATATATAATGGAGAAAAAAAAAATCTATTTTAACCACTTAAAATGGAAAAATGTGAGATAAAATATTTATAAAAGTCATTTATTATCCTCACCAAAACATATATGTATACATGTACACTCAATTGAATATAATAAATTGGGTTATTTTAATAAAAAAATCACTATTTTTTCAAAACGTTTTAGTTTGAGCAACCGTTTTTGAATCATTCCAAAATCAAAATAACTAGTAGTTTTGTTGTTAGACGGTTTTAGATAATTATGATATTTTAATCATTTTTAAATTTTCATTTAATAATTTTAAATATTTATTTTAAAAAAATTAAAACATTATAATATTCAAAACTACCCATCCAAACTCCAAATTCATCCATCAAACAACAAAATAAAATCACTAGCTGTTTTGATTTTAGGGTGGCTTTTGCAAAACTTTCCAAAATTGATGGCTCAAATAAAATATTTGAAAAAGTGGAGGTGTTTTTTTTTTTTTTTATAAATTCAATATTTTCAATACCAAAATGATAGAGATGGATATGTGTTCATTGATATTTAAACATGGAGAGAGAATTGCCCATAAATAATTAATGCTGTAAAAGGAGAGAGAATATTCCGATTATAATTGAAGAAGGGTAGGATAATTAAAATAGAGAATAAAAAGATAAATATAAAAATAATTTTAACTAGTTACATTCTCTATACAATATTTTCTGGACATAAAATAAATTTCTTTTATTTAACCCTGATAAATTTATAGTGTATGATAAAAAATTTTTGCAATAAATAATAAAGTAATTATACTTTACAAATTAAAATTAAAATTAAAACTAAAACTAATTAGAGTGATTTTTAGCTGAGTGTATACACCCCTTCTCAAAATTTTAGAAAATTGAATACGGTGATTCAAAAATCTAAATTTACTTATGCTATTTATTTATTTTTATTAACATGTAACATTTGATCTAGTAATAACTTAAGAATGAATGTACCTGTGTCTTGGGAAGATTATTGAGATGGGTGTGTACGTATTTGACATTATATATATATATATATATATATATATATATATATATATATATCCTTTGCAAATGTGCTATCATCTTCTTTTTCATACTACGATTTTTTATTTACATTTCCAATTTATATTTTGTCCATATTCATTAAAAAAAAAATTCCAAAACTAATAGGGTTCTTAATTAGCAATCTCCTGTTTTTGTTTTTTTATTGGGTTGATGATGATTAAATGTCTAATGGTTAGTGAAAAGAAAAATGAAGATGGGAGATTCAAAGACAGGTCGGAGACGGTTTAAATCCTCTAACTCGATTGCACATTGTCTGTACTTAGATGTATGTATATTATTTTTTAATATCATGTGAATAGAATATTAATTTTTTTTTCACATCCTCATAAATTATGAGTTACACCTACACATCTCATCTCTCCTTTCATTAAATAATAATAATAATACTAATAATTACTCAAACACATTTTTAATCCTGAAAATTTTCTAAATGACACACCTTTGCATCATCCTCTTCCACACATCAAACTAAACAAATTAAATCCGTGTGTAAAAACGTTGGAAAAATTTAAAAAATCATGGACAAATAAGAATGAAAAGATAATCTGATTAATCTTTATAGATTTAAACTGACCATTGTGCTCAATCCTGTTAATCTTTATAGATTTAAACTGACCATTAATCTTTAAAATCATGGAAAAATCAATGTATAATTATTGCTCAATCCTGTTTAGTAACTTTGAATATAGATCACTATTAATTTACATTCATTAATTTTGCAGAACTGTGAATCTAAAAGCATGCTTAGAGTGTACAAAATATAATTATCATCATTATCAGCACATCGTTAGAAGTAATGCAAATGATTAATAGTAATTTTTCCTAATTGACAATCTCTATCCAATTAGGTTGCACTTGAAGATTCATAATTCCTCCATCTGAATTTAGAGTCTACTTCTATCTATAGTTCAGTTACAAAAGAACCAGGAGCTCAACAGGAATTTCTCTTCTTCCCTTTTCCATCCACCTTCTTCAATAAGTAGGTAAAAGCATTCATGTCGCACCTTGTGTACCAATCATTTAATTCTAAGCTCTCACCCAATATGCGGCTGTTTATATAGTGGTGGTCCATATGCCACCTTAATATTAACACATGTAAACAAATTTGGGTAAGCAGAAACACAACTGTGATTATATTTTAAAGTCTGTGAATACCATTTTAAAGACTGTGATTTATATTTACATCATTCGCAGTTCACAATTCACATCAAAACCCCATGATAATTCCAGCACCTAAACAATATCTAATAGCTTCCTTCACTCAAGTCAAATCGGGTCTTTAATCCCAACAACATCTATCAATAATTTAGAGCCTGCTTCCATCTATTGTTCAGTTACAAAAGAATCAGGAACTCAACAAGAATTTCTCTTATTCCCTTTTCCATCCACCCTCTTCAATAAGTAAAAACATTGATGTCACACATTGTGTACCAATAATTTTATTCCAAGCTTGCAGTTGTTTATGAATTGGTGGTCCATATGCCACCTTAACATTACCACATGTAAACAAATTTGGGTTAACAAAAACACAACTGTAATTATATTTCACAATCTGTGAATACCAGTTCACAAACTGTGATTTATATTCACATCATTCACAGTTCACATCAAAATCCCATGATAATTCCAGCACCTAAGCAAGATCTAACAGCTTCATTTACTCCAAGTCAAACCGGGTCTTTAATCCTTACAACATCTATCAATGTATAGCTGCCATCACGAATGCTATCTGCGTTGACTTTAGATTTCATATTTCTATATGTTAAGCACAAAGTTTTTAAAACTTCACATGCAAATCCATTTATAATTTTTGTGGTCTTCTTCTTCTCTTCAGCGAGAGGTACCGGATTTCCTTTAGGGTCAAGGATCTTGTTGCATGTTTCCAAAATAAATTCTGATGCATTTTTATGGAGTGTGCAAAACTTACCTTTGTTTTGTAATGAAACCACCACATGCATCTTCTTCTCAACAGAATTGAAAGACTCCACCTTCGCTATTGTAGATTCCTGCCTATCAACCTTATAATCACCTCCTAGTAGCAAGCTGAATTCAAGCAATACCGTCTCATAAGATGCTAGTATTTCCATCTTTTTCTTTCACTACCTCGTACTAGTGCTTTGAAATATTGCCTGCACAAGACTATTGTGTCCTGCTTTAGAAATTGCAGATTTCAATATTTCAGTATTGTCAGTACCTTTAATTGCTTTGATCTCATTGCAAATCAAGATCTTGTCGACAACCATATGGTTTGTAGTCATTGTTTCAATTTTATCAGTGCAGATGCAACTAGCAGACCCCATAGTCTTACACACAGAAAGATGCCTCACCAATGCCTTATCGCTCATCAGTTTCTTCATCGCAAAGGCAAGACTCAGCGTCACCTCTAATGACAATCCTTCTGGCAATTCAACAACAATAATAGTGACAACAATTACAAAGTAATCAAACAATGTCACCAAAAACAAACTCTAACTATAATCATCGACATCATCAACATCAAAATACAAACTTTAATAGAGGGTCATTAGGGTAATTTCATTTTTAATTTATATTTCATTCTCAATTCTAAAATACATAATGGCATTTTTGTTAATAAAATTTTAAAAAAAAGGTAGAGTTGGAAATTAGGCGTATGAAATGAAAACAAACTTTTATAAAATTTCATTTTATTTTATATAAAATTCTAACTAGTCCTATTATTATATTTCAAATTTTTTATGACTTATTAGGAGGAGTTTTCACTATATAATAAAATAGGAAGGTGATATTTATGAAAGGTAAAATTGATTAATTAAATTTTGAAAAGCAAATCTATACCATCAATATACGATTTGGCTGTACATATAGCATCTTCTTCCTTTAGTTAATATTGAGTATTTATTTTATTTTATCTTTACTTTAATAATAAAAAATAATAATAAAAGAAAAACATACGTATAGAAAGACAGGATGTGAAAATGGATTTTTCAAACTACTCTAATCGGTATGTACTTTCATTTATTATATATATACCCAATAATCTTTCCAAGACACAATGTACATCCATTCTTAAATTATTAAGAGATCAAATGTTACATGTCAATGAAAGTAAATAAATATCTTCAGTAAATTTAGATTTTTGGATCACCAGCTAAAAGTTTGAAAATTGGTGTCCACTAATCTAATAATCACTATAGTTATTAATATTATTATTATCAATTTTAATTTATATTTTTGTAATATAATTATTTTATTATTTGTTAAAGAAAATTTCAACCATCCATTATAAATTTATTTGGACAAACAATAAGAAAAATATTTTATGTTCGGAAAAAATATATATAAAGAATATAATAATAAGTTAAAATTGATTTTCACATTTATCCTTTCATTTTCTATCTTAATTCTCTCATCCTCCCTTCAATTATAATAGTAACATTCTTTCTGATGTAAGACTATCTCCGTTACAAATCTCTCCACCCATGTATACCACATCACCAAAGAGATTCATCCCCATATAGTATCTTATTTTTACTCCAATGGAAAGTCTCTTCTATCCGGAAGTTTTCTCCTTTCTCTATTTAATATTAAATTAATATGATGTATTTGATAACAAATGTAAGAAACACAACTACAGTTGTAGAGACTTTGAAACTTCTCTCAATATTATTCAATCGAAGGGAATGATCTTTAAATAGGTTTTACATCATGACTGACTCAATATTAACTCCTATAAAATAGATAACAAAACGTATAAAATAACAATCTCCTGAGAATCTTAAACCACTTCAAATCACTAAACATAAGAATCTCTCACGATCAACTAAAACAATTGACCATAAATAATATCTACCAACATAACTGCCCACGAATAACATCAACTTCGAGCATCCCCTCTTGAACTGAGATCTATAGAAATCAGTTCATCAGAGTACTTTACTTAGTTTTCATCAAGAAATTCAACTCCTGTTAACGAACACATTACTAATAGTCTTCGAAACTTGATGAATGCCCCTTGCTTGAGTGGTTTAGTCATGATATCTGTGACTTGATCTTCACTTCTACATAACTTCAAATCAATTGTTCCATTGTTGCAGAGTTCACGTAGAAAATGAAAACGAACATCAGTATGTTTACTGTTACCATGCATTACTGAATTCTTCGATATTTTAATTGTGGAAACATTATCATAGTGTATTGTGGTTGCTTCAGGATGTTGATACCACAATGTTTCTAGTAATCTTCTTAACCATATGGCTTGACAAGAACACGCTGCTGCAACAACAAATTCAGCTTCTGTACTAGATAAAGTAACAATTGGTTGTTTCTTCGAAGACCAGGACATTGCTCCAGAATTCATTGGAAAAATAAATCCTGATGTATTTTTTTCTATCATTTAAGTCACCTGCAAAATCACTATCAGAGAAACCACACAAAACAATATTAGATCCAGTGGCATAAAAACTCCAAATTCACTTGTGCCTTTCTAATAACGAAGAATTCTTTTTGCTGCTCAGAGATGATTCTCAGTTAGATTTTCCATGTATCGACTAATGACACTAACACTATACATAATGTCAGGCCTTGTGGATGTCAAATACATCAAACTTCCCACCATTTGCTTATACAAAGTAGCATTTATCTTCTTCCCACCTTCATCTTTTATTAGCTTCACACCAAATTCTGCCGGAGTACAAACTGAGTTACAATCTTACATTTTAAAGTTGCCCAAAATCTCCATAGCATTTTTCTTTTGTGAAATAAAAATACCCATTGATGACTGCACAACTTCAATACCAAGCAAATAATTAGGTAAACCAAGATCAGCCATGTCAAATTCAGACATCATACTACGCTTAAATGCTTCCATCATAGTAACATTATTCCCAGTAAATATCAAGTCATCAACATACAAGCAAACAACCAATAATGAACCATTTTCACCTAATTTCACAAAAAGAGTATGTTCATGAGGACACTTACCAAAACCTTATTTCATGAAATAGGCATCAATATGACTATACCAAACTCGTGGAGCTTGTTTTAATCCATATAGTGCCTTTTTCAGTTTGTATACCTTCTCTTCACTACCTTTTTTGATGTATCCAAGTGGTTGATCAACATATACTTCTTCTTGTAACTTACCATGTAAATATGCCGATTTCACATCCATCTGATACATAGTCCAAGAATTATGAGCAGCCATTGATAATATTAATCGAATAGTGTCTAACCTCGCCACCGGTGCAAATACTTCCTTATACTCAACTCCAAACTCTTGTTTGTACCCCTTCACAATAAGTCATGCTTTATACTTGTTTATACTGCCATCTTTGTTCAATTTTGTTTTATAAATCCATTTAACTCTAATGGATTTTTGTCATGCTGGAAGTGTCGTTAGCAACCATGTATCATTATTTTCAATGGACCTTATCTCTTCATCCATACAATCACACCATTTTCATTGTTTACTGCTTCTTCAAACGTAACTGGATCACAATCAACAAACAAAGCAAAATGAGCAATAGTATCATTATCTGTTAAATCATCACCACTTACATAGTCTTCCATCCAGATGAGTATTTTCCTTAAACGAGGTTGAATACCAGGAGTTTGAAGATTTGTGCTCAAAATTTCTTCCACAGTTTGTTGATATGGACTACTTATGTTATCACTTTCTTCTAAAGCAACAGGTACACGTTGTTGCACTGTGTTCTTTTCTGTCCAATTCCATGTATGCTCTTCATCAAAAGTCACGTCCCTGCTTATAACAATTTTGTTAGTGACTGGATTGAATAATTTAAAAGCTTTTGAGACATCACTCAAACCAAGGAAAACACATTTTTCAACTTTATCATCCAATTTCTTCCTTTTCTCATCTGGCACGTGACCATATGCTATGCATCCGAAGATTCGAAACTGATCAATAGCAGGTTTTTATCCACTCCAAGCTTCCTCTGGGGTCATATCTTTCACAAAAAAAAGTGGGGCTTCTGTTGAGTAAATGAATGCTCCACTTTGCTGCTTCAGGCCAAAAATTCTTTGAAATTTTGCCTTTCATCAACAAAATCCTCACCATATTAAGAATAGTCTTGTTCTTCCTCTCTGAAACACCGTTCTGTTGTGGTGAATATGCAGCTGTGAGTTCCCTTCGAATCCCTTCATCCTTACAAAAAACTTCAAATTCCTTAGAATAATATTCTCCTCTGCGGTCTGTTCTTAAGGTTTTAATAACTTTCCCTGACTCCTTTTTTATGACTGATTTAAAATTTTTAAAAATAGTCAACGCCTCTAATTTTTTCTGCAAAAAATAAATCTAAGTCTTCCGAGTATAATCATCAATAAAAGTTATCAAATATTTCTTACCTCCATTTGACATTGGAGTTATTGGACCACAAATATCAGAGTGGATCAGTTCTAATGCATCTTTTGCTCTCCATGATTTGCCTTGTGGGAATTGTGTTCGGTGTTGTTTACTAACAACACATTCTTCACAAGCTTGAGAAGGTATTGTAATTTAAGGCAGACATGTCACCATTTGCTTCTGCTGAAGTGTTTTTAATCCTTTAAAGTGCAAGTGTCCGAATCGAAAATGCCAAAGCCATGTTGGATTATTCAACCCAGTCATTAGACAAGATTGGGATGTGGCGATCTTTAAAGGAAAAAACCTGTTTGCATTCATTTGAACAACTGCAATCGCTCTTCTTGAAGGATCATAAATCTCACAAGCACCATTTTTAATAGTTATGACATATCCCTTCTCTTGTAATTAGCCAGCACTCAATAAATTACTTTTCAAATCTGGTACATAAAACACATTAGAGATGGTTTCCACAAAACCATTCTTGGTTTCTATCATAATATCACCTTTTCCCATCACACTTACTTTATCACCAAAGAATACAGTTGAATGAAACATTTCATTTAAGTAAGAGAAAAGATTCTTACTACCGCACATGTAATTGCTACACCCAGTATCGACATACCAATTTTCAGAGTTGGTCGCTTCATTTGCGTGACTTGCCATCAACAGAGTTTTCTGCTTCTTGATTTTCCACAAAAATTGATTTCTCTCCCTTTTCTTTGTCACGTGAAAGATAAGTATGACACTCACTTTTGAAGTGACCAAATTTATGACAGTGATAACACTCAATTTTGGACTTATCAAACTATTGACCTCGGCCTCGTCCTTTATTTTGATGACTCTCTGTTTCAGTTTTGTGGTTTCGACCACCATTCCTATTGCCATGGTCACCCCTGCCTCTTCCTCTGCCTCTACCGCGTCCTCTAGCATTTGATGAATGATCAAAGGTGGATATTTTTAAGGCTTGCTCTTTGGAAGTTGTACTGCGATTTATCTTTTGTTCATGCACCAAAAGAGAGCTCTGTAATTCATCCAGAGATAACTTATCGATGTCTTTCGACTCTTCGATTGAACAAACAACATGGTCATATTTTGCTGATAGTGACGTAATATCTTTTCCATAATAACGACATTAGTCATCTTTTCACCTTGAAATCGCATCTTGTTACATATTTCCATGGTTCTGGCACAGTATGTAGTGACAGATTCACCTTTCTTCATTTACAGAATTTCAAAGTCACGTCTCAAGGCTTGAAGCTGTGCACGCTTCACTCTAGCAGTGCCTTGGTACTTCTGTTTCATCGAATCCCATATGTCCTTGGAAGTTTCTTTACAAAGAATTGTTTCCAATATAGGACGGTCAATAGCTTGAAACAAAAAATTCTTGACCTTCAGATCTTTTAATTTTCTTGCGTCCAATGCTGTACGTTGGGATTCCGTCAGAGTGACGCCTTTGGCTGGTGATTCAATGTCGTTCTCGACAATTGTCCAGTACTCCTTTGACCGTAAAAAGTTTTCCATAAGCATACTCCAATGGTCATAGTGACCATCGAAACGGGGAATGACAGGTTGTACAAAATTTGGGTTACTCTCTTTTTCTGACGCCATTGACAACACAATGAAACAGACAAGGCAGCGACTTTTACTCACACTGTTTCACTCGACTCTGATACCACCGATAACAAATATAAGAAACACAACTACAGTTGTAGGTCATAGTGACCATCGAATCGGGGAATGACAGGTTGTACAAAATTTGGGTTACTCTCTTTTTCTGACGCAATTGACAACACAATGAAACAGATAAGGCGGCGACTATTACTCACACTGTTTCACTCGACTCTGATACCACCGATAACAAATATAAGAAACACAACTACAGTTGTAGAGACTCTGAAACTTCTCTCAATATTATTCAATCGAAGGGAATGACCCTTTAAATAGGTTTTACATCATAACTGACTCAACATTAACTCCTATAAAATAAATAACATAACGTGTAAAATAACAATCTCCTGAGAATCCTAAACCACTTTAAATCACTAAGCATAAGAATCTCTCACGATCAGCTAAAACAATTGACCACAAATAATATCTACCAACACAACTGCCCACGAATAACATCATCTGCGAACAGTATTTTAATATATCATAATTTATATTATTAATTTAATTAAAAATTACAAACTAAAATACAACTTAAATAAATAATGCAAATATAGTTGACCAATAACAAAAATTACAAATAACAAATATTAAATGATTACTAAAAAAATATTTGATTATATTAAAAAAATGCATGATAATTAAACAATAGTTTATTTAGTTTATATAGAATTAAAATTAAAAAATAAAATAAAACTATTTTTTTCCAACGGCTACATAATAGAACTATTAAATAATAAAAATAAGAAAAAAACACAAGTAAAATTATTAAAAAAAAAAAGTATGTCAGTCGGATTTATTTTTTCTTTCTCCGCATATTCTCTCATCTCACATTTGCAAGTAAAACTGACCTACCCCACCGCAAAAACACACTATAATTATTCATGGACAATTCTCTCTTTATCATCTTGATATTAAAAATATAGAATTTATTATATTTAAATGGATATATATATATATATTTATATACTAGGCTTGTAAACACATGCGAGGCATGTGCTTATCTGCTTTCCAGTTTGGTTCTTACATTTACTTTTAATATTAAATCTATATATATATATATATATATTGTTTTGAGTTAGTAACTTAAATTGGTACAATAATTTTTTATTTAGAGAAGTTATAATACATATATAAAAAGTAACTTTTTTCAAAACACTTCCAAAATTTGAATCACAAGAGTCTGAAAGTTTATATTATACATAAGGCTGTTTAAGGCTGTTTGAAAGCTTTTACTACATTATCAATTATTTATATACAGAGAAATATACACGAAGATTATATAACAAGGAAAAATGGTGTTATTCACTCATATAGATCATTTCATGATTCTTTTTCTTCTTCAACAGTTGTGTCATACTTCATTATACTTCTTGTACCAGTGTTCTCTCATTGATTATCCACTGATAATTATGGACGTCTGCTGAAATTCGAAACTTCATTTCCAGTTGCTTTACACAAGCATTTGATATGTGGTAGTTGTGACCTGTGATCAAGTTATCTTTAAACAAGTTGATGTCATCACCAAAAATGGTCGTTTGCACTTTTGTTCCCTGAAAATAAAGACAAACATCTAAATTACATCGTGAATCTTGGTTAAAATTTTATTAGTATGTATTATTTTAAAAAAACACAACTTATACTTCAGAGTCGATCAAAAGTAATCGCTGATATGGGTACATCCTGTTCTGTGAAGTCCGAGGCATCCATTTTTCTGAAACAAACACTTTCGTTGTCCAAAGTTCAGTTGATGGAGTTATATCTTTTATCAATCTGGATCGCTGAGATGCTATTTTGTGGATAAATAAATAAATAAATAAAAGAAAATTAGATATACTTTTGCATAGAAGCTAATTAGAGGAATAGAAGATCAGAATTTCAATGGAGTATCAAATACTTGTACCTGATTATATGATCTTGAATTTGTAGTTTATGGAAGTATCAGATTATTTTGTTTAGTAGTGTTTATCTCATCTACTATAAATAAATGAGTTATCAATTACACAAAAATAAAGTAGAAGATGCCAGATGTTTACAGATGTATAATGTTACTTGACGTGACAATCAATTAAAATGACAAGTAGTCAGATATCTCTATAATGTTACTTGACGTGGCAATCAATTAAAATGACAAGTAGTCAGTTATTTATTGAATCCTTATCTAATGTTGTACGGTAATACCACTAATTTACTTAAAATAATTGGTTTATGCTAACTGTCTAATTTTTGTGTAATAGGCTAATTTGATGTGGAAGTTATTTGTAATGAGTTAATTTGATATAATAGTAAACTAAAGAAATAGTCTCAATAACGAACAGGTCATTTTATGTGATTAAATTTATTTATTATCTGTGAATTTGTGATGGACTTAGAATGAATGAAAGTAGAGCACATTAAGTAAGAGCAGAAAAATTGCAATATTATTTTAGATGGGGAGATAACATTTAGGATTCAGGATAACACAAAAATATTGGATTAAAATTTGTCAAAACACATGGCCTAATGAAGAGAAAGATAAATAGTTGAAGTTTTTGTCAAAGTTAATTTTACGATGATCTGGTCACTGCAAATTCCTCCTCATTTGTGGACTTGTTCAATTTCAAGATTTTTCTTCATTAAAGAAAGTAAAGATAGTATAAATCAACTCTTACTTGGGTCTCCATATCCTCAGAATTAAGTCTCTTTTCATAAGTTTTGACAAAACAACTCATTTCATTCTCAGGAATGAGGTCTCGAAATAGTTCCCAAGCTGTAGAAAGGGAGAACATATGTAACTTAACTCTGCAATAGCTTCATGTTACAGAGATATATGTATTAAGCCTTGTGTAAGAAATTTATATGATGGATTTATATGATGGACACCATTTTGAGAGAATCTTGCATGAATTTCCAAGAAGGGAAATATGAACCCTCAAAATCACACAACACTGACTTTCGATTTCCTATCTCCCTCACCCCACAACAGATTTCAGTTTATAAACATTATATAGCGGTTAGGTAATACAAAGTTTACAAATATTATCACAGTTCCGCTTGTTATAGTCCTATAATGCAGGATGGGAAACAAGATCCATGTAAATACCACAGCGTAAACTGAAAATTATTAAGGAAACTGCAGGAAACATACCATCAGGGAGTATAGTTGCGGCCCCATCTTCATAAAACCAATCAATCTCTTTCTTCTGCAGAAGAAATATACCCCTAAGAACCAAGCCATCACCTTAAACATTACAGAGGAACTATCAAAAAATTGATCAGTAATCCATGGCAATTGTGCATTATTACCAGGGCAGCCCACAAGAACAAACAATGACAAACTTACCAAATTTGCTTACCTTATCAGGGTGTGAATGGATGTATGCTAGTGAAAGCGTGCTTCCCCATGAGCCCCAAAACACCTGCATAATCAAAGATTCATATCACACATAGAGAATATGAAATTATACATACACATAGCTTTTCGGTCTAGTAGCAGAAAAAACATCAACCTGCCATTCAGGAATCTCAAGTGTTTTCTCAATTTTTCAATGTCATCAATGAGATCCCATGTAGTGTTCTCAACCAAGCAAGCATGAGGTGTACTCTTTCCTGCACCTCGCTAATAAAAAGATGAGTAGCAGTTATCTATATATATATAACTGATCTAAAATTTGTTTTATTAATGAAACTAAACAGCGACTCTCGTTTCTTCTCACTAATAGTACCTACAGCGAAAATGAAACTTCAACAACTAAAACGCAAAATCATTCAACATACATCAATAACATCATGCATCCAAACAGAAAACCAACAATTGTCACCACTAAAAATCCACAACCACAATCTAAACACAATGAAAATCCAAAAGAATAGTCTACAAAACCAGTCAAAATCCCTCCCCCAACACCCCCTGCAATAAAAGATGAGAACCTCAGATAAGGCGTAATAATCAATCAAAATTCCAGTACAAAACCAGACTCCAATAACTCATTAACCGAAAATAAAAACAAACTCTATATGAAAAAAATACATAAAGAAGTAACCAAACACGCCAAAATCTCTTAAAGTGATCAGCTTTTTCAGCTTGAAAATTAGGCTGATAACCCCACTAAAACAACATGAAGAAAAAGCGCTTCCCAGCAAAACTTGAGAAACAAAAAGGGAAAACACCAAAGCTTGAGAAATTCAGAGACAGAGAGAAAAGCACAAGCTTTCTACCGAGAGGAAAACAAGAGAGATACAGAGACTTACCAGATTGTTTGGAGAGAGATGGATTGATTGCCTGAGAATAGAAAATAGGCTCCTATGATGCATGTTTAAGGTCGTTCACAAAACACCAACAATCGTCACCACTAAATCCACAACCATGAAGAAAAAAAAACTCATATGAAGCCAACACATAAAGAAATAATCAAACACATCAAAATCTGCAAAACTAACCAGCTTTTCGGCTTCCAAATTAGGCTAATAATCCCAATGAAACATAAAGCACATGGAAAATTTGAATTTTAACCATTACTTACAGTGAATAACATGAAGGAGAAGCAATATGCAGATATCCCGGCAACACACTCACAGCCAGCAACGCTTGAAAAACTGAAAAAGGCCAGACACCAAAGCTTGAGAAATACAGATGCACAGACTTATTAGTGAGAGAAATGGATTGATTACCTAGACGGTGTACGTGTTTAAGGTAGGTGATGAAGAAATCTTAGATTTGAAGAATTGTGTTTGAAATTATCCTTTATTTAATGGCAAGTTTGTTATATATGTATAACCAAAGTGCAAAATGGGAAAGAAAAAATCAAACATAAAGATAGAATAAGAAGGTACATTCGCGCTTTTATATATATATATATATATATATATATATATATATATATTGGTGAGCATAATTAATGACTTTTATACTATTTCATTTTTCCAATTTAAATGATCAGAACAGATTTTTTTTTTTTTATCTCCGTTCCTTTTTAAATGTTATTTTTAAAAGTATACGGGGTAATTAATATCAAATTGACATACTTACCCAAATTATAAGAGTATGATCAATATCAAAGTCATCGAAGAATATGACTCTTCGAAAATAAGAGGTTTATTAAAAAAGATAAATAGAATAATTTTTTTTTAATATTTTTAAAAAATCTATAGTTTGATGTTAGAAGGTAAAAGACAGTGACTATTCAGGGTAACAAGAGATTTATGTTTGTTGGAGATTCACAAACAGAAACCTGGTGTGTTTGGTTCAATCTATTGTTCCTCCTGCTAAAAAAAGCTTAAACAAATAAGGCTCCATTTTAGTTCCAGTCAAATTCAGATGACCCAACCATGCACTATATTCAATCACATAATGATGCCTGAATCAACAATCTAAAAATATTCAACAATCTTCCATTAAAAAAAAAAAGAAAAAAAAGTTTCAACAATTATTAATGGTAGAGGTGGTGGTTTTGGAGGGCGAAAGAGATGGCTATGTTGGAACAGGGTGGAGGAAGATGGATTGCAGAAGAAAGGTATTTCTATCGGTCTACCGAGATTTGTTGACCGGGAGTTTTTTAACAAAAATTTGAGAATGGGAGTCCAACCACAAATGTTTCTAAAATTGGGAAGTTTTTTTTTTTCACGATTATATCACACTTTAAAACTTAATTTATTTTTTTTAATTAAATGTTTGAAAAAATATTATCTCTTTATTATAAAATTATTCAAATTAAAATAAAAACAATATATTAAAAATATTAGAAATGATATGTTTGAATAATTGAGTAAATGGTTAGTATAGTCACATTCAATAATTTAATAAAAATAGTTATATATAAAAAGATAAAATAAAATTATAATTTTAATAAATAAACGGTAGAAAATTTCATAATATAAATAAAAAAAAATATCACAATATTCACGTCTCATTTCAAAATGAAAATTTTAAAAATAATAAACTATATTATTAAAAAAATAATTAAAATATGTATTAAATGAAACAAGAAAACCTATATATTTTGGTGTATACCTTATAGACCTGATCACAATTAGGGTCGGGTCAAGTAGCGTGGTTAGTCAAATTTTACTGACCTTATCCCGGTCTGACTCTGTACTAGAATAGGGAGGGTTCCTGGCCTTAGTTCTGAATTGACAGGCGGGCTTCGGGTCGACCCTTACTCTAATATATTAATATTTTAATAAAATATAAAAAAAATATAATTCATCAATTAAAGTTTAACTATCCAATATAAAGAAAAATAATCTAATAAACAAATAAAAATAAGTAAAAAAATCTATCAAATATAAAGAAGATTTGTAGGTTTAAGGTTTAGTATAGATTCTACAGAATATAAATCTTAATTTATATAATTAAATTTTCTATTATAGGGTTGGGCCGGGTTAAGAGAGTCAAAATATTAATCCTAGTCTAGCTCTACGTTAGATAGGGTCCCCTATTTTTATTTTGAGTGTCGGATCAGGGCCAAGAAAAAAAATAGTAAACTTTAAGGTCGGGTCGGGTGGATTCAGACCTATCACCAAGTCTAATACCTTAAGAATTTGAGTATTGATATTCACACCCATGAGAATTTGCTTCTACACCCTATTGACGATATAATCACAACCCTGTCCTTAATTTTTTTTTTTAAAAAAAATTGATGTTAATTATTTAAATATATTTAACATATATTTAAAATTTTACATAAATTATATTGTAAAATTAATTAAATATATAATTTTATTTATTATATAAATTATAAAATTTTATATTACATATTTATTTATATAAATATTTATTATTTATCTAATATAATTATAATTTTTTTAGTAATTAAGTGACTATAATTATATTCGTAAAATAAATAATAAATAATCATAAAAATAGAATAATACGTATATAAAAATTAAAATAAATAAATAAAATATTGATGTATTTTTAATTTATTAATATTTATAAAATAATTATTAATAGATTATAATTGTTAGGGCCAGAGTTGGCATTTTGAAAAAAAATAATAATAATAAAGGAGGTGCGAAAACAGATTTAGGGGGTGGCAAAATCATTGCTCTAGGAATTTATTTAAATATAGATAAATTAAATCTAAAGAGAGAGAAGTAAAAGAAAATTAGTTACGAGAAATAGGTAAGAATTTGATCCAGCCCAAATGAGAAAAGGCCGGTCCAAGCTTTTTTAAGTTTTCAAGCAACATTGTGTTTTATACCAAAATTAGATGAGGTGATAAAATTTACTTTTTAATTAACTTTTATTTTGGAAAAAAATCTATTTCTATTTTTATGGATAAGATCAGGAAAGATGGAATTGAGTAATTTAACATATTAGAATCGGGTAAAAATTTAATGAGAAAATTTTTAAAATTTGACTAGAATTGATATTTCTAAATCCATAATTTATATATTTTTTAAATTAATAATATTTTAAATAATATAATCTATAAAATTCAATTGCTAATAAATTATAATCACCTCTAAAATTTATTTTTATATTAAAAAAAAACTTCATTAATGGTACAACCTAAGAGTAGGGAGAGAAAAAAAAATCTCTTTCAATATCAGATAAAATAATCGACTTTAAAAATTACTTAGTAATAAATTATAAATATTTTAAAAATTTATATACCAAATTAATATATATATATAATTATGTATCTAAATAGTAAGAGAGAAAAAAATTCTCTCTTTTTTTTTTCTTTTATTCAAACGGTCATCTCTTCTTTCTAGACACTTGAGTACATTATAAAATGTATTAAATGTTTCACTCTTAAAAAATTAAATAATAAAAATAACTCTCCGTTCGATACTAAAAAAATATCTAGCTGAGGAATCTATTAAAGTGATAGAAAAAGAAAAGAAAATCTCACGTATCTATTTCCTTCTCTCCAAACCCTCCTCCATTTTCCTTTCCCTCTTCTCTCTCCTCTTCCTCTTATCTTCTTTCATTCTCTTCAAACCCTCCTTCCTTCTCCTTCCTCTCTTCTCTTCTCTCTATAATCTCTCACTATAAGATATGAGAACTCGCAGAATGGATTACTCTCCTCCATCAAAGAAGAGAAGCCTGACTGAGTTTCTAGATGAGGATGTCTTGTCTTTGATCTTGTCCTATCTAGGACTATTAGATCTCTTTCAGTGCTGCCTTGTCTCAAAATCATGGTAATAAAACTCACTCAAGCTCAAATCAAAAAGCATTTGATTTTCTAATACTTTTATGTTTGTGAAGGTGTAAGTGCGTACAATCTTTCATTTCAAAGTTGGGATCTTCTAAATCAATGACTTTAGAGGAGAAAGCTTCCAAGAATCACCGAGAAACTATCTTAGAAGGTGAAATGACTATCAAACAATGGATAGGAGATACTTCTAGGTAAAATAATCTCCCTTTCTAACTTTTGTTCATTTTTAAAAACCTTCTCTAAACAGTATTTTGATTTTTAAAAACTAGATCTGAAGTAGATTCTATTTATTTGTCACTAACTCTCTTTATCTATTGTATTTTAGAATCGAGAGATGTAGGATGAGGAAGTGCTTGATTTACACTGGTGTAGGAAGCAATGTATGTTTTTCTTGTTTAATTAATCTATTTTTAAAAGATTTATTTATTTTAATTTACTATTATGAAAAGTGATTGATCTATAGGTAATTCGTGTTTGGTCATCACAAAATCAAAGTTGCGTGGAAGAGTATAACTATCCAAAAAGAGTTTCTATAGTTGATTTTGATTTTGATGACCAAAAGGTATGTTTAGTGTTAGAATTCATTTATGTGAGTTTGTTTTAGGGATATTTTTAATAGATATGGTAACCGTAGATTGTTGGTGTGGCGAGAAATAATATTGTCATATGGAAAAGAGAATGGGAGACACCGGAACCTAACGTGTTTGCTTGGCATAAAGGAAGAAATACACGTGCTTTAGCCATGCGGTAAGAATAATATTTTTTTTAGATAATTTCTTTTTTTTTTTTTTAAAATGTATAAAACCAAATATACATATATTAAACATACCTTTTTCTATTTCTTTATTATTATTTTTGTAAATTTATTTTCTTCAAATATATATATATATATAATTATTTTGGTTAATATTTAGTTATTTATTTTATTTAAATTTAAAAATAAAAGAGAGAGATAGGAAAATAGATTTATATTTAACCCCCCTCCTCCCCGAAAAGAACCTTTTCAAGACAGATGTTCACATTTCTTAAATGAATTTAATATTTAAATCATATATATATATATATATATAATAAAACTGAGTAAATTTAAATATTTTTGTCCCATTATTCAACTTGCTATCTTTGTTGCAGGACATTGGATTCCCTTAATGCAATTGGATGTACTGATGGATCTATACGTGTATTTGATATCAATACTCAAGTCCCTTGGGCGAGTATCAGGTATATTTAAATAATAATCAATTAAACTACTAATAGTATTGTAAATCATTTTAATTTTAATTTTACGTAAAATATAATTATTTTATTATTTATTGCAGGACTGCTTCATCACAAATTATAGGTTTAACTTGGTTAAACAATAAAGAACTTATAAGTTGTAACTCTCGAGGTCAAGTGGAGATATCATGTCTAAATTCTAATGAGGACATCCCTATTAGAACTCAAACATTTCAACTTGGTATTAAAAATATAGAATTTATCATATTTCAAGTCAGTATATATACATATATAAAATTTTGTGTTGACAACAATGATTTCAACAGGTAGAACAACTTTGGGTTTCAATGGATTCAATCAAGTGTTTGTGGGAACTAAAGGTGGATTGGTTGAGTGTATAGATATCAGGTAAGTTCTGTACTAGCTTAATTACTTAATTTTTAAGTTCACATCTTTCCAATATTAATGTACCATTTTAAAATATATTTACAGGATGAGGGAACTTTTATGGTGTACTCGTATCCATTCAAATAATTTAAATTCATTGGATTTCATGGTAAATGATAGATCACTTGTTGCTGTTGGAGGTGATGATGGTATGATATGGTTTCTTGATCAAAGCAATGGAACAACTTTACAAGGTTGTGAGAATCTCTCCAGGAAAATGACGCGTTTTAGGAAAAGAGCTCCTATACTAGGTTTGGCCGTCGGGAGGAATAAGGTTGTGACTACTCATGGTAATAAGATTATCAAACTCTGGAACTTTTCCAAAGATGAAGATGAAGTTTAATATATATATATATATATATATATATTTTTAAGTGTTTAACAAACTGTTTAGTAAAAAAAAAAAAATCTAGATGGTTAAGTATTTCTATTGAAATATTAGAAAGATGGATAAAAATGTTGATTATATCATTTTTAAATATAATTGTTGTAATTATATAAGGGACTATGAAATGAGTATAATTTGTTATTGGTATGAGATATGTTTGAAGAATTGAATAAATGATAAATATAGTCAACTTAATATTAATAAAAGCAGACATATATAAGACCACTGGATAACAATAAATAAAATTGTAAATTTCAAAAAATAAAATGCATTAAATCTCATAAAGGGAGTTATAAAGGGAATTAAAGATGAATGTTGGAAATAAACAAGAAAAAAATTAATACTCACAGCGTTCACGTGAAAATGCTAGTTTCGAAAAAAAATATCATTAAAAAGAAATCTTAAATTGAATAATGAATATGATATGAAAATAAAATTAATTATTTAAATCTATAAATAAAAATCCATTCACAATTTCTCTTAATAAAGTTTTAATAATAAACTAAAATCACTTAAAATATATTTCTTTTGCCTACGTATTTATAATATTTATGTACAAATTTTTCAGATCTCTTTTATCTATAAAAATTATTTTTAAAAATAAAAATAAAAAAGACAATCGTGTACTCTCACACATTCTTATACTATTGAGGATGACCACCAGGTCAACCACACAATTTTTTTCCTTCCTTTTCCTTTTTATTTGTCCACGGACTATTACAATTTTCCAATTCATTTGAAGATTTGAAAAGTGTGAAAGAGTATATTGTGGTGTTTAGGTTTTTTTTTTTTTTTTTTTTTTTTTTTTTTTTTTTTTCTCGACTAAGAGCATCTTCAATGCTATTAAAAAGAGAGTTCCAACTGACATTTTCTTTTCTAGGTGTCACTCAATTTGGTACTCATATCTGTCCTACCAATTGTGTGGTTGAATACCACCTCTTTTTTAATTACTTTTTTTTTTTTTTATTTTATAGTTATTGTCACATTAGGAGAGAAATTTTACTTTTTTTTTTAAATATTTTATTAATAAATAATTCAACTTGGGACCTAACTTGAGATGTACCATTCTTTAAAAAAAAAAAAAATCTCACTTTCTTAATAATTAGAATGTCAGTTGGTGGGGTCCAAGTTGGGAGCTTTACATTTGAGATAGCTATATGTATTTGGACAATTTTTCTTTTTATTAAATGAAAGGATCTAGTATAAGTAGTAGGTGTAGTTGATAATTCATGACAACTTGATTTAATAATCTACTCACGGAATATTATAAAATAATGCGTGTAATATAATTTACTTACAATATATAGTTATTTTTCTTTTGAAAAATAAATTTAAAATATTTTTTTAAATATATTGAATATATCTTTATTTTTAAAATTGTTCTTTTAATTAAAAATATATTATTTAATATAAATTTATTTACAGAGAGAAAGTAACTTTGAAAATAAAATTAAGAGAAAAAAGCTAATATTTATAAAAATAAATTACTTATTATTATTTAAAAATTAATTTAGTAGTAAAAATATTTTTACGCATTTAATTTTACTTTAATATTAAAATGATATAGATCCATTCTAATAGGTATGAACGAAAAAATAAAATTATATATTTAGAAAAAAATGAGTTTATTAATTTTAATTTTTTTATAAAAGTAATAAATGGATCAAATTATAAATTTTTTAAATATATTTTTTTTAATTATAATTTTGGTATTTTTCTTATAAAAATATGCATGGAATAAGTATGTATATAATCATATATTTTTTTTTCCATAACACATTTATAATAAATTTAAAATTAATGAACAAATGAAAATAATAAATTAACAAAATTGTATTTTTTATCTGGAGAAAAAAAATAATAAGTAGTAATAATTGTAGAACCTTATTTTTACTTCAATGCTTACAATAAATAAATAAATATATATATATATATACTTTTATTACCATTCTCCTAGCCACTTGCACGTTTGTCCTATTTTATTTGCACCCCATAAATATCAAATAAGGTTTTGAACAAATTTTTCTCCATTTTCCACCCACCATCTAAATGCATCTACAGGGGTAGCATCCATGGATAGATGCTTCACTGTGGCTCCTACACAAAATATTTTATCTGGACATCTTTGTTAACAACTATTTGATGTAATGCTAGCATCTCTTATCAAAACTGATTCAACAGATAGCATTCAACTATTGAGTTATTAAAAATAAATAAATAAATAATGAATACATATTATTTTTTATCTATTATTATCATTATTTTATTCTCTCAACATCGATGTTAGGAAGAGCATCTAATGTTCTCTCTCCACCAATATAAATACTACACTCTCTCACTTATTTGTAATGATAATATTGATTAATATATTATTTTGTCTGTTGGAGCATCGGGTTGGAACATCCTATTGGAAATACTCTAACCAACATTGTACAAAATTAAAATAAACAACAATTTTATTGGTGTACTATATTTAACATCTATTTGAAATAATTGGTACTTTTGAATTCCAGTAACAAAGCAAAGAAAATTTAAGTATTCTTGCATACGCACCATCTTCCTCCTTGTTATTGAAAATATTTTTTTAGTTTATAAATATTTTTATTCCTATTCAAAAAGCATCTGAAAGTGCTTTTAAATAAAAAAAGTTAAACATACTTATACATGTCATTCTGAACGGATTTTGATAATTTAAAATTAATAATGCTATTTAATGTACTAATTTGAGCTCTTGATAATGTATTGACATTACATATTATTTTAGTAAAGTATTTGATGAGTATTTTGTATAAATAGTTGGTATGGATAGTTTGATATTTGGAATTCATTATTATTAGGTAATTGAAAAACGATTTTGAATTGTAACGGCTGGACCCTCCGGAATCGCTCCTCTAACTCTCACATTAGTATCATATTTCCACTTTGGGTCAAGGTCGAGCCATACGGATTTGTTCTTGGATTCCACAACCCAAAAGACCTTATATTAATGGAGTTCTCTGGATGCTTTATATACAAGTCATTATCCTCTTGTATTATTGATGTGGTATTGGGTTTGATACCTCAACAATCATTCATTTCAAATCAAGGGTCACGTCGCCACCCTTTGAATTCGTCCTCTGATCCTTCAAACCAAAGACTGCATACTATGTAGTCTAATATAGTTATCCTTATGTCGAAAGTCTTCATGATAATATAGTGTTCAGGCGGCGGGTCTTCCAGTTGGGTAATAACGGCGGTACAAGATAGGTTGACGAATCGGTGGATTATCTCAAGGGGAGGCCGATGACCGATGGGCTGGTGAATTATCTTGAGGAGAGATTACGGAATATGCAGTCCTTAGTTTGAAGGATCAGATGACTAATTCAAGGGGTGGTGACATGGCCTTGGTTTGAAGGGAAGGATTGTTAAGGTCTCAAACCCAATACCACATCGGTGTACAAGAGGATAATGACTTGCATATAAAATATCAAGAAAACTCCATTAGTATGAGGATTTTTGGGTGGTGGTACCAAAAAAAATCTTTGCGGATCGACCTTGACGCAAATCGGACAATATCATACTAATGTGGGAGTTAGTGGAGTGGTTCTGAAGAATCCAACAGTTACCATTCAAAATCCTTTTTCAATTACTTAACAATAAATGAATTACAGGAATCAAACTATCCATACAACTATTTATGCAAAATACTCATCAAATGCTTCACAAAAATAATTATAATGTCAATACATTATTAAGAGTTCGAACTAGTAAATTAAATAGTATTTACTAATTTTAAGTTATAAAAACCTGTTTAGAATGACTTGTATAGGTATAATTATAACTTTTTTTTCATTTAAAAACACTTTCTGATGTTTTTTTAATAGGAATAAAAGTATTTATAAATCAAAATAATATTTGGAATAAAAGTGATGAAGATGATACTTTTATAAAATACTTATACTTTCCTTCCTTTATTAATGGGATTCAAAAGTATAAATTATTTCAAATGGACACTAAATACAGTGCACCACCGATAAAATTGTTATTTATTTTACTTTTGAATAATGTTGGTCAGGTGGTGTATGGAAAATGGAGGAAAATTTATTTGAAAGCCTTATTTGATATTTTCAATTGAGGTGCACGTAGAATTGGACAAAGATGCAAGTGAATATGGAGAATAGTAGTAAAAGAATATATATATATTAATATAATATAATTGTAAATCCTAAAAAATCTACAGTCAGGAGTTGAAAAATCACGACTCCCTTTTATTTATTCAATAGGATTCAATAGCCCTGAAACGATGATTTTTTACAATGAATTTCACGTGTCTTTGTTTGTCAATCGCGTCCCCTTTTATAGGATTGGACCTCCTTCTCCTGATAGGCTTTTGGCTCATTCTCCTGATAGATTTGAGTCTCTTTTTTCAGCTGGAACTCTACTTCTTGATCCGTTATAATAGTCCTCATAGATCTAGGATTCCTGCAACGTTCGGGTCTTTGGAATCTTTTATTTGTTGTCTCATCTGTGCGCTAAGTGTCTGACTTTTCCTTCTTACTTCCCGGAGCACCCGTTAATATACTCCCTATTTGGTTTCCAAGCGCCCACTAACATGTTCCCTTTTCGTCTTCAAGCGCCCGTTCCGATATGCGCTCCTTTAGTTGTCAAGAGTCCGCTCCAATACATTATCCGGCTCTTTTAACGCGCATTGTCCTTATATACCCTTGAACTATTGTGTGCTCTTTTATTTACCCTTGAACGCGCATGTTCCCTTTTCGTCGTCAAGCGTCGGCTCCAATAAGTATTTATATGGACATGTAACCACTAAAAAAAATGAGGTTCTAAAATCATTATTACTATTTTTTTGGAAACAAAAATCAATTTTATCAATTTATTATCTTTATTTGTTCATTGATTTTAAAATCGCTCTAAATTTGTTATGGACAAAAAACAATATGATTATTTACAAACTTATTCCATGCATGTCTTATAAGAAATATACAAAGGCAATAATTAAATAATAATATTATTATTAAAAATATTTTTTTTAATAATTTGATCCATTTATTATTTTTGTAAAAAATATTAAATTTAAATTTAATAACTCATTTTTTCTAAATATATAATTTTATTTGTTCCTTCATGCATATTAGAAAGGATTTATATCATTTTAATATTAAAGTAAAACTAAATCCGAAGGATATTTTCACTATTAAATCAATTTTTAAATAATAATAAGTAACTTATTTTTTTAATATAAGTATTAATTTTTCTCTCTAAATTTTCTTTTCAAAGCTACTTTCTCTATGTAAATAAATTTACATTAAATAATATAATTTTAATTAAAAAATTTAAAAATAAAAATATATTCAATATATTTTAAAGTATTTTAAATTTATTTTTAAAGAAAAATAACTTTATATTGTAAGTATAAATTATATATACACATATTATTTGTTAATATGGTATGAGTAAACTATTAAATTATATTATCATAAATTATCCTACTATCTACACTGGATTTTTTTATTTAGTAAAAAAAAAAAAAATTGCCTAAACATTTTTAGTAAAAAAAAAAACCTTAAACATCACAATATATTTTTTCACACCTTTCAAATCCTCAAAAGACCTCAACATTGACAATCTACATATCCAAACTACACATCAAATAAAATAATTTAAATATCTCTAAAATGATGAAAAACTTTAATAAATGATTGGGAAATAAGAAGGAAAAGTTGGTGTGGTTGACCTCCAACGATTTAAACATTATTCATAATCTGAAAATGTGTGAGAGTAGAGGATTGTCTTGTTTATTTTTATTTTTAAAAACAGTTTTTATAGATGAAAGGAAAATATGAAAAATGTGTACATGTAAGTAAAAAGAAATATATTTTAAGTAATTTTAGTTTATTTATAAAAATTTATCGATATTAAGAGAGATGGTGGATGAATTTTATATTAATAAATTAAAAGATTAACTATATTTTTATATGAGATTTGGTATTTATTTAAGAATTTTTTTAATGATATTTATTTTTTGAAACTAAATTTTTTAGATTGTACGTAATATTATTTTTTTCTTCATTATTTATTCCCAACATTCTCTGAATCCATTTATGAGATTTCATGATTTTTTTCTCGAAAATTATAATTTTATTTATTGTTATTTGGTCGTGGTATATATGTTTGCTTTTATTAATATTTTAGTTGATTATATCTATTCAATCCTTCAAACATATCTCATATCAATAACAAATTTATATTCATTTCATGGTGCCTTATATAATTGTAACAATATATTTAAAAGTGACATAATCAACATTTTTATCCATCTTTACAACATTTCGATAGAATTACTTAACCATCCCGATTTGTTTGGTTTAGTAAACAGAACATGGTTGTTAAACATTTAAAATATATTTTATATATATTAAACTTCATTTTTGGAAAAGTTCCACAGTTTGATAATCTTATTATCATGAGTAGTCACAACCTTTTTCCTCCCAATAGCCAGACTTAATATAGGAGCTCTTTTCCTAAAATGCCTCCTTCTCTTGAAGGGAGTCTCACAACATTACAGAGTTGTTCCATTGCTTTGATCAAGAAACCTTATCATACCATCATCATCTCCAACACCAACAGTGATTTATCATTTACCGTAAAATCCAATGAATTTAAATTATTTGTATGGATACTAGTACACATAAAAGTTCCCTCATCCTGTAAATATATTTTAAATTGCACATTAATATTAGGAAGATGTGAACTTAAATATTAAATAATTAAGCTAGCAAGGAACATACGTGAGATCTATACATTCAACCAATCCACCTTTTGTTCCTATAAACACTTGATTGAATCCATTGAAACCCAAAGTTCTTCTATCGTAGAAATGATTATTGTCAACACAAAAAATTGTATATGTATACATACTCACTTGAAATACGATATAATTCTAGAATTCAATACCAAGTTGAAAGTTTGAGTTTTAATTAGAATATCCTCACTAGAATTCAGACATGGTATCTCTACTTGACCCTGTCAGTTACAAATTATAAGTTCTTTATTGTTTAACGGCTAAACCTATAATTTTTTATCTAGAAGTACTGCAATAAAAAAATAAAATAATTACACTTTACGATAAAATTAAAATTAAAATAATTTACAATACCATTAATAATTAAATTGATTATTATTTAAGTATATACTTGAAACTCGCCCAATGAACTTGAATATTGATATAAATACACGAATAGATCCATCAGTACATCCAATTGCATTAAGAGAATCCAACGTCTTGCAACAATGATAGCAAGTTGAATAAAGGGATAAAAAATAAAAAAAATTTACTCAGTTTTATTATATACATATAATATATGATTTAGCGATTAAATTTATTTAAAAAAGGTGAACATCTGTCTTGGAAAGGTTCTTTGGAGGGTGTTCATATACTGAGTGTTAGGATTGTGACGAGAATTCAGGTATATTCCGGTATCCATAATTGGTTGGTAATTTTGAAAAGACTTGAAGACTATTTTGGAAGTATCATATTTGATTAGGAATGGTATTTCCTAAAGTGGGATTCTAATTAGGAAAGAGATCCTTGAGAATCCTAAATAGGAAAAGGTTTTCTTAATGGTTTAGGATTACTTTGTGAATAAGTAATCTAATGCTATAAATATGGTGCTTGTATCTATTATTAGATATTCCGAGAGAACAATGTAGATCTAGTGGGTTAGGTTTGGGAGGTGTCCCATGGGGGCCTGGGAACCATGAAGATCTTGAGTTCTGGGATCGAGTCTTGTTATCCTGTGAGAGCCATATTGGAGAGCTTGTGTGTGAGACTGTGACCAATGTAATTGGATTGAGGAGTGAGAGAGTGGTATTCTTGTTGTAACTGTTGCTTTATTGTTACATAGTGAATTAGTCTCTCGTCGTCCTGACGGCCTTGGTTTTTTCCCGTTTTGGGTTTCCACGTAAAAACCTTGTGTCTTATTTTCTCTCTCTATCTCTTGCCTTGTGTATGTTGTTTTACTTTGTGGTTATCAATACTCGTCTCCGCTGCAATGGATCACCGATTTGTTCAAAAAGTGGTATCAAAGCTAGCCGTGTTTTTCCAATAATGAGCAAGTACATATATATATATATATATATATCCATTGTCCTATCTCTCTCTATCACATGTAAATTGTTTTATTTGTTTTATTTTTAAAATAAAAATAAAATAAATACTAAATATTAATCAAAAAATAATATATGTATATTTGAGGAAAACAAATTGAAAACAATAATAATAAATAAACAAAAAAACGTTATATACATTTAAAAAAACATTATCTTAAAAAATTTTATTATTCTTACCGCATGACTGAATCACGTGTATCTCTTCCTTTATGTCAAGCAAACACTTTAGGTTGGGGTGTATCCCAGCCTCTTTTTCATATGACAATATTATTTATCGCCACACTAACAATCTACATTTGTCATATCCATTAAAAATATCCCTAAAACTAACTCACCTAAACGAATCCTAACATTAAACATACCTTTTGGTCATCAAAATCAACTATAGAAACTCTTTTTGGATAGTTATACACTTCCAAACAGCTTTGATTTTGTGATGTCCACACACAAACTACCTATAGATCAACTACTTTTCATAATACTAAATTAAAATAAATAAATCTTTTAAAAATAAATTAACTAAAGAAGAAAAACATACTTTCCTTCCTACACCGGTGTAAATCAAGTACTTCCTCATCCTACATCTCTCGATTCTAACATACAATAGATAGAGAGAGTTAGTGATAAATAAACCGAATCTACTTCAGATCTAGTTCATAAAAACCAAAAAGCTGCTTAGAGAAGATTCTTAAAAATGAACAAAAGTTAAAAAGGGGGATTATTTTACCTAGAAGTACCTCCTACGCATTGTTTGATAGTCATTTCACCTTCTAAAATAGTTTCTCGGTGCTTCTTGCTAAGTTTGACAAAGTTCAGGACATGGGTGAATCCTTACCCATGTCCTGATTGGATCCTTAATTTTTTTAAGGACAAAAATCCTGTCAATGTCCTAAAATAAATTTTACGGGTAGAATAAAATCATGTCCTAAAAAATTGAGGATATAGATTTATCCTTGTCTTTATCCTTATTTTACCTTCTAACTTTTCTTCTTAGATTTTTTTTAGGTTTTTTTTAGGTTTTATTTTTATTTATTTTTTTAAAGGATTTTCATATTATTCATAATTCTGTCCTCTTAACTACACTTTAAATTCATCCTTATTAATAAATCAATAAATAATATTATATTATAATTAAAATTTTAAATAATGATAAATTTATTTATTTATCTAAATACTTAATGATTTATAAATTTATTTTTATGTATATTTGATAAATGTAACATTATTATTTTTAATAAATTAAGAAATAAAAATGTGAACTTTTAAGAGGTACCATAGAAGTGAATGGAAATAAACTTTATACATATTTATGTTTTTATTATAATTTTTAATTATATACTAAATTATAATTTGTTTTCTATATATTTAAAATTGGTTAATATAAATATATAGTTTCAAAACTTTTTAAAATTTTTATTCATATATTTTTAAGTTTATTTTATTTTTCTATGTATTGCGATTTTTTTTTAATTTCTTGTAAGAGAAAAAATATCAATAAATAAATAATGTATTTTAATGAAATAATAAATATTTAATTAAAAATAATAAATTTAAAATGTAAAAATATTTTAAAATAAATGTTCAATTAAAAGTAATTATCAATAAAAAAAATTACAACGAACATATAACAATCTATAAAGGAAAATAATACTTTTATTATAAAAAAGTTTATTTTAATTAATTTTAATAATAATATCAAAAACAAAGAAGTGAAAATATCTAACTTTATTTTTAAAAAAGAAAAAGATAATTAAAAACAATATAATCAATAATATTTATAAAGAAAAATAATTTTCAAAAAGCACAATAAAAAATTTAATTTTTTTTATATTTTTCGTAAATAATTAAAAATGTTAAATAAAATATAAATTATCACAGTAAAATTAATTTGAAAAAATCTAAAATTTTATTTTCAAAAGAGGATGATTTAGAATTTTAATTTTAAAAAGGATAAATATGTAATTCCAATAGTATATAATATTGATAAATGATATAAAAAATTACAAAATAGAAAATATTAAATGAAGGAAGAGAAAATAATGAAATAGTACGATGATAAACATAGTGCTTCATTACTCATTTAATAATGAGAAGCTATAATATAATTTTTTTAAGGATTTCTGGATTTTGTCCTAAAATAAAATGATTTAAAAAGGGTTAGATATTATTTGGACGGGATCATTAATTCAATGGATTTTATACATGGATGGATTTAGTAAATTCGGTCCATTTTGTCACCCTTAATTCTTGGAAACTTCCTCCTCAAAGTCGTTGATCTTAAAATGAAAGATTGTGTGCACTTACACCTTCATAAATATAAGAGTATTAGAAAATCAAACTCTTTTTAATTTGAGCTTGAGTGAGTTTTATTACCATGATTTTGAGACAAGACAACAGTGAAAGTGGTCTAATAGTCCTATAGGACATGATCAGAGACAAGACATCCTCATTTAGAAACTCAGTCAGGTTTTTCTTCTTTTATGGAGGATAGTAATCCATTCTGCGAGTTCTCATATCTTATAGTGAGAGAGGATAGAGAAAAGAGAAGAGATGACGTAGAATGAAGGAGCGATTAAAGAGAATGGAAGAAGGTGAGAGAAAGAGAAAAGAGAAGAGAGAAATAAGGGGGGTTTTGAGAGAAGGATTTTCTTTCTTTTTCTCTCTGTTTAATGGATTCCTTTGGTAGTCATTTTTTAGTATTGAATAGAAAGTTATTTTTATTATTTATTTTTTTTAAGAGTGAAACATTTAATACATTTTTATAATGTACTTAAGTGTTTAGAAAAAAAGAGATGATCGTTTGAATGGAAGAAAAATGAGTGGAATTGTTTTTTTTTTTTTTTAATTTTTCACTCTATTTAATGGATCTCTTGGTAGATATTTTTTAGTATTGAATAAGAGTTATTTTTATTATTTATTTTTTTAAGAGTGAAACATTTATATATTTTTTATAATAGACTCAAATGTTTAGAAAAAAATAGATGACCGTTTGAATGGAAGACTCCACTTTTTTTTCTTTCTTACTATATAGATACATAATTATTTTATATATATTGTAATTTCATAAATAAATTTTAAAAATATTTATAATTTATTACTAAGTAATTTTTAAAGTGGATTATATTATCTAGTGTAAAAAGATATTTTTTTTTTCTTTCCCTATTCTTAGACTATACCATTAATGTATTTTTTTTAAATATATCTTAAAACAAATTTTAGAAGTGATTATAATTTATGAGTAATGATTGATAGCCTACTCTTTGTGACAACTTTTTGTGCCTACTCTTACATGGTAAGAATTGATTGGGTAAATAAATTAATGCATTAATTGTTATAAAATTTATATTCAATAATATATTGCCACGTAATGGTAGGCAACAAAAGTAGGCACAAAGAGTAGGCTGCATAGCACTACTCATAATTTATTAACAAGTAAATTTTATAGATTATATTATTTAAAAATACTATTATTAATTTAAAATATGTATAAATTATAGATTAAAAACTATCAATTCTAATTTCCATAAAAGCTTTAAATTTTAAAAAAAAAATCTCATTAAATTTCTTCCTGATTCTAATATGTTAATTTAAGTCAATTCCATCATTCCTATCTTATCCAGGAGAATTAAAGTAGATTTTTTTTTTCAAAATAAAAGTTAATTAAAAAGAAAATTCTATCACCGCTTTTAATTTTGGTATAACACATAATGTTGTTTGGGCCACTGAAAAAAGCATAAAATTCTTATATGTTCTGATAGAGGGATGATATTGATACCCCATTTGTATTAGAAGACAACTTTAACCTTTAATTAAATATAATTTCTAATGTAAATGGTATTTATAATGATATTAATAAAAATATTTTATAAAAATAATAAAATTTTATAAATATTTTAATAGATATAGAATTTTAAAAATATTAAATTAGTTAAAATTAAGAATATTTTTACTAATATTTAATTCAATTAATAAAAATACAAAATATAATTAAATATTTTTATTTATTTTTTTAAAAAATTCAGTTATTGAAATATTTTTTATTTTAAATAATAAAATATTAAAAATAAATAAAATTTATTTATAATTAAATTTTAAATTTAATTAATAATAATCTGTTAAGGTTATAGTTGAAATTTCAAAAATAAATTAAGATATGATGTGTTAATACGATTTTTGTTCGGATGGCAATATCGATGCTCATTTTCATAATTAATTTCTTTTTTGATAAATAAAAATATTTTTTCTCTCTCTTTAGATTAATTTATTTATATTAAAAGAGATTCCTAAAGTATACACCAAATATATAGGTTTTTTTTTTTCATTTGATATATATTTTAATTAATATTTTAATAATGTAATTTATTATTTAAAATTTTCATTTTAAAATAAGACTTGTTTGTGATATTTTTTATTTACATTATAAAATTTTCTACCATTTATTTTATTTTATTTCATCTTTTTATATGTAACTATTTTTATTAAATTCTTTAATGTGAATGTACTCACAATTTACTCAATCATTCAAACATATCTCATGTCCATAACTATATATATATATATATATCACTATATTTATATATTTAAAATTATAATATTTTCAAAATTTTATTTTATTTTAATTTAAATAATTTTGTAATAAAAATAAGAGTTAATTACACTAACACCCGCTGAACGATGATATATTACACACAAATGAACATTTTGGTATTAATACACGCCCACATCCCCTTATCCAATAATAAAATATTATTTATCAATATAACAATGAAATTTGCAATTTTCAATATATCTATGTGATGTAATGTTCTTTTAAAGTTAATTTTAACTTATATTATCGCTAATTTTTATGGATATAAAGTGTTTAATTGTATATTAATATCAAAATGTTCATATATATATATATATGTAATTTGCCATAGTTCAGGGAGTGTAAGTGCAATTAACTCTAAAAATAATCAGTGTACTTTTATGAAACATGAATATATATATATATATATATATATAAAATCTTATTATGTAATTGAATGGTTTAAGAGGTGTTAGATAACTAGAAAAGTGACAAGTACCCTCACATTTTTCCTATAAATAGAAGAAGAAGGCAATGAGAAAAACTTGCCAATTCACTTCATATCTTCCTCCTCTCTTTCTATCTCTAGTATTATGTAAGTCATTTCTTGTGTTGGTTCTAGTATTCTGGGTGTTGATTCTGGTTTGGTTTTGTAACACGTTATCAGCACGAGTATGCTCTCTGGTTGCCGCCCAGACGGATCCTCCAGATCAGAAAGTGATGGTAACGATGTTTTGGTTATACTGAGATGCTGCCGGAATTATATTGAAAAAAAAAATTGAGATGTTGGTCTGGAACCATAAAAAGATGAAAATGGAAAATATGCTGGAACCATAAAAAGGGGAAATGGAAATTTGGTGGAAAAGAGAAAAGGAAAGAATTGGTATAAAAGAGGAAATAAAAAAAATGAAAAAAATGGATGAAAAGAGGAATAATTATTTGAAAAAGAGGATGATATATTTATTTAATTGGAAATATATTTATTGATTAATTGTTTGGTGTTTGAAAAAAGGGAATTGTTCATCTTGAGATATGAAAAATATGTATATTAATTGAGATGAAAATGAAATTGATTTCATCAAGTGAGTTGGTCTTAGATTATTGAGTTAATTTGGAAATTGGTTGAGAAATAGAATTCATATATTGGGTATATGGAAATAATGAATGATGATAAAAATTCCATTGAAAGAAATTATTTTTGAAAGAAATTACTTTTGAGATGAAAATTTCTGAGGTTCAAATTATTATTTGTTATAGAGGGAGAAACAAAAATGACAAAAGAAGAGGACATCTATTGTATTTAAATTTTGTCATATGAAATCTATTAACCAAGTAGATGGTTAAATTTATTTATCCAGGAAAAAATAAATAATTGAATACGATGAAGGTTGATTATGTGGAAAGTTTATAATATATATGGAAGATTATTGAAATGTTGATGTGAAATTTTGAAAAAGAAAAAAGAGGAGTTATTCACTTAGGTGATTGAATTGAATTGATTTGGATCATATAGAAATGACATTTGATTAATTGGGAATTAAACTGTTTGCTCAAAAGTTGATATCATTATTCCAGAAAATCTTGTGTGAAGTTTGGCGCTGCCAACCCAAGATAGAAAATTGGTCCAGATATATATGTATATATTTTTGTTGCATCATTAATCTTTATTTAGAGCATACGCAATGCATTTTAATTTAATTGTCAATTTATTTAGTTGTGTTTATTATTTTAGTTATTGGTATGGACACTTGAGAAGTGTCGGAAAATGGAATATTGAAAAGGCTCTGGATCTATCTGGGAAAAAAATTATATTGATATAAATGGATGAGTATGGAAATGGAAATAATGAGATTACTCTCCAACCCAGATCATAATCCTGATTATTTGAAAGGGAAAAAGGATCCAATTAAGAAATGAGCCTAGAAAAATCTCAGCAATGAATATTTGAAATAAATATAGTTTATTGAGATGGAATCTGAGAGATTAAAATTATGAAAATCATGAGAAAATTATATGAGAAATCCATGATGGGATATAATTGCATGGATATATTTTCGACTTAGTATATGATGTATTTATTGATTAAAGTCAGAAAAATTGGAAAATTCTGATATGTGGCTTTGTTTATTTGGATATGATATGGAAATTCCAGGAAATATGTCAGAAATATGTTTGATTGATAGTGCTACAACCCATTCTATCCTCCGAGATAAAAAATATTTCCTGAACATATCTGAATATAAGGCTCGAGTAAATACCATATCTGGTTCTGCTGATTTAATTGAGGGATATGGAAAAGCTATAATGCTGCTAGAAAAAGGAACGAAAATATGTATCCATAATGCATTATATTCGAGTAATTCGAAACGAAATTTGTTGAGTTTTAAAGATATCAGGAAAAATGGATACCATATTGAGACAGTGAATGAACAAAATATGGAGTATTTGTATATCACGTCTATTGTTTTTGGACAGAAAATTGTTCTGGAAAAACTCCATACATTATCATCTGGTTTATATTTTACGAAAATATCTCCAATAGAAGCCTACGCTGTAATGAATAAGAAAATAACTGACCCTAAAGTTTTTCAATTATGGCATGATAGACTTGGCCATCCTGGGTCCACAATGATGCGTAGAATTGTTAAGAATTCTAATGGACATACATTAAGTGATTTAAAAATATTGATATCAAAAGATAATTTTTGTACTGCTTGTACTCAGGGGAAATTGATAGTTAGACCATCCCCCTTAAAAGTAAATATTGAATGTCCATCGTTTTTAGAAAGAATTCAAGGGGATATTTGTGGACCAATTCATCCACCAAGTGGGCCATTTAAGTACTTTATGGTGTTGATTGACGCATCTGCGAGATGGTCACATGTATCTTTATTATCAACACGGAATGTGGCATTTGCTAAGTTGCTTACCCAGATAATAAGATTGAGGGCACAATTTCCAGATTATCAGATTAAACATATTCGTTTGGATAATGCTGGTGAATTTGCATCAAGGGCGTTTAATGATTATTGCATGTCAATTGGTATAAATGTTGAACATTCAGTACCCCATGTTCATACCCAGAATGGATTAGCGGAATCTTTTATTAAAAGGCTTCAAATGATTGCCCGAACGTTGTTGTTACAAACTCAATTACCGATTTCCGCTTGGGGTCATGCAATATTACATGCAGCCACACTGATACGCCTGAGACCCACTGCATATCATGAATATTCTTCGTTACAGTTGGTAACTGGAAATAAACCAGATATATCTCATTTGAAAACTTTTGGTTGTGCTGTATATGTTCCCATAGCACACCCTCAGAGAACCAAAATGGGACCACAACGTCGTTTGGGAATTTATGTTGGATATAATTCACCATCTATAATTAGATATCTGGAACCCATGACGGGTGATGTGTTCACTGCAAGATTTACAGATTGCCATTTTAATGAAGAATTATTCCCACGACTTGGAAAGGATGAACCTTCTAATGCTGGTAAAAATGAACTCGTTTGGAAAAGTGAAAGGATGCATTATTTAGATCCACGTACTGGTCAAAGTGAAAATGAAGTACGTAGGATAATTCATTTACAAATGATTGCGAACCGTTTACCAGATAGTTTTGTTGATGCTACTAAAGTTACGAAATCTCATATACCAGCATGTAATGCACCAGCTCGACTGGATGTGCCTACTGAGAAATCAAAACAGATGGTAACTGGTGAGGCATCTGAAATCCAGAGAAACGTGGTAGACCTGTTGGGTCCAAAGATATTGTACCACGAAAACGAAAAGTTAGAATCGAGAATACTATTGATATGATACCTCCGAAAGATACTAATCAAAATTTACAAATTGTGGAAGTCGGAAATCCAAATGAGGAAAAGACCTCTCAGGAGGTAAATGTATCCAAGAATGAAGAAATATCCATTAATTATACAAAAGAAATTTGGAACCGTGAAAACTTTGTTGTTGATAATATGTTTTCATATGCAGTAGCTATTGATGTGATGAATGATGATTATGAACCTCAATCCATCATTGATTGTAGGAAACGAAATGACTGGCCCAAATGGAAAGAAGCAATCCAGGCAGAATTAAGTTCATTGAATAAACGGAACGTTTTTGGACCCATTATTGAAACACCAAAAGGTGTTAATCCAGTTGGTTATAAATGGGTATTCGTTCGAAAGCGAAATGAGAAAAATGAAATTGTGAGATATAAAGCCCGATTGGTTGCTCAGGGTTTCTCACAAAGGCCTGGGATTGATTTTGATGAAACGTATTCACCTGTGATGGATACAATTACTTTCCGGTTTTTGATTGGATTAGCGAAAGAAAGGAATCTGGAAATGAGGTTAATGGATGTGGTAACTGCATATCTATACGGTTCCCTGGATACAGAAATCTTCATGAAAGTTCCAGAAGGATTAAAAATCCCTGAAATTAATAAACCTCGAGGGTTATACTCAGTGAAATTACAAAGGTCACTATATGGATTAAAACAGTCTGGACGAATGTGGTATAATCGTCTAAGTGAATACTTAATTAAGGAAGGGTACATTAATGATACTATTTGTCCATGTGTGTTCATTAGAAAATCAGGATCTGGTTTTGCAATAGTAGCAGTCTATGTTGATGATATGAACTTGATTGGAACTCAAAATGAAATCCAAGAGACTGTTGAATATTTGAAAAGAGAATTTGAAATGAAAGACCTGGGGAAAACAAAATATTGTCTGGGATTAGAAATTGAACATAGAAATAATGGAATTTTGATCCATCAGAAAGCTTATACAAAAAAGATCTTAAAAAGATTTAATTTGGAAAAATGTCATCCATTAAGCACCCCAATGGTCGTTCGTTCTCTTGATCCCAAAAAGGATCCATTCAGACCCAAAGATGATGATGAAAATGTTTTGGATTCTGGAACACCATACTTGAGCGCAATTGGTGCCCTTCTATATCTAGCCCAATGTACGAGACCAGATATTGCTTTTGCTATAAATTTATTGGCTAGATACAGTTCTGCCCCGACTCGTCGTCACTGGAATGGGATTAAACATATTCTTAGATATCTTCGGGGAACTATTGATTTGGGACTGTTTTATTCAAATTCAGATAATCCTTCTGGGTTGGTTGGTTATGCTGATGCCGGTTATCTTTCGGATCCACACAAAGCTCTTTCTCAGTCTGGATATATTTTTACATATAATGGCACAGCTATCTCTTGGAGATCCATAAAGCAAACTTTGGTTGCTACTTCTTCAAATCATGCTGAAATTTTGGCATTGCATGAAGCCAGCCGGGAATGTGTCTGGTTGAGATCGGTTATACGTCATATTCAGAGTTCATGTGGTATCCCACAATCAAACGAGCCAACAATTCTTTACGAAGATAATGCTGCTTGTATCGCCCAAGTGAGAGGTGGATACATCAAAGGGGATAGAACGAAGCACATATCTCCCAAATTTTTCTACACCCACGAGCTCCAAGAATCCAGACAAATCAACGTGAAGCAGATTCGATCTTCAAACAATTTGGCTGATTTACTGACAAAGACATTACCAACCTCCACATTCGAAAGGTTGCTTCACGGAATCGGAATGCGAAGACTCTCCAAATTAGTTGATTGATTCATGGGTGTTTCCATCAGGGGGAGTTTTGTAAAATGTCTGGGTTCAAACTGTACTCTTTTTTCCTTATCCAATTTTTGTCCCACTGGATTTTTCTGGTAAGGTTTTTAACGAGGCAGTCGATGGTGAAATCCAAGGGGGAGTATTATGTAATGGTGTATGTATGGATTCCACCAAATCCATTACTTGTCATGTTGCATGGGTTTATTAACCCAAAATGTGACAAGTGTCCATATTTTTACCTATAAATATAAGATGAAGGCAATGAGAGATTTTGCCAATTCACTTCATATCTTCCTCCTCTCTTTCTATCTCTAGTATTATGTAAGTCATTTCTTGTGTTGGTTCGGGTGTTGATTCTGGTTTGGTTTTGTAACAAATCTAATCTTTGATGAAGTTAGAAAATGTGATATATTCTCATGGATAAATTATAAAAAGAAACTCCCAATTCTCAAAACTTGGACTCCCATTCTCAAACGTTGGTTACAGAAACTACCGATCAACGAATCTCGGACCGATAGAAATATCTTTCTTCTGCAATCCATCTTCCTCCACCCCGTTCCAACATAGCTATCTCTTTCGCTCTTCAAAATCACCACCTCCTCCGATATTATTCGACCGACTCTCGTTTGATTCTCACCTGTACCATTAATAATTGTCGAATTGTTTTTTTATAATGGAAAATTGTAGAATATTTCTATCGATTAATTCCGGCATGATTATGTTGCTCAATATACCGTTCATGATTGGGTCATCTAAATTTGATTGGAACTAAAATAGATCCCCGTGGAATTCTACAAGCTCAGCACCATACCAATCATGTTTTAGTTCGCAAAGGGAAAAAAGGACCTCGATTTTGAAGATTGAGAGTGACCTTTTTTTCTATTTTTTATTTTTATTATTATTTATTATTATTATTATTATTATTTTACCGTGAGTAACAATAGATTGAACCAAACACACCAGTTTCTGGATATGAATCTCCAACAAACATAAATCTCTTGTTACCATAAATAGCGACTATCTTTTCTCTTCTAACATCAAACCATAGATTTTTTTTTTAATAATTCTATTTATTTTTAAATAAACATCCTATTTTGGAAGAGTCTCCTATTCTTCTATTACTTGATCAATAAAGCATATTAACTGCACTCATATTCCTCGAAGGGTGGTAAATTACACCTATATAAATATTTTAATATTAATATAATCACATCCCTTCTATCTATAAAATTTAGTGAAAATAAAAAGATAAAATTAATTTTAAATGAACATCATACAAATGTATTCAGAATGGTAAATTTCATTGTTATATTGATAAATTTATTAATTAAACAAGATTTTATTATTAGGTAAAAGGGTGTCAGTGTATATTAATATCAAAATGTTTATTTGTATGTAATTTACCATCGTTCAGTGGTCTAAGTGCAATTAACTCTATACGAATTAATTGCACTCACACCTAGGGGTGGGAATAGGTCAGGCCAGGCCAGACTTTTGGTTAAATAGGCCCGGCCTGTATTCTAATAGTCCGGCCTGAGCCTGGCTTACAAGTCTATTACAAGCTTATATTATAGGTCTGACCTGACCTATAATATTTACAAACCTGTTAACAGTTATTTGTATTAATAAAAAAAAAGATAATGGACTTTATATTTACAAACAAACTATTGGGCTTTAAATTTATAAATAAACTTACTAATAAATTTAATAAGTATATATTAATAATATATGGGCCAGCCTGTTTAATTTTGAAGGCTTTTACCAAAGCCTAAGTCTAGCCTATTTAATTAAATAGGCTTTAGAAAAAGTTCGAATCTAGCCTATTTATTAAATAGGCTAGGCCAGGCTAGACCCTATATAGGTCAGGCCGTAGGCCCCTGAAAGGCTGCCTGGCCTATTCCCACCACACCCAATCTTATACTTTATTATGAGGGAAAATTTTTTTTATAGACCATAAAAAGTTTACTATACAATTATAGGTCACTTTTGAAAAGTTTGCAAAACTAAAATTTGATTTTCACTCCATAAGCCATTCATAGACTGTGACCGTAATTCACAGAATCTGTGAATTGTAAAGTTTCATGGGTATTTTGGAAAACTCGGCCTATGGACTGAAAACTAAACTTTTGAAAACTTATTTTTGTATGTTTTCAAAACAGGCCTATAGTTGTATTTTGAACTTTAAAAAGTCCATTTAAAAGATTTTTCACTTATTATAATATGGGTAAATATGTCAATTTGATCGCCTGTTAAATTTTTAAATGTGATAATTTTCATTTATGGGTCAATCCAAAATAAAAATGTTTGTTTTAATCCAACATTAAAAATCTTGCAAAACTAAATAATAGATTAAATTTTTCACTACAAATGAACCAAGTTTACTATAATGCCCCTTATATTATTTTTAAAAATTAAAAAAATTAAAAAATAGTTTTTAATAAATAATTAAATTAAAATTTTGGGGAATACCTAAAATACCATAAAATGACCGTTTGATGATAACCATATGAAAAGTTTCTTGTTGGTTTCCAACTAACACCACAACTGATTCAAAAAATCAAAAACTCATCCCATCATCATCATTCTCACATTTTTCTCTTCAAAAACCGAATCTTCTGAAACAAAACAAAACTTCAATCGCTCTAAAAAACCAAATCTTCAGAACATCATAACGAATCTTCTGTCACACTTTCGTTCTCATATTTATCTCTCTCAAAACTTCAGTAACCACACTTTCGTTCTCATATTTATCTCTCTCAAAACTTCAGTAACCTAACACAAGCAGTCTCCGGTGAGACAATCATTCTGAATCGTTCTCATCTAGTCTCTATCTTTCGTTGACATCCATCACTGCCGTCGTCATCAACATCACAACAAAAGTAGTCTCTGGTGAAACAACATCCAATGACAAGGAAGAAAGTGATAAATCCAAGGGCCAGCGCTCGTAAAACAAAGTAATTGGCAAGAAGCCGACTCAGGCATCGATGATGAAAGCTCCAGTGACGAAGCCCAAGCCATCAGCGTCAAGAGCTCCTTCAAAATAACCCGTCGTCGCTCCATCTCCCTTGAAGTCCAGAAACGGTCCAAATCAGGTTAGGTTTTATCACTTGATTTATATTAGTTAGAGTTAGATTTTTGGTCAATTTGTGACTTAAATTTGTTTGGTTTTGGTTTGGTATATTGTTTTTGTTGGTATTGAGTTAAATCTTAATATTATTTTGGTCATTTTCTGAGTATTGTATAATTTTCCGGTATGTTGGCATCGAAACGAGTGTGTATTTGGCTTGTGTCTAGACGTGGATCCCATATCTGGATATGGTATTTTATCCTGGTATGTTGGCATGAAAATGGGCACATTACATAAGTGGTTCCTTGTACATGGAACCTGTATGTTAGTAGCCCATTTTCATGCCACTAAACCTGGAAACTAATATGACTGGATTTCTTTCTAGGGTCTGAAAATAGGCTAAAGTCATAATTGTTTCCAAGTTTAATGGAATGGAATACCTAAAGCCAATTGTCCATTTCCATGCCACCAAAACTGGAAACTGGTTTGACTGAAAATAGTTTTGGCTTTGGATTATTTCCAGTCGCTAGAAAGACCATGAGTATTGCCTATTTCCATGCTTGTACATCCAAGGAGTTATGCATCTTGAGGATTGGGATGGGAGGGCCACATCTAAGGAGTTACAGAGGATCTTGGACCCAAATAGTTGGTTGGGCACATCCGAACTCAAACTGTACATCAAATCCCTATACAAGAGGTCTGCAGACCTTCAACTCCGGAAGGATATTGCAGTCCAGAGCGCCAACAATTTTGTAAGTGTGTAATAATTGATTTTATCTGTTATGTGTTTCCTAGTATGTTACATATGTTTACTGGTGCCATTATTTGGAAATGGGCCAATTATAGAGTTGTTTCCTGGTACGTTATGTCTGTTTCCTGGTGTCATTATTTGGAAATAGGCTAATTATAGAGGTGTTTCCAGGTATGTTACGCCTGTTTCCTGGTGTCATTATTTGGAAATGGGCTAAATGAAGATACATTTTCCGGTACATGGAAACGTCAATAAAATTAGTAGATTTTCATGCATTCACACTTGGAAATCTCATAATAATTGGACCATTTCCAGGTGTGGAAATATGGAAACTAGTATGGTATCACTACTAAATTTGCGTGTTTTATACAAAAATATATGAGGAGTGAACAAAGGACCTATAAAGGCGATGAGATTAGAGAGTTCTACAAAAACATAGCCCTCGACAAAGATGATCGGGAGGAGAATATATCTTGGCATGAGTATGAATTCGTAAGTTATAAATCATTTTCAATTATTTTAGTCAGTTAAGCTATTAATATTATTTTTTACAATTATTAGACCATATCAGGTGTTATTCCCAGCACATATTCTGAGAGGTCATTGGGTGCTCATAGTGGTACCCATAAAGAAGAAAGAGATACTCGTGTTTGACTCGATGTCCCACAGGTCGAAATGCTACTGAAACAATTGCAAGATTTTGTCAATTTTTTTGACAAATTGCTCATTAATGTGAAGGATGAGTTGAATTTAAAGCAAGAGAAGCATGAGTGGATGATATGGACAATTGGTAGTAAGATTTTCATCTTCCCATACAAGCTTATAGGGGTGGGTGCGGTTTTCGGTTTTTGACCAAACCGGACCGACCCGAATCGAACCGAACCAAATTAATCGGTTTTTAGTCTTATTTGGGTCGGTCCAGTTTTAATAAAATGAAAGCCAAGCCATTTGGTTTCGATTCGGTTTTAATCTCCGAAAACTGAACCGACCCAAAAAACCGATTTAAATTAATTATAATAATAAATCTAAACATATCTGCACTAAATTTCATGTGTTTCAAAAATATATAATGTTTTCTTTACATTATTTTCTTAATTTTTCAACCTTTGTTTTGTTCCAATTTTGTATGAAAATCATTTGATGTCCTTTTCATGCATCAAATTATGTAATGTGTGTTGTACACTTGATATTTTTGGTGATCACATAGCTTGTTTTATTTGAATGTTGGATGATTGGTTCCAAACCTAATTATTACTTTATTATTCACAAATAAATTAGATTTTAATTGATATTTGATTTCATACATGTATTATAAATTTATTTTGAATTAAATGAAATATCACTTACTTAAAAATAAATTACAAAATATTAAGCCCAACAAGAAAGCCCAAACCGAATAAAACCGAACCGATTCGGACCAAACCGACTAAAACCAAACCGATTGGTTTCACTAATCTATTTGGTTCTGTTCGGTCCTAAATATCGAAAAACCAAGTAATTCGATTTCGGTCTGGTTTTGCTCAAAACCGGACCGACCCGGACCATGCCCACCCTACAAGCTTATGGGTGAGTATATAATTTATGAAATGTATTGTTTGAAATTAATAAAACGGCTGTAAATTTCAGGTCCTTTTGCGGAATATAGGTATGTAAGTACATACACGAAATTTGGAAAGGGACAAACGTGTGGTCGTTCTGCAGCATAATAGAAGAGGCAAGGCGAATCAGAAGGGAGGTTGCGTACTATATTTTTTAGAACTCTACAGCTGTTGGGGAAGACTCGAATAAGGAAAAGTGATCATAGTGGTTGAATTTGTAAATATTAGTGTGTTTATAACATTATTTTACTGTTAATATTATAGTAAATAACTTTATTATTATTTTTTTTTTTTGTGAATGTTAGAATACATCACTTTGTTTTGTGGTAAATATTACTATGTTTATTGAAAATGTTCTAATTACTTGTGTTATATGTGCATCATTTATGTATGGGTGAAAATGAATTATAAATCAATAAGCAATGATATGTTTCCAGGTAAATGTACCGAGAAATGACAACCACATATAAGTGTTTCCGGGTGTTGAGGCATGAAAACAGGAACTCAAAATGTCAATTTCCAGGTCAGTATACCGGGAAACTGGACCCAAATTTACCTATTTCCCGGTGTGTATGCATGGAAACAAGGCATGTGTTTCCTAAGATATATACCGGGAAACAGGTCATTTTGAGCATTGTTTTCCGGTGTTGAGGCATGGAAACTGGACCTCAAAATGACAGTTTCCAGGTAATCTCACCGGAAAATTAGACCGAAATTTACCTATTTCCCAGTGCTAATACTGGAAAAAAATCATTGGTTTCCTAAGATCTAGATCGGGAAATAGTTCATTTTGAAAAATGTTTCCCGGTATGAGACCATGGAAATGGCATTTGTCAGATTAATTTAAGACCGAAACAAGATAAAATACACTTGAGACCACTAAGGAGTCCAGCACAGATCATTTGTAACTTGGAGTTTTGATATTCATTCCAATGGACATGTAAGAGTAACACATGATGGATTATATACTACTACGTAGGTCATGTAGAACACCTTGTTTTTCGACTTTTCCAATGACGATATTTTATGATACAATTGCGTTCAACTAAATGAAAGCAAGTGTAATCATCCACCGTTAGCCGTTTAAAGCTACCAAATATCAAAATTAAGCAACTTATATAAATAAATCAGGTCATAAAACGTGCATTGATATGTGAGAGTTGGGTTAAACCATAAAAAATGCTACCTAATGGTGGCAGTGGGTGTGGCAGGTTGTTTGGAGTTGGAATGGATGTCATTTAATGTCGGAAAATATAGTTTCCAGGTCAGCTACCGGGAAACTGAACCCAAATTTACCTCTTTTCTAGTGTGTATGCATGAAAACAAGGCATATGTTTCCTAAGATATATACCGGGAAACAGTTCATTTTGAGTATTTTTTTTCCGGTGTTGAGGCATGAAAACAAGTCATTGGTTTCCAAAGATACAGGCAAATAAAAAATTAGTTTCCATAACGAGGAACCAAGAAATATATTGGTCTATTTTCAACCCTCCATACCGGGAAATATGTCAAATTGGCCTAATTCCAGCTCTTAATACCGGGATGTCACTAGGAACTTTTACAACCTTTAACATTCTGTTTCACTTCTTGTATATCGGGATATAGGCAAAAATAACAATAGTTTCCATAAATTGAAACGAGAAAATATATTGGCCTTATTTCAGCCCTCCACACCGGGATATGTATGTCAAATTGGCCTATTTCCAGCCCTTATTACTGAGAAATCACTGAAAACTTTTACAACCTATAACAATCGGTTTCACTTCTTGTATACCGAGATATAGGCAAAAATAACAATAGTTTCCGTAAATTTGAACGATGAAATATATTGGTCTATTTCCAGTCCCAAATACATGAAAACGTGTGTCATATTGGTTGATTTTCTGCCCTTAAGACCGGGAAAACACGGTAAAATTACAAATTATTTCAATTTGTTAAAAGAAGGACACAACCTATTTCAATACAATTATAACTTTTCCAAAATAAATTGTTGCAACCAAAATCATACTTGCAACCAAAGTAAATTCAACAAGCAATCTAAAATCAACAAAACAAATATTTGATAAATGATGCTTAAACCAAAATCATAACAAAAGTTATATATCTAAAGTAAAGGAGACTGAGGTGAATCAGGAACTTCGATATGTTTGTTTAGGCACGTGCAAATGGTATCTCCTAACTCCTTACACTCTCCACACCGAACTTGTCGGTGTCGCTTCCGAGGAGCATCCATAGTTTCTGTGGCACTATTACCTGGCCCACCATCAATTGCATCATGAGAACCTGTATTATTTGTTCATCCGTTGCGCCTAATACAACTAGCTTGTGGAACTTGTTGCTAATGAATGTATGGTCAATTTACAACTAGCTTCGATGTTAAGCTTCAAATAAAGTTTTTCCTTCTAACTAGGAGAGTGAAATATTGCTATAAAGAAGCATAACGATCATTTCTCCACCCGTATATTCGCCTTCAACCCAATTCTACTTGAAGTATACTAGTGTTTTTTTCAAGTCTATTTCTGAAAAAGAAAAAGACAAATTATTTAAAGGCATAAAAAATCGATGCATCGACACCGTTTCCCGGCCTACAGACCTGGAAATAGAAGCAATTTTTACTTATTTCCCGGTGTTGACACCAGGAAATCATTGATAAAAAATTCATATCTGTTTCCATGCCAAGGGAGGGAAACATTCAAAATGAGCCCCTATATCCTAATATGGAGGCCGGTAAATGGTTTCCCTCTTATGAAGGCTGAAAACCGGCCTTCTAGTAAACTATTTCCCGGGCTTCAATAATGGAAATCACTGATAGATATTATCCCGTTTGTATCGCGGTATTATGACCGGGAAATAGGTAAACAAAAAAACCATCTATGTCCAGGTATGGATGTCTGGAACCCAAGAAATTATTTACCAGCATGTGTCACGGTATCAATGTACGGAAATTAAATTGAACCATTTCCAGCCATGGACACTGAGAAATGATGTTAATCTGGGATAGTTTCCTGGCATGGATATCGGGAAACAGCTGGAAAACTACATTCAGGATTTTCAACCCTAACTCGTCAAATTGCATTCCAATACCATACAATTAACATGAAACACTATCCAATATCCATAATAACATTACAAGTAACTCTAAAATCATTAATTCAAGAGTCATAAACCCTTAGACCATAACATTAACTCTACAATGCTCAAGAATGAAAAACTTTAAAAATATATCTTTGAGTTGTGATAGAAGATGAAGTTTCAGATATGTAGTGGATAATTATGTGCTGATATTCCAATGGATTGTTAAGGGACAAATAGGGATGAATTTGTTGTGAATTTGGTGTCCCAAGGATGTGAGGAATTGGGATTGTGAAAGTTAGATTTCCAATACAATTGGGGATTATTTTTCCTAATGTGTAGGGACCATAAACATATTTCGTGAGGGGTTTTTAATAAATATGGTGGGGTCTATATGTGAATATTAATTTTGAATTCAAATATTTAAATTGAAGGGCATAATAGACTTTTCATAACTTTAAAACAAATAAATATAACTTAAATTGATTTTAAATTATTTTTTTAAATGGAAGGAAATAAATGTCTTCTTGGTTCATTTGTTGTAAAAAATTAATTAAATTCTTTAGAATTGTTAAAATTTTAATCTTGATTTAAAATTACAATGAATTTAATTTTTTTTGGACAATTGTACGAATCCCTTTTTTTAAAAAGGACAATTTAAATGGAGCAGAGAAAAAAAATATTTTAATCATTTAAAATGGAAAAGTGGGACAGAGTATTCGTAAAAGTCATTAATTATGCTCATTAAAATATATACATACATACATGTACACCCAATTAAACATAATAAATTCTATATTTTTAATACCAATATGATAAAAGTGGATAAGTGTTTATTGAAATTTAAACATGAGAGAGAATTTTTTATGAATAAAAAATATACAAGAGAGAATATAATTGAGAATATTACTATTATTTATGGAAGGAAGGATGAGAAAATTAAGATAGAAAATAAAAAAGATAAATGTGAATCACTATATTATATATATATATATTTTAAATTTTTTATTATTTAATTCAGATAAATTTATAATGGATAATAAAAAATTCCTTTAACAAATAATAAAATAATTATACTATAAAAAATTTAAATTTGAGTTATAAATATTAATATTAATAATTATAGTGATTATTAGATGAGTATATATCCATTTTCAAAATTTTAGCCGGTGATTTAAAAATAGAAATTTCCTTAACATATTTATTTATTTTTATTAAGATGTGACATTTTATCTCTTAATAATTTAAGAATGGATTTACATTACGTCATGGAATGATTATATATATATATAATTAAATGAAAGTACATACGGATCAGCTTCGTTTATAAAAATCCATTTTTACATCCCGTCTATTTATATATAGGATTTTTTTTAATTCTAAAATAAAATAAATAAAATCAATACTTAACATTAACTAAAATTATATATATATATAATTTTGAAGAAGGTAAATTAAAAAATATTTAATATTCAAAAGTATTTTTATTTTTAAAAAATTATTATTCTTAGTATATATACAATATATGAAAATTCTTTTAATGAGTTTTTTAAAGTTCAAAATAGAATTATAGGCCTGTTTGAAAAATATATAAAAACAGACTTTTAAAAGTTTAGTTTTAACTCCATAGGCCAAGTTTCCCAAAATACCCCCTGAATTTTTACAATTCAATGTGAATTACGCTTATAGTCTGTGAATTACGGTCACAGTCTGTAAATGACCTATGGAGTGAAATATATTTCAAAGTCATAAACAAGTAAGCAAAAGACAGCAGACGCAACTTACTAAAGAATGTATGATCAACTTAGCCTAGCTTTCTTCGATTCTCGCAAGTGAAGAGTTGGAATATCGGAATGATTAGCTGTGATGATGTCAAAAAGATCTCTCTCAGGTTCTCTACGAAGATACTTATAGGCTCTGCAGATAGAGCCATTGGGGTATCCGTTGAGTGGATCCCGAGATTTCCGAGTCCCTGATCTTCCTCAGGACTCAGGATTTGGCGAAGATTTGGTGGGTTCAGTTTAACTGCTTGTGCCGTGCGGATGATTAAGATGTGAATGGGCTTTTCAGCCTTAAGGGTCTGAGTCCTGGAATGGCACCTTATGGGCCGTATATTTGGCAAGTGGGCTCGGAAGCCTGTTTACGATTTGGGCCGGAAGGCCACTTCATTAGAACTGCAAGGTCGAGTCTGGCCGGATTTATTCGGCCACCACAGATTCCCCTTTTGGCCACATAGGCTTTGGTCTTTGCGGACAAATGTTCTTTTTTGGTTGTGCACCTGTGGAAGTGGTAACATTTGGTTTGCCAATACTCAACAGATGACGCCGCAAGTGGTGTCTTTTCAATTTAAAATGTGTCAGAGCATGTCACGTCGCCAGGAGATTGCGTCCGTTAAGATATTTACACGTTTCTAGTAATGATGAGTTTTTTCACTTGCTGACGGCCATTAATAGAGAGGAAGCTCTTTATTTTTCCACCACCGCTTCTCTCTCTTAATTTGAATTTCTCTGCTGCTTCTCTCTCTAAAATTTCTCAGAGTTTCACAGTGGTTCATCGGTCTCGTTCCTTCGATTTTCAAGTATTTTCTGAGCCTAAAGCTGTTCTTTTTAGTTATTTGTCTTCGTTTTACCAATTCTCCGAAGAAAATCTTGTGCTTTTTTCTTTTTTTGAAAGAAACTGAACCGTGTTTGGGGTTCGAGTTTTGTTTTCCTTTTCCGGCAAGTTTTCCTCTAGGACTCTGAGTTTGATTAACAAAGAGGGACTCTAATTTTAACATTTCGCCAGAAAAATGAATTCTTCTGACGCCTCTCGTGAAATCGACGACTATGTTCCGATCGGCGGCGTGCGGCGGCATTGAAGCAGAGGCGGCTGAAGTGATAGGGTTTCACGATCTGCCACGGTTCATTATTGATTTTTTTAAAAATTTTATTATTATATAATATATATTTTTTCTTTTTCCTTTTCTAATTCTAGTTTCCTGCAAAAGAAAGAAATAAAATTAGAAATTCTAAAGTTTTTATTATTGTTAATTCTAACTATATTTATATGTACATATTATTAAAAAAATCAAAAATCATTATTTTTAAATATCTAAAAAGTAAAATAAAATAAAATGTAAGTATAAAATAAAATAAAAATAATTGAAAATAAAATAAATAAAATAAAAATAAAATAAAATAATAGAAACTAAAAATTTTGGGTTGACTCCCAATCAGCGTCTTGATTTTACGTTTCTGGCTAGACATTTCTGAATTTCATCTAACAGCAATTGCTTGATCAATTATATGAAGCCAATCTGATATTCCAACTCGAAACCCTTTGTAATATAATTTCAAATTTGGTACTTGCACAACAAATGGTAGTTGTAACTTAGCTATGAGCATAGAAAAAAGTGAACTGGTACATACCAGATGTTCAACGTGTCTTGTTCATGCAATGTTTCAGTGTCTTCCAGCTCAACCTTGTTGAAATTTTTAAAACTATGTTTTTCTTTTCTGCTCCTCTTGGTCTCTTCAAGTATCCCTAGAAATCGAAGTTTAATTTCTAGAAATTTTGGCTTTTCCAGTACAACACGGTCATCAGTTTTGATGTCAATCTCTTTTTTCAACTGACCCCTTTTCTGTGGGCATGGTTCTTCCCTTGAGTTAGGATTTCCACGTTAATTTCTTCTTTCTGCTCTTTACTATGGTCACAGCGGTCAGTTAGGGTTTCTTTTCCGTGGGCACAGTGATCAGTCAATTCTTTTCCGCTTCGCATGGTAACCGGATTTAGCTCTATTTGTGAGGGAAGCTTTCCTTGCGATTCTAACCGGCCTACAGTAGTGGTTAGTTGACTCATTTGCTTCTCCAAATTTTGGATGCTGACATTTGTCTCCTGTTGAAATAGGAGTGTGTTAGTTGTCAATTGCTCAATAATATTAGCTAAAGAGTTACTTGAATATTGCTCATTCTCATATTGGGAAACAGGTTCATTCGATTGATAGTTCATTGACCTATATCCCAGATTAGAGTAATTCGTCCATCCTTCATCGTATGTGTTATAGTAGAAATCATATCTTTCTTGCTCTTCATAAAACTCTGCTACATTAAAATACTCCGCTGTATCATATTGCCATGTTGGACATACTTCAGTAGGGTGTCCAGGTGCTGCACAAATTCCACATAGCCTTGGTTGTTGGCACGACTGTTGAGCTTTAACTGCAACCAAATGATATAAGGCAGTAGTTAACTCTTGAATCTGATTAGAAAGATCACTTACCTCATTTGTCGTTAGGTCCGGTTCTGAGTGCCATTTGTGTCTTTCATTTATGCCAAACCTCTTCAAGATACGTGTTTTGATCTGACGCTATGTGCACAAGTAATGCACAACTGGAAAAAAAATCTGGTCATAAATAGAAATAAAATTGATAAATACCGTTCCCTGGCAACGGCGCCAAAAATTTGACGGTTGTTGAATCCGTCAATATTAAATTAACCTGTAAACACAATAAATTGTAGCAAATAGGATCGATCCACAGAGAACGGAAATCAATAAATGTAATCGTATTGACCAAATCAAAGTAAATGGGGAATTTCGAGAATATGCGATTAATTAAACTAGAACTAAATTGAAGATTAAAAATCAATTATAATTAAGTACCCAGCTAAGTCGATTTATTTGAATTAAATGTTGATCATCGAAACTAAAAATATCTACACCATTTAATAGTCACAGTTATAACTATTGACAACGTGCCTAACAACCAATCTTTTCCTAAATAGACTGACCGGGTACGACCCTTTGGATTAATCACTAATCTAATATAGATCGCATTAAAAACTAGAAAAGACCCGTGACCATAACCAATTGAATCGGTACGACCGTTCTTGAATTACGATTATGCACTCTCAATATTACCTAGGTCAAATTAACTACGAGCTATTTGACTTGCAATGTGTTAAGTCTAATTAATCAATCAATTGCGCATTTAATTAACTAATCAGAATCAACATGTGCATTTGGCCGTGCCCATAGAGAATACATAAATATCAAACAATATAGTAGAATAAAACAATTCTCACAACACGGTAATTAGAATCGACTTAGCTGGATGAGGTTCGTTTAGATCCTCATGGGCGTGGCGAACTTCATTGACTTCATATAATTGATCGTTCCAGAGAAAATAAAAACTCAAAGTACTTTTTTAATTCTCCAGATAAAATTCAGAATGAGAAGACCCTTTACAATCGTTTCTTTCTTAAATAAATACTCCTAGAAAAATCTCAAATGACTCCTAAAAATTTCTACTAAAAATCCTAATCGTTAAGATTACAAATCAGATTTGAGAGTTAAAAATATAACTACTCTGATAAAACCCAATTGACTTGATCTTGTTTGACTAGTCTTTGGCAAATCCAGCTTTAATTCCTCGAAAACCTTCAAATTCCCACAATTGCCTCCAGACTGTCAACAAATACAAAAATAGAGCAATTAGATAGTATATATTCAAGAAGTCCCAGAATTATAAATAAAATAAGGTAGAAATGTGTACATTTCATGCCCAATCAATTATTTATTTTTCAAGATTGAAACGTTTAATGCATTTTGATAATGTACTCTAAATTTGATTATTTAGAAAGAAAAGTTGAGCCTTTGAATGAAAGGAAAAAGAAGAGGGAATTTTTTTCTCTCTTACTCTTTAGGGTGTGCTCTGCGACAGTGGTTGAAATGGCGAGGTCTGGACAACAGTTAGAATAGTATTTCGAAAAAAAAAATATTCGCATAATGGTGAAATTTAGTGGTATGGGGTCTAGATAGCGGTTTCCAAAATGCTACTTGAAATAGCTTTTGTTGAACCCTATCAATATATTTCCATTTATATTTTTAAAATTTTAATGATATTGTGTTTACGCATATTAGTTGCATGTGGATATAATGTAACATCCCGACTAGTCCGGCTTGTTTGGTCCGACTGTGTTAACTCTACTACTAGCTAGCTAGGCTATCCAATCAATGGTCATTGTTGGTTTCTTTTGTCTACGCTAACACTCGAACCTGTGATCTATCACCTTAAGGATCAAGCGGAAGTATACAGAGTATCAATTGGCTTAATTCCATCATTCCTAATATTATCCTAAAGTTTTCTTTTTAAATTAAAATTTAATTGAAAAAGAAAGTCCTATCACCTCTTCAAAATCACATTTCTTATTCATCAATTCACGTAATGTGCTTTGGCCATTTGTGAAAAGCTTTGGCAGGTCTTGTCCTATTTGGGCTTGGATCAAATTCGGGATATATTCTCATGTATAAGTTTTGTTTTATAATATATATATATATATAAATTAGGGTATCCACCTAATTACCGTCAAACTTCTCTATAATGGCACAATTTGTCTAATTTTTTTTATTTTTTATTATTATCATAGTGAATGACTATTATCCGCATATATGGTCATATGATGATCATAAATCTCACTTGACTATGATAAATTTATAATAATTATTTTTGAAAAAAATAAGGTGCAAATAAAATATGCATAATTTAGAACATTTTTAAAGTTAAATTTATTCAAATATGATGCAAAAAAAAAGACTGTAATGGTAGCTTATTTGGAAGATTTTAATCTCTTACTAGCAATATAACGCTTGAGTTGATGAAGATTTTGATCCATACTTTCAGCAAAAGGGTAGTCAATCGCCTTCTCTTGACGGTAATCCAACAACTTGTTGCTTGAATCTTTAGTCACAGTCCAAGTAGCAACAGGTTGAGGTTCTTAATTTGCATTATCACTATCATCCCCTTCCTTATTTCTTGTTAAATTTCTTCATTTGCATCCAAAAGCTTCTTAATCTACTCTAGTAACATAGACAATAATATCTTCATTAGTGAAACTTGAAATAACCAAGTATTGCATCAAACTCCACATATGTAGTTGCACCATTGTTTGATTGATACCATCAGATGGAATTTGTGCTATAAGCGATGACACACTCCCAACATTATCAAAGTATTCTATATTTTCATTATTACCATTAGGATGATCATATGAAGGTAGGATGCCAGTCTTTTTCCAACAATTGAGAATAGTATAGGCTTTGACATCATTCCATGCTTCCGCAAGAGTGTTAATTGCCTATTGTATATTGAACTTGTTGCCATTAGATAATGGGTAAATTTTCATTAATTATTTATAATTATGAAATCTTTCAAATTCAATCATATTCAATATTATTACTTATGCAATCCTTTCATTCATCAGTTTTAGTTATTAAATATTAAAAAATTCTTTTACTTGAGGAAGTTAATTATAATAGTTATTTAAATTTAAATTTTTATATTATTTTATTAAAATAATAATATATTATGTTTTAGTAAGTCATTATAGAGAATGAGTTCTATATAGAGTGTTCTATTCAAATATAACTTATAGACAAATTTCTGTTATAGAGGATTAAGTGTATGTTTGGCACTAGATTTTTAATTAGCTATTAGATCAGCGTTTCAGATAACGTTAGCAGTTAGCTGCTAGATTAGATTTTAAATTAGCTATAAAAGTTAGCTGTTTGATTGAACATTTGGTATTAATTTTTTAAATTAGCTATTACATATAAAATTACTAAAATTTATTACAGATATAAATATAATTCAAAAGATAATGATATAATTAATTATAAGATAAAGGTTAATAAAGTAAATCACTATTAGCGTTTGGGTTGAAAGCTATCTTTGATAGTTTTTTCAAATATTATCTTAAACGTTAATTAAAATTCTAAATGCTAATTGAAACCCTATTACCAAACCCTATTACCAAATATAATCTAAATGCTATCTAAAACACTAATTAAAAAGCCTTCCTAAACACACACTAAAATAACATTAAAAAAAATCGGTTCCGAAAGAAATCCAATTGTGACAGTGAATTGCTATTATAAAAGGGTTTGATTGTATATACATTTCTTTTTTCATTTAATTTGTATTTTGATTATTTTTTAATAATATATTTTATTATTTTTAAAATAACCATTCTGAAATGGCATTGTGAAGATTTTCTAATTCACTCTATGAGATTTTTAGTATTTTTTCATACATGACTATTTGCATTAAATTTTTTAATATGATAAATATATATATATATATATAATTCATTTGATATTTTTAAAATAATATATTTAAAAGTGATATAAATGCCAGAAATTGTAACTTTTATCCATTAACACATAAAAGGAAAAAAAAGTTCTGGTTCATTTATGTTTCATCTAGTTATTTTTGTGAATTTTAAAGTGTTATTAGTTGATGTGTTTGCTTATTGATTTATAATTTTTATATTTAAGAATTTTATATTCCTCCAAGAATTTTATTTCCTACCATAAACAATATGTTTATTTGATTATTTTTAACATTTTCAATATAAGCCGTTAATCATTCGGACTGGTTTGATTGGTTAATTTTAATAATTTCATTTTAAAAGATAATCATAATATTTTTGTCCAACATTTATTATTTTAATGCAAATAGTATTCTCATTATCATAAGTACTGACAATCTTGCTCCTTCCAACATCAAACCATAGGATATTGGTTTTGATATTAGGCAGACAGGCTTGGGCTAAGACCTAATTCCATTTTGGGCTCAGATGAGATTCTTCACTTGATCCATTCTCACAACAATTCCTGAGTCTCATTTGTTTATTAAAGGCAAAAATTAAATGAAAATTGAATAGAAGATGGGATCTAAATGGTCATTGAATGCAATCCCATATCCATCTAAAAATGCTGTACATACTTAATAGACATGTACCTCCATGTCAGAGTTGACAATATGGGCCTATATATAAACTCACACATGCATGCAAAAATTCACAACACAGAGAAAAAGATGTGGGATTTGATGTTAGTCTCTGCAATCATCATCATCATTTCGATGAGTTACTGGTTTTATAGATGGTCCAATCCCAAGTGTAAAAATGGTACACTGCCACCTGGTTCAATGGGTTTTCCGATCATCGGAGAATCTCTTCAGTTCTTCTCTCCAGCTCCATTTTATGGCGTTTCGCCATTTATTGCTAACAGAATCGCAAAGTAAGCTATCTCTTGTGATAATTATGTGGGGTCTGGTTTACCACGTGATTTTTTATTTAATATTATTACTAGATCTTAATTATTAAATTCAACTATAATTACATGAGAATATTCCTTATTTTATTTTATGTATATTGATAGTTAATATTAGTATTATTAGTATACATCAACTATATATATATAATTTAATGGTAATTACGAATATTTATTTAATAGTTTTTATTATTATTTGTTGATTTTATATATGTAATTAAAATTTAATATCATTAGTTATTAATTATATCAATGTATAATAAAATTATTATATTATATTATATTATCTTATCTGGATTTTTTCGGATGAATAGTTATTTTATATTTAATTCAGAAACTATCACTTTTTAATTTTTTATTTTGAATATAATGGTTAAAATCCATTATATTTTATTTTTCACGAAAAATTAAAAATAAAAATTAAAAAGTCATTTTTTTAAATTACAAAATTCATTTTTCAATAACAGAAATAATATTTTCCTACATTTAAAAAATATTAAATATAAAAATTAAATATAAAAAAATAAATATTAAAAATTGCTTTTAAAATAATTATTTCCTAATTGACATGATATATATCAAGTCACGTATCAAATATGTAAGAATGAATACTCTATGTAATATATTATCTCAAAGATACGATGGATTAAAATCACATTCCAAGAAAACAAAAGTCAAAATAACTATTTACCCTCAAACATAAGGACTAAATTGCCATTTCACTTAATGTTTTCGTTTAGCTAAATTTAGTCTCCCATTTTTACAGATACGGACCATTGTTTCGAACAAGTATAGTGGGACAAAAGGTGGTAATATCAACAGACCACGAAATAAACTACAAACTATTCCAACAAGACAATCGATCTCTTCAAATATTCTACACAGAGAGTTTCGATCGAATAATTGGACGTGACGAGTTAATTCTTTCTCACCAAGGGAAGATCCACAATTACCTTAAAAAACTAAGTTTACATTTCGTTGGTGCTGAGAAATTGAAAGAGAAATTAATGCATGATTTGGACAACATTACTGCTAAGCATATGCATAAATGGACTACACTGGGTAGATTTGATCTCAGAGAAGGAGCCACAAGGGTAAATTTAATTATCGAAATAGTGTTTGATGATATGTTTTTATTAAAATTAATTGATGTTGTTTGATTGGCAGCTTGTGACTGATTTTCTGGGGAAGAGATTAATGAGCTATAATGAAGAGAATGGAGGATTAAGTGAGAGTTGCAGAGCTTTTGTTGAGGGTTTTGTTTCCTTCCCTTTGAATATTCCTGGAACTGCTTTTCACAACAGTTTGAAGGTAAATTATTTATTATTTAAAATTTTTATTTTATACTAAATTTTTTAAATTATTCATTAAAACATTGGTTTTTAAAAATGATTTAATAGTAAAAGAAAATAATAATACGCAATATTGATGGAAAATCTTGGACAATTTACGGAATATTTAGTGTGTTTGGTTTTCAATTTTTGGAAGTTATTGAAAATATTATTTGAATAATTGTTAAAGAACTTCAAATCTTTTAGAAGCTCTTTAAGAGAAAATAAAAAATATAATTTTTTTGAAATAATTTATATTTTTTTAATAATTAAAATTTAAAAATAGAAATAATTTGTGGCAGATCATTATTTATTAGTGGTAACAATAGTAAAAATATTAATATTTTCTACTAAAATAAATGTAAAGTATTTTAAAGAATATATTCAACCGTAAATATAATTTTGAAAAAAAATTCAAAAATTTCTTTTTCTGAAAAAATAATTTTTAAAATTGGATTTTTTAAATTTATTTTTATTATATTGATATGTATTAGGCAAGAAAGAGGATAATGAAGGTGATAGAAGGTATCTACAAAGAGAGAAAGGAAAAAAGAGTTAGACATGATGATTTTTTGGATCATTTGATTGAAGAAATGGAGAAAGAAGATTCAATCATGAATGAAAAAGTTGTTATCAACATTTTGTTTACTTTGCTTTTTGCAACTCAAGAAGCTATCTCTACAACCATTACATTACTTGCAAATTTCGTCTGTGATCGGCAAGACGTGCTTCAAGAACTTGCGGTTTGTTTTTAATTATTCATTTATATATATAATTATTAAATTTTAGGATTTAGGTTTTTTTTTTTTTTCCTAAGAATTCAGTTATTTGATCTTTTTATACAGTAGAAAACCCGATTATTGTTCTAGGCAATTGTTCATATTAATAACTTTAAAATATTAAATTATTTTTAAAATTTTAAATGAAAATTCATAACAAAATTTTAGGAATATTTTTTTATATTACATCTTAAAAAATTTATAAATATAATATTCTTTTTATATTATATGAATATTCATATTCCATTTTAATTGATCAAGTTGGAAATTTTTCGATCCTATTTTAAATATATTATTTAAAATTTATAGGTATAATTAATATTAAGTTTATATATTTATCTATATCAAAATATTTTTTTATTATAATTAATACAAATATATATATATTAAGATTAGTTTTCTCGCTCTATTACCATATTTATATGTAATTAATATATTCTCTTTTTTCAATCATTTTCTTAATTTTTTTGTTCCTTCCCTTTTAATCATTTAAAATAGAAGTGATGTAGTATACATATTAATTAAACAAATATCATTCATTTGGCAGAAAGAGCATGAAATGATTTTAGAAAGACGGAAGGAGAGAAATTCCGAAATGACATGGGAAGAATACAAATCATTAACTTTTACGCACATGGTGAGAAATGATATTTAATTTTTATAATTAAAGCTGATGAGATATTATTCATATTTTTATATTATAAAAAATATTATTTATAGTTATTAAAAAGATTTATTTTTCCAATTGAACTCAAATTTGAAAGATGGTTTTTGACGAGATATTTATTATATTTAAGGGTTTTGAATGATAACTATTTTCAGGTGATAAACGAAACTATTCGGTTGGCTAGTGTAACACCGGGAATGTTAAGAAAAGTAATTAAAGATACAGAAATAAATGGTATGTATATGAATATTTTGAAGATTTTACTTTGTTACTCTAAATAAATAACAGTATTAATATGTATACACCAATTAAAATGGCTAAGATATTAATTTTTTAGGATATACGATCCCGGCTGGATGGCTAATTATGGTGATTCCTTCTGTTCTACATTTGAATCCAAATATATACATTGAACCACTTTCATTTGATCCAGGGCGCTGGAAGGTAATTGAAATATTAAGACATATTTTGTAATTATTTTTATTTTTTTATTTATGGTGGTAGAAAAATGCAAACCAAAATTATTTTCAAAAGGGTAACAATTTTATAGTGTTTTTGGAAGTTATAAACTTTTCACTCAGTTCATTACATACTATTTAAAAGAACTTTTAAATGTGTATTTGATTTTAAGATTATGTTGAACATCAGTGGTTTGAATAGTATTTTATAAAAGCATGTGTTAGTAGTAATATTTCAAAATAATATTCAAAATAATGTTTTCCAAAATGCTACTCAAACCGGTATTTTGAGACTAACTTAATATTTTTATATTTATATTAATAAATACAAGTCAAATAATACACCAACTTTTATATATATGTCAAGGTTTTGAAAGGTTTAGGCGGTTACTTGATACCTAGTGTCTAAGTGTGGTAAGATAGAAGTCTTGGTAAAAAGTATACCTGTCATTTGCATTTATGAAAAAATAGTATAAGATTATAGTATTATGTTTATTAATGAAAAGTGCACTTGCATCACTAATATATAGTTTTATTTTATTATAAATAAATATTTTACCAAAATAATTTAAAATAATTTTTTTTATAAAAAGTTGATCACCTAAAGTTACAAAACCGCCCTACGCATTTAAACGCCTAAAATTGCTATTAAACTCCTTTTATAAAGGGTTTATATTACTTTAAACGCAGCTTTTAAACTATTAATTAATTAATATATATAAATTATTTGAACCGCGGCTATAACACCATTATTTTAATAACTATCCTACCCGTTATTTTACACTGAATTATCTAAATGGTATATCAACCCGTTGTGAGTTATATTATTTACCAGGGACAAGAATTGCACAAGGGATCTAAGACTTTCATGGGATTTGGCTGTGGAATAAGATTATGCATTGGAGCTGATTATGCTAAGGTTCAATTGGCCATTTTTCTCCATTACCTTGTCACCAATTACAGGTAAATTAACATAATTATTTATTAATTAATTTACGATTTATTAATATGTACAATATCAATGCTAAATTAGCTAATCCTATATATTATTTACGGCATGAATTTTTAAATTATTTGTCAGGTGGTCTGTGATTAATAGAGGAGATTTAATCCGAAGGCCTCATGTTACATTTCCAAATGGATTAATTGTTGAGATTGCTGAAAAAATCAAGTGACATTTTTAAATTAATTTGTGTACCATATAATAATGTATCAGAATATATTGCTAAGAATATTTTAATTTGGTTTTGGTATGTAATAATATAATACATGTTTTTAACTAAATATCAACCATCCATTTTGTGTTCCATGTAATATTTTATGACTGTATTTATACGTACATTAAAATATCAAAACTCGTTCACGGATCAAATTAGCCAAATCAATTGGCTGCTCTTTATTATTATTATTATTATTATTATTATTATTATTATTATTATTATTATTATTTTTTAATATTATATTCTTAATATACAAAAATAATAAAAATTAATAAAATTTAATATCGAATTAATTAATTAATTTTATTCTTTAAAATGTGTATAAATAATTTATTTGCTTACACGCAAAAGTCATTATATAATAACTATTTAGTTATGTAATAAAATTTAATTTTTAGTCAAATAATAAACATATAAAATATAAAGAAGTTTATTTATATTAATATAAAAAAATATAGAATTTGATATTTTTAAACTAAATAGTTTATATATATGAATGTAAAATTACTTTCATTTTATATATTTTTTTATTAGAATAAAATTATGAGAATGATAATAATACTTTCCTGAAAATATAACTTCAAATTTAAAATGATTATTTTTTTTAAAAAAAAATGAAGGTATGGAGAATTTTTGAATAAGTATTATAAATAAATTATTAACTTATCTACAAAAGATTACTGATGAAGACATATTTAAAAAATATATATATATTATTAATTTAGAGTTTCATATACTCACATCGTATAGAAATAATTAATTAATTATTTGAACGGCTTCAATCTAAGTTAAGGAACTGAATTTAATATGAAACAAAATTAGCTAGTTTGACTAGCAAAACACGGTAAGTGATCATATGAAAATATTTTGGCAAACTGGTTATGCCTATGTTATAGGCACTTCGTCGTCACGAGTCAGATCAGTTTTGTTCTTTAAAAAGTAAAAGAATAAGAATACTCCCTATATTCGATTAATCGTAAATAATTGAAGGGATAGAAATAAGCATTTGAATAAATATAAAGATTAGTAACTAGAGTTAAAGAGATTAATCATAAGTCGATTGTGAAATAGTTGTCAAATTTGACAAAATATTTAAGAGAATTTGAGTAGTAAGTTAGTTTTAGAATGTTAAGATTGAGTGGCTTGAATTTATAGGAGAAACTGAAGATTTATTGGTGCACATATATGAGAATATTTACGTCTATACATAAGGACTTTGAAAGTTTAAGGATTAGGGCTGATTGAGCCTTACTATTGGATTTGATTATTATTTTATTTTAGTCCATGTATTTCAAAATTTTTAATATTACTGGATATTGTTGGTGGAGCCATCCCAAATCCTCACATTGAAAAAGCAAATGAAGAATGACCTATATATAAGCATTCGCAACCACCACTCCATACTAAAGTGTAATTCGAATAATGTAATCTAACAACATATAATCATACACTATATGTAAAAGATGAAGAGTTTAGGGATCGATTTACTATTAGTTGCTTGTAATCAAAGGTCAACAAAGAATCACCACGTTGATGGAATCCTCTATATATCTCACTGTTTAAGTGCGCTTCACCGAGAGTATGAATTCCTTCAGAGTCATCTCTGAATTTGCGAGAGAGAAAAAACCTTAGTCTCTTTGATTTCTTAGCAGTTTGAATATGATCAGATAATTGCCTTTCAAATCAACTGAGATAACGTTATACGTGATTCACTCTCCTATATCAGGAGAGGTTAATCCCCACTAAACTTGGGAGTATATTCCATCAACACCCCATTTGGGGTGCATTCAATAGTGGGTTTGGGTCCATCTAGTGTGGCCCAACCCAAATACCAACATTCTCCCACTCACACTATATGTGCCCATGCCCCACGAATGGCGACAGTTATACGACTCAGTCTAAAATACTCATCATCAGGTGGTTATACATGCAAATAAACAGTGTGATCAATGAACTAGATTCTCAATCCCAAAAAGAAGGGAGAGAGTGCTCGAAATTCATTTCGGGTACATCTTAGGTTTGACACGATCTCACATCAGATGCGTCTGGTCTCAAAGATAAGCAATCTGATATCCTCAGAGTACTCTCAAATCACGATTGTATTAAAAATAACTACAATCAGCTAGCATGTGATCAATGTAGTGAAATCAGTCAATACCTTCTAGTTGCTCTTCCTCCAAAAGTCAATGACAAGCAGTCGACATCACAGACGTACTACATAGGTCGAATTATCATGACCATAGAAAAATACGCTAACGATACAGACATTGTCTTCACAGCTTCAGATGAAAGAGATGATCGTACTAAGGATACACAAAAAATGGATCTTGTACAATAAATAAGACCAAGGGACTATCTTTAAATATCATCCATGGCGACCAATAAATAGCATGCATAATATAACACATGCATTAAAATGAAGCTTATCTCCAATGAGACGCGTATGTTTCAATATTTATTTCCTTCACTATATGGATGACAATCCAAATGTCTCTCAGATTCCACCGGTCACTACCATCCATATATAGCAACAAAGAATCTAGTCCGGCTAATCAGGTCTCATGACAATGGGGAAAGTCATGAGCGATCTCTCGTTATTGAAAAAGAAATCTCATCTTGATTCTATATCAAGGCGACCTTGTATACTTCCCTCATTAACTTTGAGATACAAATCAATCAAAGGATATAGGTATATAAGTCTCATCTTGCATTATTCACTAGAATAATCAAGGCAACTGCACGTACAAGTATGCCAGTCTCCTGTACCTGATAACATACTCTTCGGATATACGATTCCCATAAGATATACTAGATTGCATGAGCACTTCACAAAAGATAAACAATGTATATAAGAACTAGGCATAAAATATCCAGATATTACAATCTACGAAGACCTAAAGACCTAGAATGTAATGCGAAAACATCTCTAGGTACTACTTTAGTAAGAGGGTCTGCTACTATTTCATGAGTAGATATATATCTGATTGATACAATTTTCTTAGCCACGATATCTCTGACAAAATTGTATTTTGTCTCTATGTTTTTCGATTTGTTGTGATATTTAGCATCCTTAGTGTATGCTATCGCCGATTGGCTATCACAATTTACAGTAACCGGCTCAGGCTCATAACTACCAATATTCAATTCCTGCAAGAATCGTTTGAGCCAAATAGCCTCTTGTACAGCCACCGAGCATGCAATAAATTCAGCTTCCATGGTGGACAAAGCAATACAAGTCTGCTTTTTACTACTCCAGGAAATAGCCCCATGGCTAAGTATGAATGCATACCCCGAAGTAGATTTCTGTTCATCCAAATCACCACCCCAATCTGCATCTATGTATCCTATCAAGTGAGTGTCACCACCTTAATAACACAGAGAATAATCTGTGGTTCGTTTTAAATAGGCAAGCATTCATTTGATAGCTATCCAACGATTCTTCCTAGGGTTGGCTTGATACCTACTTACTAGTCCAACTGCGTAGCATATATCGGGTCTAGTACACATCATTGCATACATCAGACTCCCAATGGCAATTGCATAAGGTACATTCTTCATTTTCTCACGCTCTTGCGGAGTTTTAGGGCACATATCTAGACTTGAAGTTTGCCCTTTTGCTATGGGTGTATCCATAGGCTTACGAGTCATATGGAAACGTTCAAGGATCTTGTAGATATAGGGTTCTTGTGATAACGCCGAGATTTTTCTTTCCCGATTCCTTGAAATTTTGACTCTTAGAATGTAAGCTGCTTCACCTATATCCTTCATCTCAAAAGTAGTTGACAACAAATCTTTTGTCTTCATTAAGAAATTCTTATCATTACACGCCAACAAAATATCATCCACATATTAGGATAAAATCACAAACTTTCCTTTCGATCTTTTCACGTTCACACAATGGTCTTCTTTTGTCATTTCAAAACCATATGTTAAGACAGATTCATTAAAACAAAGGTACCACTGTCTCGAGGATTGTTTGAGCACATAAATGGACCTCAACAATTTACAGACTTTACTTTCTTGGCCTTCAGTTACAAAACTTTCAGGCCGTTCCATGTAAATCTCTTCCTCAAGTCCTCTATTGAGGAATGCAGTTTTGACATCCATTTGATGTAATTCAAGATCCTTGTGAGCGACAAGTGCAAGGATGAGGCGAATAGACGCAAATCTCACCACTGGGGAGAAAGTCTCTTCATAGTCTATACCCTCTTGTTGTGTATAATCTTTTGCCACCAACCTCGCCTTATATCTTACTATTGAGCCATCAGCCTTCCATTTGACGCGAAGGACCCATTTATTTCCAATGGCTTTTCTATCAAGCGGTAAATCAACCAAGTCCCAGACATGGTTGCTTTTCATTGACTCCATTTCCTCCTCCGTGGCTTTAACCCATTCATCCTTAGATGGTGATTTGAGAGCTTCTCTCACGTTCTTAGGTTCATCACCGTCATATGAGGCCATCATAAAGGCTTTCTCTTCGATCTCAAAACGTCGTCGGGGAACCGAGATTCGTCTACTTCTCCAAATAGATGATTCATGCATACTTCCACTGCGATTAAGTAGTGGAGTGTTTTCTATAGGCATTTGATCACTCCCATTGGGATTTGAGTCTATTTCAACTATTTGTTCCCCTTCAATCTGAGTGGGCATCAAATCTTCTGATTCATTTTGTTCAAAAAATAAAGTATCTCGCTCAACATCACCTCGCTTTGGAAACTCATTCTCAATAAAAACTACATCATGTGACTATATTTCTGATATACTCCCATCAGAATTTTCTCTAATTAGTACATATCATTTTGATTGCTCAGGGTAACGTATAAAAATACATTTCTTTCCCCTAGCACCTAGTTTTCCATATTTACTGGATAGATCATGTACAAAACCTGTACACCCCCAGGGTCGCAGGTAGGATATTTAGGTTTCCGACTTGTCCATAACTCATACGGGGTCGAAGTCACTGGTTTTGTTGGGACCCGATTCAGAATGTGTGGTGCAGTTAAGAGTGCATCTCTCCAATACAAAACTGGAAGATTGGCTTGTACAATCATAGATCTAACAATTTCCAGTAATGTCCTATTTCTCCGTTCAGCAACTCTGTTTTACTGTAGAGTCCTAGGAATTGTCAACTGGCGTATTATACTCTTTTCTTGACACAATTGCTTAAATTGTTCTAACAGATACTCTCAACCACGATCTGTACGAAGTACTTTTACTGTCCTATCCAATTGATTCTCCACCATAGCCAAAAATTTAATGAAACAATCTAAGGCTTTAGATTTATGGGAGATCAGATAGACGAGACCGTATCGCGTAAAGTCATCTATAAAGGTAATGAAATACGACGCACCACTCCTACTCTTAACATTCATCGGTCCACAAATATCAGAAGGAATAATTTCTAAGGGGTTATTAGCTTTAGTAGCCTTACTAAAAGGTTTCCTAGTAGCTTTCCTAGCTAGACAATGACCACAGGTTGCCAATTCGATCTTGTCATAAGATCCCAAAATCCCCTCTTTGGCCAATCTGTTCATTCTATCCTGTCCTATATGAACGAGTCTAGCATGCCATGTACTAATGTCAATATCAAAAGAAGTAACGTATGAAATACTACTATCATGCGATGAAGAAGAATGTGCATAACAATCAATATTCAAAATCATAAAACGATCCGAAAGATATCCAAAGCCAACAGAAACATCATTGTACGATAAAACCAAGCTATCATGTTCGAAAACCAATTTGTAGCCATAAGAGATAAGAACAGGAACAAACACTAAATTACGCATTATATGGGGAGCATAGAGGACATCATGTAGGAATAACTGCTGGCCTCCTTGCATAATAAGTTTGCAGAGCCAATTCCCAAAATAGTAACTCGCGAGTTATTCCCAACATATATCCAGCGAGTATCTCGTGGAATCCGACGATACTCTATGAACGCCCCTCGATCTCTAGCTATGTGGTCCGTAGCGCTTAAGTCTACAATCTACATAGGGTGAGTCTCAGCTAGTAAAACAGAGCTAAACGAAAACTTTATTTAAGGCATAAGTCAGAAAGGATACCTCTTTCTCTTGCCCTTTGCATTCACGGGCATAGTGTCCCATCTTTTCGCATTTGAAACATTTGATTTTGCTTTTCTCTTTCTTCTTCCCACCACCATGTTTGAATTTCTTGTTTGGATTACTCTGACCAGGCTGATTCGTATTCTTATTGGGGTTTGCAACCCCCTTTCCTTTCCCCTTCTTGGACCCTCGATTGCCCCTCTTGGGCTTGTTGGAACTTCCCGGAACACATCATTAACAACAACACAATTCCCTAATGGACTCGAAACCACTACATCGAGGTCCGTCTTGGTCGGTTCCCAACCCTTGTCCATAAGTAACCCACTACAAATATATGACAATGTTGACCCGGGTTCAACCAAAGCAAAAATAAGAGTACCAAGGATTGAGAACATACCCGTCACACACATCCGGAGTGTCGGCCTCCTCTCGGCCCCTCATAGCATATGTGCGTGCCGGCGCACGACCTTCAGCTCTACTAGCGGTTGCCGGTGCCGCTCCACCTCTAGACCCGCCCGGATTTGCCGGAGCCGACCGAGCACTCCTTTGAACAGAACTAGCTTCACCCGTGGGAGCTCTAGAACCCTCTCTCGGACGATGTGGACAATCTCTCCAGAAATGATCCTTTGACCCACATCTATAACAAGCCCCCCGAAGCTCTTCTACATTCGCCTCAATGTGGCTTTCCACAAGAGGTACATAGAGGTGTTTGATTGACATTTGAACCTCCACGTGCAGGAGTACTTGCCACAGAGGGAGTAGGTGGATTTCCTCTACCGCCACTTGCTTGTGGCCTACTCGATGCTCCTCCATGACTTTGAGTCTTGGCCTTTTTACTTGGGTTCCCGGGATTTTGAAAACCACTCTTCTGCTCTTGGGGTCTCTTGTTTCCACCCTTCTTCTTCTTGAGTTGCTCCACCTCCAAAGCGGCATCCACCAACTCATTGAAATTCTCCGTCCGGAGAGTGAGCAAATACACTCTGATACCAACAAATGTAGCGTCCGACCCCCACCCCCGGAGGACCCGAGGCGAAGGAGACCGGAACGCCACATCGACTTATACATATATCTTCATATACTTACTACATATACATACACATAACAGCAATTGGAACCCAAGTGGCAAATAAATACTTTAAAATACATCATCACTTGATAATCATCAATGAGGTTTACATTTGAAATCATTAAGTAACACCAAACTCGAAACAACATGCGGAACCGAGCTTAGTGTTCAACTCGTCACTAAACCAAGTGAACAAGTTGACAAAAGAATATTTAAAGTTAAATACATTTACGAAAGTGCATACAAAATAAACAATGTGAAAAGATGCCATGTAATGAATGATCCAAGGAGGGCTTCCAACCCGACTCTTAATGCTAGCTTGATCCACCTGGACACATATTCATTTCGAAAAGGAAACAAACAAGAATAATGGAGAGAGGAAAGGGTTAGGCTATCGATGCCTAGTTAACACCTTCATGCTCAAACAAACACATACAATATGCTTCTTTTATTAGCTAAGTGAACACACAAATGCAACTTATTCTCAAACATCATCACATAACCAGTAGGATCCGAGGAGGATCAGAAAACTGGAGGCAAGGTGGACTTCTCGCGCCCTGGTTCGCGCCCTGGTCACCTTGACCAGGCCGCCAGCTTCCAGTCCAGGCCGCAGCAAATGGCACCGTAGCCTCCTGGCGCCCTGGTCACCTTGACCAGGCCGCAGAAATTGGTACCGAAGGTCTCTTGGCGCCCTGGTCCAAGTGACCAGGCCGCCAAAAGTGGTACCGTAGCCACTTGGCGCCCTGATCAGCGCCCTGACCCCTTTGCTAGACCGCCAACATGGCCGCGGAAACTAGTACCGTAGGTGATTGACGCCCTGACCCCTTTGCCAGGTCGTCGACCAAGACGACCAGGTGAGAAAAACAGGGCATTTTTCACTTTGATTAACTTTCCAACTTTTCAATTTATTCCGTTAGTTTCCTTATTCCGTTAATTTACCGTCTAAGGTTTCTATAGTGAATTTCATCCATATCAAACAATCATTTACCATTCATTAGACATCATCATACCATTTCAAGCATACAAGACATACAATTGCCATGTTTTAATTTATCCGCCCTTAGACTTAACTCTAATAGGCAAAACCGGACAGTTGGGGGCTGAAACCCCAGGGGATCCGAAGATCAATCATGTACAGAGGGTCTGAAGACCAAATAGAGGATCCGAAGATCAAATAGGGGATCCGTAAAGGACCGATTTGATGCCGTCGCATCTAGGGAGGACCGTCGCCCTAAATAAGCGGAACTTCAAGCCTAGTTCACATTTTCATGTGTCGAAGTATACTTCTAAGTTCCTATGGCATGCCAATACATTCACTACTTCAAGCTAAGAACAAGGGCACTCTTTTTAAGTGATCAAACAACATTTACCACTTTCTTTTCATTTTTACACAAAGCCATGTAATACCATTGTTATTCCTCTACAATGGCACCAATTTACCATTCTTTCCACATGGCCTTAAAGGCAAAACATATACCATTTCCTTAACCTCATTTCATCTCTATTACCAATACACATAAGATGCGAATGAACTCTTCTTGAGACATTTACATCCAAACTTTATTAACCAGCATCCAAAGGCCTCCATAGCCATAAAAAATACATAGCAATAATCATCAATCAATACATAGCATCACATATACATTCACATGATCATTTTCATTTCAATCCAATAAGTGTCTACATGACACTACTATCACAATTATCAACATATCTATAATTTACCAGGTATTTAGCATTATTCACATACCATAATGCAATCAAACATAAAACAACCATCATACACGTATATAGAGCGTAAATCGAAGATGCTAACCTTTCCTCCGAAGACAAATAACTAGTCTCCTCGGTTTGGTGCTCTCCAATACCTTGGTTGCCTATTGGAACCAATCCAAGCAACACAAATCAAAATACAACAAATTTCATCAAAACCTCTATTCTAGCTCTAAGGGGTTTTTATCAAAAACACTAACAATGACCAAAATCAATGAGACCAACCATCCGGAAGTGTTTTAGAGCCTCTAAGAGTCCTAATCATGCCATCAACGCAAATCAAATGCTTGAAAAACCGAAAATGCCATTAATCAGCTTTGAAACCTTACTAATGAAATGAGTGAAGGAAAAAGCTTGAAATCGCCACTAAGAGCCTTAATGGGGGTGGATGATGGTAGTTCCAAACTTTAATAGGGTGGCTCTTTGCTGGTTGTGGGTGATTAATGAGGTTAGGGTTTGTGAGTTGAAGAAGAGAAGAAAACGTATTTGTTTTCTTGTGAGTAGAGAGAGTGAGGGTGAAGGGTGGACAAGAGTGGGGTATTGGGGGTGTGTGATGGGCCTTGTGGGTTTTTGGGCTTGGTTCTACACTTTGAGTCCATTAACACCCAAGCCCACATACAACCGACCCAACCAACCCGATTCTCTGCTCCGCTCTCGGTTTCGTTTTCAAAAATATTTTCCGGTTCCAAAAATATATTTATACCACCAAGATCATGCTTAATTTGAAAATTCACTTTTAAATCAATTTAAACCCATTTTTTCCAAAATTGGCCCGGTTTAACGAAAATCATTTCGAAATCATTTTTAATAATCAAAATTGACTATTTACTTCCAAACTTAGTCTCTAATTTACAATTTTACCCTTAAAGCGGATTTTCAATTCATTCCGATATGGAACTTTCGAAAATCAATTTTATAAAACCAAAATTTAAATAATAAAATACTTGAAAAAATTTTAGGCCCTACTTGTGGACGTTACAGTCACCATTCAGTTTTTCTCCTTTGTTCAACTCAGCTACGATCGACTTGGAAGCAGAATCCATTACTGAAACATAATCACAAAAAAATGAGACTGCCAAAGTTCTCAATCTAGTAGAATCACATCCGAACAAAATATTGCTCAAAAAACCAAAACTTATCAAGAATATAGTAACGAAAATAGAGAAGAGAGAATCGAAAAAGACAGTTCAGGCTATCTGATCACAATCTATGCCCTCAAAATTCTCATCACTATATTCAATTAAGTAAGTGCAATTATTATCTATAAGGACTCCCACATTAAATAGTAAGATCAGAGCTGATAATATTATATGTATGATCAATCATAATGCAGAATATAAAACTATCAATAAAATAAAGCAAATCATTTTACTGATCATAAAATAGGAAATCATGGATAAAGTAAACAAAAAAAAATGATCCATAATGCAAAGAAACTAATAATAAAGTCAAGATGATAATATGAATGATCTATCATGAGCTCAATGATCGCTATCAGTAGTCTCAGGGTCTTCATCAGGGTCCTCTATTGGATCCACCTCTAGATCCTCATCATGCTCTTCATCACGAACCCTACTCGGCCCAGCTTCATCGTCATATGCTGTCTTCCCAGTGACAAAACTTCCTGGCTGCAAGGCGGAAAATAACCAGGGAAGCGAGACAAATCTCCAAAAATAGAGTATGGAATGTGAGTAGCAGCACTCGTAGGAGAATACTCAGGTGTAGTTGAGGTATACTCAGGGCTGAGAGGTGTGTACTTAGAGATGAGAGGTGTGTACTCAGGAGATGCTGGAGTACAATCAGAAATAGGAGTTTTTGGAATAAACTCGGGAGAGCTAGGAATCTCTATAGGCATCTTCATACTCGAACTAGGAAGACTGGATGTCCTACTCGTCAGTCGACTCGAAGGTGGATCAACAGGTATCATATGAGAGCAGATACAAGGAGTATATAGAGTATCATCAGGATCCTCCTCGGGTTCATATTCTTCAGTAGACATGATCCTCATCATCACCACTGTCCTCAATAATAGGATCAACATGCTCGTCATCCTCATCATCCGAGATAATCACAACCTCCGGATGTGCCTGCTCAAGTGGAACCTCGTGATCGTCTTGATAGAGGGGTCTTCCTGATCTTCAGGTGCAAGCAGAACCTATATCTCAACTTTATCAGCATCCTCTGGGTGATGAAGAGATATTGGATAATTTGGTGATACGATCTCAAGAGGAGGGGGAAATCCATTATTAATCCCCATAGGATGCTCCCTTCTAGGAGGAGCGACATACATCAAAGATGGCACAAGTTTCTGGGACGGATAAAAGAAAGCAAGTTCGTGACGAATCCAGAACCCATTGTAGAAGTAACTGATCCAATAGAGATCTATCCTGTGCAAAAAAATTACAATAATGCACTATGGATGCAAGTGCATGAAAAAAAAAATGACATATACTTAATTAAAGTAGAAACAAACGCCATTAAAAATAAAGCATACACAATAAAACTAGAAAATAAATAATAATAAAAAACTTCCTTTTTTTTCTGCCGTCGACGGCGGCGCGTGGCCGGACGCGCTGGCAAAAACTGGCGACGCGCTGGCTACGGGCAGCTGCGCGTTGGCAAGTGGCGGCACGCGACAAGCCGAGAGGCTCCCACGTATCGCTGACGCCAACGACCATAGGGCAAGTCGTCAGGTGACGTGGTCACCAAGCAAGCAGCTGCGTCACCGGTGACGTGGCGCCACGTGGCGTACACGTTTACGCTGACGAGGTGCTACATCAGCGCTAACAGGGCGGAAAACCGCCTGGCCAAAGCCGATGTCTCCCGTCGGCGCGTGTACGCCACGCGCGGCGATTCTGGCCACTGACCAGTCGACTCCGTTCGACGTCCTAATGCCGTTGGTGGTCTCGGATTTTTGAAAATTTTTTTGGAAAAAAGGTTTTGAAGTTTAAACAATCAGACCGCGCCTAGTGCTTGGAAAAATAGAGTGTTCTTCTTGAAATTGTTTCAAAAAACCAGATTTCAATCTTTTTCAACTCGTCAATTCGATAAAAACCTGTTTTCTCCTTCGTTTTAACTCAAAAATATTCATATAATATATCAAATCGAAGGGTTTTTGGAGACGGATGTAATGGTGTGATTTTCGAAATTTTTTGAAAATGTTTCAAAAACCAAAACAATCAAACAGATTCCGGCAGCATAATAATCAAGTACGAGACATAAATCATATCCATGACTTCATACAGATTATGAACTACCATTAAGCATGCTCTAAATTTATATCACAAATAAACAACAAAAAAAAAACAGTAAAACAAAGCTCTGATACCAATGTAATACGAATAATGTAATCTAACAACATATAAATCATACACTATATGTAAAAGATGAAGAGTTTAGGGATTGATTTACTATTAGTTCTTGTAATCAGAGGTCAACAAAGAATCACCACGTTGATGACATTCTCTGTATATCTCACCGTTTAAGTGCGCTTCACTGAGAGTATGAATTCCTTCAGAGTCGTCTCTAAAATTGCGAGAGAGAAAAAACCGTAGTCTCTTTGATTTCTTAGCAGTTTGAATATGATCATATAACTGCCTTTCAAATCAACTGTGATCACGTTATACGTGATTCACTCTCCTATATCAGGAGAGGTTAACTCCCACTAAACTTGGGAGTATATTCCATCACACCCCCTTTGCGGTGCATTCAATAATGGGTTCAGGTCCATCTTGTGTGGCCCAACCCAAATACCAACATACACTATATTATAGTACCTTTCGAGAAGGAGCCCAAAAATAAAATTGTGCGGGTTGATCCAAAGTAGACAGTATCATATTATACAGGATGAACAGAGCAGAACTTAGGCCAATAGATACGGTTTACCATATAGTCATATTATATATATATATATATGATTAGCCCGAATCAAAGACGATCATGTTTTATTTATTTAAGTTGAGTTTATTTTATTTTTTTAGTAGGTTAAAGAATCATACTTTTTTTTCCATGTTATAATCTATTTAATATAAGAAAGTATTCTTATTGTATTTAATTTTCATGGCTAGTTTATTATTATATAAATATTATAGGCAAATTGAGTCAACTAATATATTATTTTTATGTTAATATGTTATATTTGTATAGAACTATTTTGCATATATAAAAAGAGATTGCCATAATTTTTTTCAGTGTAGTAATAAAAATAAATAATTTCGTAATAAGTATTTTTGGAATGATTATTTATAAAATTTATCAATTTTAAAATAAGCAGTGATCATACATTTGGAAGTGATCAACATATAATGGAAAATACAACAAACTTAGAAAAATTTTAAATTGATTAGTTGGTATGCTAAAAGAATAAATATTATGTGTATATTATTTTTAAATAGGTATAATCTATCTATTATAAATATACTTTTTAGTAATTTAAAAAATAATTATAAATATAATTAAAGAAAAATATATTAAAAAAATTATTTAAAAATTTTATTTGATCCTGATCAATTGGATGCATTTAACATCACTCCTAAGAGATTGAAATGAGCGTGGAAGAAGTAGCTGAGAATAAAATAAGGCGTTGAATTTAAATATAAATAGAGAAACATGAATATTAATTAAGAAGCCATTGAAGACCATGCTTTATGTAGTTATTGAAGTATAGATTCCCATACAATTTGACTTTATTCATAGTAATAATAGATAGATGATTTAGTTATTCAATATCAAATCAATTTAATTATTTTATTTGACTTAAATAATTTTTATTTATATAATTGATAATTTACTAAATGATTTAAAGTTATACAATAATTTTATTATAAATAATATTTTTTTTTTTATATTTTTATTAATATTTAGATATGGTATCTTTAACTGATTTGGAAAATTACAAATTATAATTTGCTTAATCAGAATAATCCTATAGTTTATCATAAATAATAAACTAATTATTTTACAAAAGAATAAATTAAAATAATATATAGTGGTATAAATATTTGAAGCAATTATTATTTGAATATATATTATATGACTAACGGATATCAAATATACAGTAATATATCCATTTGTACGTCCAATGTGATGTACCATTTTAACAAGTTGAATAATGTGATTTAAAAAATAAAAATAAAAAAAGGGGTAAATTCACTCTTTCTATTTATATAGTGACTAGCACTGTCAATTTTGAGACCGCGCCCGCGGGTTTATCCGTACCCGCCCGTCCGTTACGGGTACGGGTCTATATTATGTAATTGTAAACAATGGGCTTTTTTTCAGTCCATATCCATTTGGACCCGTCACCGCGCGGGCACGATACGGGTGACCCGCGGGTAAACCCATATTTAAAATCAATGACAAAATTAATATATTATTCGGTCCATTAGTAATTAATAGGTTGGTCAAATGTAATAAATGCTACATTTCCTATTATAATCAGACATTTGACTATATATAAATTAAAAGATAATAGTAATTAATAGGTTGGTTAAATGTAATAAATGCTACTATTTCTATTATAACACTATACATTAGGTCATCCTATAAATTTATTTAAGAAAAAAAGTCGTCCAAATCATGCCGGTTTTTACCCGTATCCGCCCGCACGGTCCACAGGCGGGTACGGGCCTAAAATTTTTCACCGCTTAAAGGCGGGCTTTTTCAGATCCGCAACCGTATTAACCCGTGACCGTACGGGCACGGGCGGACGGGCCGCGGGCCGACCCGTTTGACAGTCGTAATAGTGACAGATAATATTTGATTTGATGGTTAAAACTTTTTAATGAATAGGTATACATTGGGTAGGTGGGTGTATATTTGATGAGTACGTATATAAAATGGTGTAGTTTGCTTGCAAAACCTATCGTTTATATTTTTGTTCTGCACCTAAATTGTCAAAATTCTTATCCAATTTATTCTATTTAAATTTAAATAAAAAATTACATATAAAATTAAATTTATAAAGTAATTTAGTATTTTTATCATTCCCACTCATTTTCAACGAGATCAGAAGAAACGATTTTGTTTTTTCATAAAAGTAAAATTAATATATATATATATATATATATATATAGAAAAACATTGTATACAATTTTGTTATGATAATTAAAAAAAGAGATTTTGGCATTTTGTATTATGTTTTAATTTTTAATAATCACTTTTAAAATAATAAAATACCGTTTCAACATAAATTTATTTATATATCTTTATATGTTTTTTATAATTTAATATGAAAAATTAGAATGAAACGAACATTCTATCTATTTATAAGTAGTTATTTGAGAATTAGACCCTTTTTAGGATAACTGGTATTTTTTACTTATGACATGAGAAGAGAAATAGAAGCACCGCTTTTACTGAAAGCACTTATACAACCTATAAATATACATGAATTTCTAACCAAATTGAGTAAAGTACTTTTGAATTTAGGAAACTATAATAATGCTTATCTAAATCATACAAATCAGGCACTTAGAGAAGGTCTCAAACATATACCTACCGGGTAAAATCTGAACCTTCAAATATAATTGCTTATATACATATATCTGGAGTTTTGACCAATATAAATCACATGCTATAGGGTTTTAGAATCACCCGAAGTAAAACGGAGTATATGAAAAGCAGTTTTAGTAATAATAGAGATGGAGATCAGGGTTGTGACTTTGGAGGATCAGGAAATTCAAGTTGGGTATTGTTTTAGATATTTGGGCTTTATTATTCAAAAAGACGGAAAATTGGATAGAGATGTGGAACATCACATTAAAGCTGGATGGTTGAAGTGAAAGAGTTCAAGTGGAGTTTTGTGTGGGAAGGGCATACCTATAAAACTAAAGATTAAGTTTTATAGGACAGCTGTTCGACTGGCGTTGTTATACAATACAGAGTGTTGGACTGGAAAGGAAGTCACATTCTAAAAATGGGAGTGACAAAAATGAGAATGTTAAGATGGATGTGTCGACACACTAGAATGGATAGAATAAAGAATGTTGTGATACGAAATGAGACAAAATCACTTGAAAGTAGGGATGATAATTTGAATCCACCCTGCGGGTTCCCGATCCTTTCCAACCCGGTCAGGGTGGATTTAAACTCGTCCCGCATAGGAGTGGATTCAATGTAATTTAAAAACCGGTGCTGGGGCGGGGCGAGTTCGGGTTTTATCAAAATCCACCCCACCCCACACCGGTATATATATATTAATTAATTTATTATATTATACTACAAAATAAATATATTTTATAATATAATACTATAGAATTAATATTATTTCTAACATTTAATGTATTTTTATTTTTTAATTTCTTAATGGTATAGAATTTAATGTTATTTATGATTTTTTTTAATATTATGTAGTGATATAATATTTTATTATTTATTATTTAAATAATTCCAAATAACAATGCGGGTTGGGATGGGGCGGGACGAGTTTAAACCCGCTCCGCGCGGGTTGGATTTTTTAGTAGGAAAAGAATTTGGTGGGGGCGGGTTGAGACGGGTTTTGATTAATTATAAAATTATTAGAATTAAAAAAAAAAATAAATCCGCTCCAACCCACTCCATTGCCATCCCTACTTGAAAAAAGAGACCTTACTCAGCAGCAATACGATTCAGAAGCACATTTTCTATCTCTTTCAACAGATAAGAACAAAGTAAAATTATCATTCTAACCTCCTAACTAAAATAATATCTCTTAATTAATTGTATAATATAATAAACAACACGGGAGTAAAATAGAAAAGTCCAAAAAGAAACTTTCATTTGACTTTTGTATACCACTTGCCTCGCTTAATTTTCTATATTCCTATTTTTATTTTAAACAGCTCCATGTAACTTACAATTTATCTGTGTGGGTTCCATTTGAATGATGTAAAGGCAGGCCAACTCCAACCTTATCTCATTTATAGGGTAAAAAGATTATAATATTGAAATCCAACTCATATACCCCATTTATGATTTAAAAAAAAAAAATAAAGTGTTTGCACACAAGTTTCCCATTATTAATAGTGTTCCGCTTTCCTCCGGTCCTACTGGACCTGTTTGCAATTTTATAAAATTAAATTTACATTTGAATCCTTTTAACTATATATTTGATAGTTAAAAAGTATTAGTTATAAAGTAACATTAATTACATGACATTTAAAATATTAAAATATTAAAATTTAAATTATTAAATTTTGTACTTTTAAAATATTTAATTTAATTATTTTTAATGATAATAATAATTTAACGTAAAAGTTTAAATAATAATAATAATAAAATAACTACATAAGATTATAAATTAAGGGAAAAGAATATGATACCAGTTATTATTTAGTGGATGATATCTACTCGAAATGGTCAATTCTTGTGCAGAGCATTCAGAATCCTATGGGTAATAAAAAAGAAATTGTTTGTAATGAAACAAGAAGCCTGTAAAAAGGATGTTGAACGTGCATTTGAAGTCTTACGATCACGTTGGACAATAATAAAAGGACCTGCAATATTCTAGAATAAAAGAGTTTTACATGATATCGTGACAACTTGCATCATAATGCATAATATATATGATTATTGAAAAAGAACGTGACATGGATGTGAATATCAACTATCAGGCAGAAGCTGTTAGTTCTAACATCAATATGGTTTCAAATGAGAATGGTGACTTTGATAGGTATCTTGCAAGGCTATTAGAGATAGAAATGCTCATTATGTATTTTGAGATGCAATTTGTGGGATCGATATGGTAACTCAGAAAATTAAATAGAAGGAGCTTATGATATCTACTTTTAATATTTAATTTTGTTATGATAATGTAATCACTATTTACCATATTTTTAAAATTAAATTTCGACTTTTGTATTTTATGTTATTTTAATTCAAATTTATTTATTAATTAATATAAAAAACAAACTATTTAATTATATTAATAATATTATTAATTTAATTATTTATTTATTATATTTTAATAATATTATTAATTTATATTTATTAATACACCATCTACAATTATTAATCTTTCATATAAATAATGAATTCGAAATTTAACCACGAAAGATAAAATAATTATAATTTGACCTCAAAATGAAGATAATGTATGGATAGAATTGTAATGAAAATTAGGATAAAGTGATAGAATATGCCTTACATTTAAGATAGGGTATGGTTATGGATTGGAAATGGTGTAACGATTTGACGTGTTATGCATCACCCGCTAAAACAATTATGTGAAAAATATTATTATAAAGGGTGAAATGAACAATTTTACCAATTATAGTAGACTAGTTGGTATCTAACATTTCGGACTTTGAATTGAAATATTCATTGTCTCATAATTTCACACTATATGGACAATGTTGTTTCGGCCCATTGCTAGTTCCATTTGGACCTCGATCAGATTCTTGATCCATTCTCATATCTAAATTTTATATATATATATATATATATATATATATATATATATATATATATATATATATATATATATGTGGGTATAGCTATCTATCTAGATTCACTTCACAATAACTCCTTCACTTGTTTGTTTATTAAAACATATCATTCTAAAATCTATAAGAAAATGTTAGGAAAAAATTGAATGACAATTGAATACAAGATGAGGATCTAAATGATCATTCAATGCAATCCATCTAAAAAAGTTTAACAAACTAAATAAATATGGATACTATCTAACTCCATCTAACAATTGACAACTCCATTCTCCATATGTTTCTTTATTTACGGCCAGAAAGAAAACGAAACTGATTGAAAATGAACGACTCAAGATGTAATTTGATTCTGTTAATTTCTACTAGATTTCAGATTAAAATAATTGTTTTTTCTAATTCAATTTGAATCACATTTTTTTTATTTAATTCTAAATATATTAATAAGTGATGTTGGTTTTTTCCTTTTAAACCAAATTGAAATAAATTTATAATTATTTTTGTCAGTGTTGTTTGATTTTATTTCTAAATTTGATTTTATAATTTACTTTTAAAAAAATTCGGTTCAAGTGAAAACCGAACCAGGTGATCCTTACCAATATATAAACTCACCCATGCATGCAAAAATTCAAAACACTGTACGGTGAAAAAACGTGGAATTTTACGTGGTAAATTTAAATTTTAAAAATGATCAAAATTAAATTTAAAATATTGAGTAACTCTTTCACGGAGAAAAAGGTAAATAAAATGCCCTTTACTAAAATTTTGAAAAGGAAAAAATCTCATTTTTATTAAAAAAAATAATATAACAATTTTACTTTCATGGTCACCATTGCAACACATTATTCATGTCTCCTCCAGGTCGATTTTCTTTCTTCTAAAATTATTTTTAAGAGAATTTTATTAATATATATAGTAAAATGAGTGTGGAATAAGTAGTTGAGAATAAATGGAGCTACTGGAGGCCATGCTTTATGTAGTTATTGAAGTAGAGCTTCCCATATTTTTACATTCATGGCGTTTGATTGCAACATTAAATGGTCAAACAGATCTGATTTTCGTTCATGCATGGGTCTGTATTAATTCATGCACAGTATCTGACACTATATAAACGTTGAGTTCACTGCAATAGTCTGTCATCACAAAAATGTGGGAATTGGGTGTTGGTTTGGTGAGTTTAGCTTTAGTTGTGATTTGTCATTGGATTTATGTTTGGTATAACCCTAAGTGCAAAAATGGTAAACTACCACCTGGTTCAATGGGTTTACCTATTATTGGAGAGACATTCAGTTTCTTCTCTTCTCATGACTTCTTCCACATTCCTCCATTTATCAGTCACAGAATGGCTAGGTATGGTTTAATTATATAAGTATATGTAGGGTAGTCTTAGTATTTTTAATTACTGATTTGGCATATTTTCAGTAGTTTTTCGGAAGGTTTATTCAAGTGGTTACTTAGTGTTTCAGATTAATACATATGAGTACCAACAACTATTTGAACCAATCATTATTATAGAATAGTATCATCACAACTACACTAAGAATTACTTTAAACATTCGTTGAAAATATTATTTCAATGGCTAATTTTATTATTTGGTGCTAAACATAGCTTTATACTTATTGACAAAGTCTTAAATAGGCTGCCACCACCACTTAAGATTTAGAGCCTACCAATCATGGATTGTTACGGCTTTATCAAATGGAGAAATATGTAGTATTTAATAGGAGAGATACATTAGTGATTGTGTTACTATTTTACTCCCCGTTAATAGAGAAAATTTTCCTTCTAGTGTTTTATTTATAGAGAATTTTACTCTTTTTTTTTAAAAAAAAAGAATTAATTTAAATTATCTAATATTCTCTTTGTTTGATTTTATAACAGTTTTTTAATCTTACATATTTACATTACATTGTATCAATAATAAATTAACGAGTGATAATATTGAAAAGCTAACTGTTTTTCTTAATCCCGTGTAAAATTAGTTTTAACTGTATAAATAAAACGGATAGAGTATTATTTTGAATTAATAATCATCTCTTTCATCGTTTGATATTAATTATTGGCCGGATCCAAATCTTACATGCTGATCCTGATCTACCAAAATTTTTTCCATGTTTATGCTTGAATAATTAAAAATAAAGTTGGAATGGATTACATGAATTGCAGGCCAATTTATTATTCATTAATATAAAATTATTTTGTTTGTGATTTTCAGGTATGGAAATTTGTTTCGGACGAGTTTAATTGGACAAAAGGTGATAGTATCAACAGATCCAGAGATAAACTACAAAGTCCTCCAACAAGAAAATGAGAGTTTGGTAATGTGGTTTACTGATTCATTTTTAGGAATTGTCGGAAATGAAGATGACTTAATGGCTATCCATGGAGGTCCTCACAAATATTTAAAGAGCTTAGTGCTTAAAGTTCTTGCACCAGAGAATGTTAGAGACAAATTACTCCATAAAGTAGATGAAGCAACTCGTAAATTTCTTCATTTATGGGCTACAGAAGGCACTGTCCACGTTAAACAGGGAGCTGCTTATGTAATTATTATGATGAAAAATTATCATTTTACATCTAATTTTTAAAATTATTCTTCAAAACTACTCAAAATTGAAACTATTTTTTAAAACCATAAAGTTCCGTAATTATTCTCCAAAATCATAAAATTTTAAAGCGGTTCTCTAAAACATCCCATTTTCGAAATGACTTATGATGATGAAAAACGTAACATTACGTGTTAACTTATATAGAAAATATTAGGTAAAGGAACATTATTTGTTAATGGTACTATATGGATATCTAAATTAGGGGTATTTGAAAAAAAAAAATTCAAAACCATGTGCAATTTGGGGAATGTTTTCAAAATTGGATTTTTGCAGATTAATTTCAAAATTCAATATTTTTGAAAAATAGTTTTAAAAACTAGTTTTTTTAAATTTTTTTATTTTTAAAATTTCTCTTAATTATGATTATAATGTTGTTTTATGATAACTAATAGAAGATTTTTTTATTATATTTTTCTGTATGACTTACACCTCGAATGTGTATTTACAGCTTATATATGAATCTTATGGCAAGAGCTTACTTGGTTATAAAGGAGATGATGTGGCGAAATTGATAGTTGAAAATTTAGAAGCTTTCATGGATGGTCTTATAGCATTCCCTATATACTTCCCGGGAACAGCATTCTATAAATGTATTCAGGTTGGTCGTTTATATTTATCTAAATTTGAATGCGTTAATTTAATATAAAAATATTTTAGTTTGTTATATATAGGAATTTGTTAAATCTTTTAAAAGGTAGTCAATTTGAATCAAATTTTGTGTAATTATGCATTTGAGATTATCTATAATGGCGAAGCAATCATTTTTGGGCAAATGAAATTCCAAAAAAAATCCTCCACATGGTCCTAAATTTACATCAAAAAAACACTTCATAAGTGATTCAAATAAATTTAGAATGAAAGTGGATTATGATTCACATTTCATCATTTCTCAAGGGATTAATTCATAATTCATAACTAGTAGCCTAACTAGTAACGACCTCAGGTTCATATTAAATTTATGTTAGGTTCTATGTACAAATTTTTAAATTTACCATTTTCATTTTGATTTCCACTTTTTCCTAAATGTTTTGTTGAGGAGTTTTCGATCCACATTGAGTTTTTTTTTTTTCTAAAAATATTAATTATATTCCGGTAATTATGAATAAATGTAACGCTAATTTTAATTATATTGGAGAATAATTTTAAAAATTACAATATTTCATCCATGTTTATAAATTTTCAAATTTTAAGATACATGAATTATTTTGTTAATTTTTTTATTGTAAATATAGGGACGCAACAAAGCAATGAAGGTAATTAAAAATATATACGAAGCTAGAAAAAATTCACAACATTATGTCAGTGGCGACTTCTTGGATCGTTTGCTGGCCGAAGTTGAGAAAGTAGATACATTTATAGATGACAAAATATCTATAAATTTAATTTTTGTGCTTCTCTTTGCTGCTCAAGAAGCTGTTGCTCAAGCTTTGACATTACTAACTAAATTTATTTTGGAACATCCAAAGGTGCTTCAAGAATTAACAGTAAGTAGACAAATACAACCATCAATTATTTCTTATAAACAAATGATAATTCTATAATTTTTGTTTGATTACTTTTTTTTTTTTTTTTAATTTCAGAAAGAGCACGAATCCATTATAAATCAACGTGAAAAGGATAATTCAGAAGTTAGTGTGGAAGAGTATAAATCGATGGCTTTTACACATATGGTGGGTAATTAATTATAAACATATATACTATAATGAAATATTTTTTATTTGGATATACTTAATTATATTTCTTTTCCAAAAATATTATTTACAGGTCATTAACGAGAGCGTTCGGTTGGCCAATATACAACCGACAATTTTTAGAAAGGTGGTCAAAGACATGGAGATAAATGGTAATAATATTTGGATTCCAATTATTAAATATAATAACTTTTTTTATATACATTTTAAATAATTCATAATCAATAATTAACAAATTTATTTACCTTTTCCAGGATATAAAATTCCAAAAAATTGGATTTTTTTGGCATTTACTTCCGTGGTTCATTTGGATCCAAAAAGATATTCGGATCCTCTCATTTTTAATCCTTGGCGTTGGGAGGTAACATTATATTTTTTTTTTTGTTATATGCAAATCTCTAGTTAAAATATAATTTACAAATATCAATTGATGAATAAATTTACAAATATCTTGATGAATGGATTGATCATATAAATTATTCTTTTTTCATTTAAGTCATTAAAGCATTTTTAATACAGTTAAATTGCTCATTATTATTTTTTATTTGTACAACTTAATATTAATGGAAATTTGATAATATAATATAATAAAAGGTATATGATATGACGTGGGAAAATTAATTTTTTAGGCCATAAAATTCTAAATATACAATTATATAGGCCTGTTTTGAAAAGTTTGCAAAATTAAATTTTAGTCTCCATTCGATAGGTCATTCATAAACTGTGAACGTAGTTCACAAACTGTGATAATTCACAGAATCTATGAATTCTATGAATGGTAAAAATTTAGAGGTATTCTGGGAAATTCCGTTTATAGAATGAAAACTAAATTTTTAAAATGTTGCTTTTTATATTTTTTAAAACAGATCCATAATTATATTTTCGAGTTTAAAAGATTCTTTAAAAGAATTTTGACTATGGAGTGATATATGACTAAAAGTTATAAATAATATTTTTATTATTTTTAAAATAAGAGTATTTAATAAGAGATCATTAAAGTTTTAGTTTTACAAAAAATTTGAAAAAAAATTGTAAAATTTCTAATCATTTTATTTTTAATTCTAATATCACTAATCAAATTTTATCATTTGTTTATTGAAACAAATAATAATAACAGCAATAATGATTGAACTGTAATATTTTTTTTTAAAATTTTTTATAAAAAATTTAAACTATTTATTTAAATATTTTTTTTATGACATTTAATGGAATGGTAACGGATAACTGTGGTGTACAGGGACAGGAACTACACTCAGGATCGAAGACATTCATGGCTTTTGGTGGGAGTGCAAGACTTTGTTTAGGAGCTGAATTAGCTAAAGTTCAAATGGCAATTTATCTCCATTACCTAGTCACGAAATACAGGTAATAATTCACAATAATTAACATATTTCAATTCTAAATTGTGTAGTTATTATTATAATATAATTATAATTATAATTATGTATGTATATACCAGGTGTTCAGTGATAAAGGGAGGAGAAGTGATTCGAAAGCCAACCATTGCATATCCTGAGGGTATGCAAATCTCAATTCAAGAAAAGAACAAGTGATTTGGTTCTCTTACATATTTGAGTGCAATATTGTTTGATATCATGTGATGTGTGTGAAGAATATTTATCAATAAGTCATTTTTGTGTAATAATTTACATAATGCAATACATTGTGTAATTTTTATATGCAATAATGTCTATAAGAGATTTCTGTTTTATCTTCCATTCTTATTAGCTCCAAGATATTTTTTTATTATATTTTATTTTTTATTTATAATCACACAATTTCATTAAAGAGCCATAAGGTTCAAATGGTTACAACTTACACTAAATATGTCAAAAGGTTCACCTAAACAAAAAACGAAATCACCAAGCTCAAAAAAAAACCAACTCAAAATAAGAGAATGAATATCTCAACTACAACCATGCAACAAAAGAGTAGGTTCTAAAAATTCATTGAAAGGCGAAGTTTATAACTAAAGAGTTAGCTTTTCTAGATATAACCAAAAACAAAAATTTATAAAGTAAAAGCAGCTTCTGGTCAAGCTTGAAGAAGAGATCTTCAAATCTGTCAAGGCCTTAAGAATCTAACCATAGAAAACTGTGAAATATGATCTCAATGTCAGCCATTGTATATGATCTCAATGTCAGCGTGTACAAGGGAGTTGTTTGTTTATGCAGGAATTGTATGAAAGGATGCAAGCAGCAACACGGTTCCAATCTTTGGGTCCTACTTGGGCCTTCTTCAAGTCCATGAATGCAAGACCCTATCGAATAAATCAGAATAGTTAGCTGATGTTTAGTTTCTTAATCTCTAAGTTATTAGTTTTCTCTTTTAGGTAATACAGATAAGTCATATATATATATATATATATATATATATGTACTGTTGTGTTGCTTTTGAAAAAAAGAAAAGACGTTTATTCTTCTCAATAAATGTCACACTAACCAAGAACCCTAGACTTCTTTATATGGTATCATAGCCTTTATTGGCCTCTACCTAGAGCAAATACATTAACACAAAATCAGCAAACAAACCTTATATCAGCTCGTGACTATTTAACATGGCTACATCGGATTCAGACAAACAGCTGAGCCTGAAACTTTACCAGAGTGGGGACCCTCTGCACCTTCAAAATTCAGACCATCCTAGAATGTCTTTGGTAAGCACTTCTCTCACAAGCAAGAACTTCAATACATGGAGTAGATTTATCAAAATAGCTTTAGGTGCAAAATCAAAACTAGGCTTTATTGATGGTAGTTGTGTAAAACCTGTTGAGGGTTCTGAAGATCTTGAACAATGGAGGAGAGTTGATTACATGGTAACCTCCTGGATATTGAACTCGATTTCAAAGGAAATTGTAGAGGCATTCTTATATGTCTCCTCATCTGCTCAACTGTGGACAGAGATAAAAGAGAGATTTGGAGAGGCGAATGGACCTCTTATCTATCAACTAAAAAGGAAAATTAGTTCTATATCACAAACCAACATGACTGTATCAGAATACTACACTAAACTGAAGATGCTGTGGGATGAGTTGTCGCGTCTTTTACCTGTACCTCAACCTGACCACAACTGCAAAACATCCAAAGAGTTGGTTGACATAATATTTTCAGGCCAACTAATGGAGTTTCTAATAGGGTTACATGACAGATTTGACCCCATTAGAAACCAGATTCTGCTCATGGAACCTCTTCCAACCGTGAACAAAGCTTTTTCCATGGTCTCAAGAATGGAAAAACAAATGGAAGTGCAGATTCAACTCAGTGGAGAAAACTACTCAGCTGCCTTGTTTGTAAAATCTCAGGGAACCAATAGTGGTTTCAACTACAGAAAGAAAGAAGCGAGAAATTCAGATAAGAAATGCTCTCATTGTGGTGGTGTTGGACATGTTAAAGAAGGTTGCTTCAAAATTATAGGTTATCCTGAATGGTTTAAATTACCAAAGGATCAAAGGGTTTCAAATGCTACCGGAAAAGGATATGCAAATGCAATTAGTTTGAATGCAGAAGAAAAGGGAAGAAATGGCAACAACAGTGCAGGATCTAGTTCAGGAATATCCAGTGGAGAAGCACAGAACAATCATATATCCAACTTGATTCAACAGGAGATCACGAAATTTATCAACAACATCAATCCTAACTTCTTAAATATGGTGAACATGATGGAATCCTCAGGTAATCACTTACAGTTTGCTTTAAATGCATTTGATAATATTTTGAGTGAATCATGGATCATTGATTCGGGTGCATCAAACCATATGTCTGGGAATGCTGAATTGTTTGAGTCTTTGCATGATTTGAAAGTGGCATATAATGTGATGTTGCCTAATGGTACTGCACTGAAGGTTAAGAAGGCTGGAACTGTTATCTTACAACCCAACTTGGTGCTTACTGAGACTTTGTTCATCTCTGATTTCAAGTTCAACTTGATATCTGTTCACAAACTGACCAAAACAAATCATTTAAAATTTTGTTTTTTGCCATCTTCTTGTACACTGCAGGATCTCAACTTTGAACAGGTACTTGGTATAGGGAGATTGCAAGGAAATCTTTACATTTTGAATGCAAAAGGAGAATCACTTGGTGCTAGCTCATCTTCTAAGGAGTCATCTACTACCTTAGGACAACCTTCAATACCTTTCCATCGTTTTTCAGCTTTCTCAAGTCAAGTTCAGCCAAATAAATACAAGCTATGGCACAACAGATTAGGGCATGCTTCTATGAAATATCTAGAAAAAATACCTTGTATCAATCTAGATGTTACATCTTCTAGTCTAGAACCTTGCACTGTATGTCATTTAGCCAAACAACAAAGATCTCCATTTTCTAGAAGCTTAAATGTAGCCAATCATGTTTTTGATCTCATCCATATTGACTTATGGGGACCTTTCTTACAACACTCCATCTCTAGATCTCCATACTTTATTACCTTTGTTGATGATAAAAGTAGAGCTAGTTGGGTTTATTTCATCAAACACAAGTCACAAACCGTCAAAATCATTTCCAATTTTATAAATGCCATTCAAACCCAATACAACATCACCATTAAAACTTTCAGATCAGATAATGGAAGTGAATTCACCTCCCATGCTTGTCAAGAGTTATTCAACCAACATGGAATAGCTCATAAAAAATCTACACCATACACCCCACAACAAAATGGCAGAGTTGAAAGGAAACACAAAGATTTAATGAACCTTGCGAGGAGTCTTCTATTCCAAGCAAACTTGCCACTAAAATTTTGGGCAGATGCTGTTCTCACAGCCTGTTACATTTTGAATAGACTGCCGTCTTCTGTGATACAATGGAAAACACCATATGAGATCCTACAAAACAAACCACCAGATTACCATTTCTTGAAAACCTTTGGATCTCTTTGTTTTGTTAGCAACACTATACCACACAAATCCAAGTTTGACACAAGAAGCTTCAAGTGTGTATTCCTAGGTTATGTTCCAGGTCAAAAGGCTTATAAAGCCTATGACATCTCAACACATAAAATTTATATAACTAGGGATGTTCAATTTTATGAAACAGTTTTTCCTTATATTGAGAAACCTGAGAGTTCGTCCTCTCTTTACACACCAAATAGTGATCTGTCATTAGCTGATTCTAATCAGATAAACACCTCTTATGACACTCTTTTCACACCTCTTCATGAATTCCGATATGATAGTGAATATTCAGATGAGATCATTGAAACTCGTGAGCATGAACATAGAGCTTGTGAACCTCAAACTGATCCTGATATCAATGTACAAAGTGTATGTCCACGTGATACTGTCAATGTCAATTTTGAAAATGACCCAAACACAAACAATCTGCCACGTAGAGCCAGCACCAGAATAAAAAAACCACCCTCTTGGTTGTCAGACTTTGCATTCAATGTGGAGACTTCTGGCAATCTCATTGTACCAGAGACTTCTTCAAATGTTAAGCTACATCACCAACCAAAATTCAGTAAGTCTCATCTTTGTTTTCTAGCAAATATTAAACCTGTCAACCAGCCTAATACCTATCACCAAGCATCCAAATACATAGAATGGCAAAATGTCATGAATGATGAGATAAAAGCATTGGAAACAAATCTGACGTGGGATGTGGTTGATCTGCCGAAGGGAAAGAAACCTATAGGTTCCAAATGGATCTATAAAGTAAAACTTAATCCGGATGGGACAGTGGAGAGGTATAAGGCCAGGGTGGTCGCAAAAGGATATACTCAAGTGGCAGGGGTAGATTACTTCGATTCTTTCTAACCGGTAGCAAAAACAGTGACAGTGAGATTATTTCTGGCCATAGCTGCCACAAAAGGATGGATGGTGGAACAAATGGACATCAACAACGCTTTTCTACATGGTCACTTAAAGGAAGAAGTCTATATGAAGCCTCCTGAAGGATATGAAGTGCCAAAGGATAAAGTGTGTAGGCTAAAAAGATCGTTATATGGCTTGAAACAAGCCAGTAGGGAGTGGAATTGTGAATTAACCACTCATTTAACTTCACTGGGATTCATTCAATCAATGCATGACCATTGTTTATTTGTGAGAAATTCAGAAAACTCTTTTCTTGCATTATTGGTATATGTCGATGATTTACTGGTCATGGGACCTTCACTGTCAGACATTGAAGAGATAAAAACATCATTACATGAAGCATTTACTATCAAGAAACTTGGTCCAGTCAAATATTTCCTAGGATTGGAAATTGCCCGCTCTGAAGAATGTATGCTCATATCACAGCAAAAGTACATCAATGATCAGATCTCTGATGCAGGTTTGGAAGATTGTAAGCCAACAAGAACACCTCTTCCACCTGGATGCAAACTTGGTATTGATGCAGAAGAGAAACTAGAAAATCTAGAGATGTATAGAAGAGTAATTGGAAGACTGCTCTACTTAGGTTTTACTAGACCTGAAATCACTCATGCCACCCAAACCCTCAGCCAATTCATGTCTAGTCCATGCAAATCTCACTGGCTAGCCATTGTCCATGTCCTGAAATATCTTCAAGGGACATCTTCTTATGGACTCTACTATAAGAAAAATCAAGAATTGTCATTAACAGCTTTCTCAGATGCAGACTGGGCAAGCTGCATTGATAGTAGAAGGTCTCTGACTGGATTTTGTGTGTACATAGGAGACTCCTTGATATCTTGGAAAACCAAGAAACAAACAACCGTGTCACGTAGTTCAGCAGAAGCTGAATATAGAGCATTAGCAACAACCTGTTGTGAACTCAAATGGATACACTATCTTCTCCAAGATATGCACTTGTCAATTCCTCTGCCAATAAATTTGTACTGTGATTCCATGGCTGCAATCCACATTACAGCAAATCCGGTATTCCACGAAAGAACCAAACATCTTGATATTGATTGTCATCTAGTAAGAGATGATTTTAAAGCAGGTTTTATTACTCCCAAACACGTTAAGAGTGAAGAACAAATCGGTGACTTCTTCACTAAGCCACTTCCTTCTTCAACCTTCAACTATCTATTTGGCAAGTTGGGCATGCTATCTATTGCTCCAACTTGAGGAGAGGGTGTGAAATATGATCTCAATGTTAGCCATTGTATATGATCTCAATGTCAGCGTGTACAAGGGATTTGTTTGTTTATGCAGGAATTGTATGAAAGGATGCAAGCAGCAACACGGTTCCAATCTTTGGGTCCTACTTGGGCCTTCTTCAAGTCCATGAATGCAAGACCTTATCGAATAAATCAGAATAATTAGCTGATGTTTAGTTTCTTAATCTCTAAGTTATTAGTTTTCTCTTTTAGGTAATACAGATAAGTCATATATATATATATGTACTGTTTTGTTGCTTTTGAAAAAAAGAAAAGATGTTTATTCTTCTCAATAAATGTCACACTAACCAAGAACCCTAGACTTCTTTATAAAAACCAACTTGCACAATTTGGAGAATCAAGTTCAAACATTAATGAACACAGATAAATATTAGAGTTTGAGGCGCAAATATCACTGCTAACTCAATTGTCATTAGAATTGATTCAAAATGATTCCAAATGCACGTATACATATTAGAAGAAAAAAGACACCAAAAATTTCCAAATTCATCACAAAGCACACGCCCTAAGATATAATTTAAATAGAAACAAACATAATATTTAATGTGATTTCAAAAATTGTCTAATCTGTGAAAATATAACAATTATATTGTAAATAAAAGATTATAAAACAATTTTGACAATTCTCTCTCTACATACAAAATCGTTCTCTTTCTCAATCAAACATATTACATATTAGAAAACCAACCAAAATCTCTTTTAAGTGAACAGATTGACAATGGCGAGACAACCTTAATACGAAATCTCCTTAAAAGCGAGGTCCCAACACGAATAAAAATTCTCTTGATGACAAGACTCCAACCTCAATACTCGAAGTCTCTTTATAAAAAGACTCAAACCTCAATGATTACTATCCCACAGGGTATGATCCTAATCCAATGATCACCACTGAGATTGCAAAAAGCAAAGCGTTTGTAAATGTGTCAAGGGGAGTATTAAGTTCATGAACAAAAAGATGCAAAAAAGGGGAGATTGTAAAGAGTAAAGCGCTTGTAAGGTTATATATTTTTTTTTCTCATGAAGTTCAAATGTAATTTTTTATGTTCAGATTGTTTAGTTGATCTGTAATAGAATGACATCAACACAACAAAGAACAAAAACATACAATAGTAAAAAATACAGAACAATAACAACTTTTACGTGGTTCACCATAAATGGCTAATCCACGGGACCTCAGCACAGTAGAGAGACGAGTTGCACTATGAATCAGAGTCTGTACAGATCTTACAAGAACAAATAATAAAGAATCGCAAAATAATCACAAAGAAACAAGCTATACAGGGAAAACCTTAACAGAGAGGAGTGAGAGAGATACCATCATAGAAACATTCTCTCACTAAGGCTACTCTGTGAACAAACATAACAATATATACCTAGGGTTAATGATGGAGCGGGTAAAAGAAATAGGTCAAGGCACGAGTTAAGTGAGAAAGAACATATCTAAGTTGCCTTGGGACTGAGCCAGCCCAGAAATAACTTAACCCACAAACCAGTAGCCCATCATCCATCAAATAACCTGATACAAGCTAAATGTAATACAAGGCTGTAAAGAATGTAAAATTACAACAAGATTTCCCCTAATATTACATTCTATATACAGATCAAACAGATTATTCTTCATCTACAATCATGGTGCCATCCAACATCTCTCACAAGTTGCATCATTGGTCCAAAAAACCTTCAGAAATTAGATCCGGTTGGTGTGTAGGGAACTTCTGCAAAACAGAAGTTTGGTTCCCATATTTGAAGAACTTCCCCTTTGATAAAGATAATACAGAATACAAATGCAAACTCCATATTCCTTCATCTTCCAAAAACAGTTTCAATAAGAGCCTACTCATAAGAGGAATTCTCTACAGCAATCAAATTTCCCCATATATAAGACTTTAATTCCCATATCAGCTGGACCTGTCACGTCTGAATTTTGGGGCTATTTAATTTTCGTATTTTAAAATTTTGATTAATTTTTATTCATTTTTCGTTATAAGGGTAAAATGGGCATTTAAGAAAAATATTGACTTTTTCGGTATGACTACATGATTTGACTAATTTGACTTTTGGATTAATTTTGAAAACAATTTGACATTTGAAATAATTATGTAATTATTTTACAAATGGGGTCATTTTAAATTATTTGATAAATGTGTGGGTTTATGACATTTATCACCTATATAAATATGAAAAGTTAGCTTTTGGGTTCATTTTTCACCAAATCCTAAAAGTTGATTTCACGTGTTCTTAATTTGCTCTCAAACCAAAACTCTTTGTCTGCGGTTTTCGAGGTTCCGTTCTTCAAGATTTCACTTGGAATTTGTGTTGTCTTGATTCTTCTTATCTAGGTAATGAGTTTTCTCTCTTGTTGATTTTAAAGCACATTAAATTGATTTATGAATTTTCGGTCTAATCTAGGGTTTATGAATTTGGGATTCTTATTTCAATTGGTTTTAGGTTTTGAAACCCTTGAATTTCAATATAGATGATTTGGGTCTTTTGGGGTTTTAATCGAGATTTTGATTATTATTATTATTATTGTAAACCGTAATTTGCTAAATTTGGAAATTTATGAATTTCATTCTTGAATTGGTGTAGACCAAGTTGAGGACTGTCAACCGGAGTAATTTCAGTGGATTTGGATTAGCGAATAAGGTTAGTAGCCATGTTAACACCCTCCCGATTGTGTTCTCTGTCTGCTTTTCTATATGAAAAATTGATTAAATTGATACAAGATGAAATCTGAATTGATTAGTGAAATTTGCTGCATTTTAATATGAACCATTTGGGTATAATTGTTGCTTGAATCTGTACACTATTTGGATATATTCTGTTGAATTCTGCTGCTTATATGTGAACATGTAAATTAGTGTCCGTATCTGTCTGTTAATCTGAATATTGAACTTTGTAATCTGTTAAAGTCCTGTCCTAAGATTAATACGATAAGACCAACATGCTATATGGAAACTAGATGTATACATCGATGCGCGAAAGCGTTTATGGCCTTGATTGCCAACCCATTTTCTAGATGCGACGACATCATTTTTGGTATCTTTGATCCATCTCTGAGGGTTTTACCCTATCTGTCTATTTTCTATTCTCGATTTCTGTTATTAAAATAAGGACATGCCTGGTAAGTTAATCACTTAATAATATGGTAATCCGAATACTATATTCGTGAAAGCATTTTTGTATCTGTCTATTAATGTCTGATATGTATGGCTTGATTTCTGGCTGTCGCTTTATGCTTTGGATTCTAACCTTTGGGTAGTTTGGAATTCTGACTCCTAACTGGCCATAGGTGTTAGGAATAGACCCGCTTAGATCGCTAGAGTTTGAATAGTGAAAGACATAATTTGAATTAGGCTGAAATTGTGCCCAATGTCCGTCACTGAATTATGTACCGAAATTTATGTCGAACTGTCACTTAAACATCTGTCGAACTCGTATAATTGTCTCCTGACCGAGCAAGTTACCGGATTCCTTACCAAAATACAAATCGGTAACTCTGGTGATTCTCCCTGTCCGAATAACATGCCGGAGTGCATACCGAACTCCTAATTCAGTATCGGTCTTCCTCTTGAGATAATTTGATAACTTTTAAGCATATTTCAGACGGTAATTGCAATAATCTGTAATCACTTAACCTAGATCACTTAAAGAGGATTGTAATGGGATTAATTGGAGTTCTTAATCAACTTGTTTGCTCTTGTCTGTAACACTATGTTTGTTAACTAACCTGCATATATGTGTGAAATTCTATTATGCTAAATAAGACGCATTTCGTGTGTGTATGTTGGGCATTGGCTTACTAACCAGACATCGATAGCCTGACCCTTCGTTGTTTTCATTTTTGTTTGTATATTTTGAACCCGTTCGGGAATGGAGTTTGCTGAGTTCAGACAGTCAGGTGGGATAGCAGGATATTACTAGCATCAAGCATCATCTGGCATCTTTCAAGACATTGTTTTCATTACTGTTATATTTTGTTGGACTCATTTTAGTATTTTGTACCCGCTGCACCATGTTTTTGATTTGTTTTCAGAAAAAGTACATTTGGTTATTTCCTTTATCTGGAACTTGTAGTTAAACTACTTATTTTGGATTGCTTTTGATTAATAAGATCTGACGGTCTTGATTTCTATTTGTGTTTTGAATCCAGATTTGTATGTATGTATGTCTGTATCTATTTATTTATATCTGCATCTGTTCCACACGTGACATCCGGTCTCCACGTCCTTTCCCGTCGGGGCGGGGGTTCGGGTGTTATAGGACCAGTTTGTACCTGATTAAGTTCACATAATACCATTCAACACATTAGATGAATACAAAACATACACCTTCACACCCAATTCTGTGATGATACGTAATAAAACTAGAATCAATATGGGCTCCCTTTATGCCCTCAATAAAAAAAAACATAATCTGATACAGCAGCAGAGAACAAGACATATAATTTTAATTAAGGTCACTAATCCACGATCTCCACACACAGTAGAAATATATAAAGCACTGAAATGTCTAAACATTTTATTCAGAGGCAGATAATAGCACCAACATAACCATATAACATCAACAATGATCAAATATGATCTACAAACAATAAGCTGGCATTAGAAATAACTTCTAAGTATCACAAAATGAGCATTAACAGCTATAAGATGTCTAGCTCTAATTTTCAGTTCAAAGATGATCCAGAAACACTCTTATGATATGCATAATTTTGCCTTAATCATACAATATCATACACAACACTACCATTAGAAGTGGTACTAGCAACTAAAGGCATTACATGAAGTTCCGAATCAAAAGAAAAGAAAAAAATATTGAAAGTTTAGAGTATCAATCAAATAATCATATTTATTAGCACAAAGCATAAATCCTCCTTTTCTTATTATGGTTATTCAGGTTTAGGGATTCAAAAATGCTTCCTTGAAATTTTCATTTCATAAAATCAAAAATAGAATCAGATTTGACATATTTAAAGTACCAAAAATTCTAGTCACCATTAATAGAGTACTATCAACAAATGAAAGCAGAGATATAAATAAAAGGTAATATGTAACACATGCATACAACAAACACAGTCATACATCAAACAAACATCATTTGATACCAATAACAAACCAAAATATAGAATATAAGATTTAAGTTTCTAACAGACTGTCTAAAGATCATAATGAGACCACACAGGTAAGCAAACATAGACGAATGCAATTTAACCACATATATTCCAATTCTCAATTTAGAACAATAGTAAAAAACAGACATTATTCCTATATATATATATATATATATATGAATGAGAGAGAAATTGATGGAGAATCAAAAAATCTGTCAACATAAGAGCTATTATGAAATCCTTCTGGATGGGCACAAACTGAACAACTTCAACATGTTCTAATATTCTTATACACTAACATCCAAAGACCTAGAAGTGTCCGATACATGGGTTATTATATAAAAAAACCATACTCTTAGTGATACCAAATTCAAAGTAAAAAATATTAAAATAACACTTTATTTCAAAATTTTAGTTAAATTTCACTCCTCAGAAAACTTAAATTTTCTTCTCAATATTACTTCCAACTTGATTTTCCAAAATTTATAGATTTTCAAACGATTTAAAATATATAAACTAGAAAATGTAACTACATTGAGAGAAAAAATTTATTAAGGACCAGAAAGTAAATTTACTAAAAATTTGCAACTCCACGAACTAAAGTGAACTTTTCTAAAAACTGACTATTTTATTCAAACTCTGAAAAAGGTAATCGAAATATTACTTATTAAGTACACAACTCAAAACCAAGGAGTATCACAATTTAAAACTTTTCAACCTTAACTAGTTAAGGTTAAAGAAACCGAACACATCCTACTTTGGGTCATATGGTGAGTGCAGCCAAGATTTATAACCCACCCATCACACAGATGTTTATAAACCAACATAACACCAAACCAGTCAACAATAACCGTCAAGCAATACCATAGAAAAAGCTAATGGCAGTCACACAATTAGAACCCTAAATTCAAAATATTCTAAAAAATTTGTCAGACAATTGCCAAATAATAGTATGCACAAAGAATAGAATAGAAGTCTTTATTTATAACACCTTTTGTCCTGTAGTGAACCAAAACAGATTAAAATTTTAGATTTCCAAAACACAGTTCTGAATTCCATTAAAAATTTCAAATATTGACAAAATTGGTTTAATGGTCATTTTAATTCAAAGTAGACTCAAAACAGAAAATTTTAAAAAATAACATTTTAAAACTAAAATTTTCTGACTGATTTACAAAATTATCACAAAGCAAGAAAAACACTTTCATAGTTACCACTTTACAGAACTTTAATAGCTGATAATGTTTAAAGTAAAACAAAACTAATTTGTTTTACAACTTAAATTTGTATTTAATCACAAAGGTTTTAAAAACTAACAATATTGTTTTTTAAAACAATAATTAAGTTTAAGAACAAAAATCAGATTGTCTAACACTAAGAAACACAATTGCATTGCAATATAGAGTTTTCATAATTTTAAAACTAGTGTTTATAATTTTCAAAAAAAAATTCAAACAATGCTGATTTTAACAATCACAAATTGACTTTCAAATTGACACTAATTCAGTTTAGAACAAGAACTAATCTTGCAATCTAAAATATTTTATAAACCGATAGCTTTAAAGTCTTAAAAACTTGTACAAAACAGGTTAAAACAGATTCAAAGGTTAATAAATAAGCCTTCCAAAACAAAAGTACATCAATTGTATTAACAACAATTTTCCAAACAAAAGTAGGTTTAAAAAATTTAAAAAAGCAGCTACAACATTTTTACTTTGCAAACGACCAATAACAGCCAATCTTGCTTAAACTTTGAAACTATTTGATTTATTTATTTCTACCATTTTAAAATAGATACAAACTAACTATAGAAAATTTAAAAAGAATGTATAAAACTTTTTTAAAAAAATCATTGACCATATTTAGCCAACCACAACAGGTTTCAAAATTATGGAAAACCCCCTTTTCTTTTTTTAAAAAATACAATAATTTAATCAAAAAAACTTTCGGTTCACAACTAGGATAGTGTGTATAAACTGATTACTTCCTCAAAACCAAATAAATTATCCAATCAAGCAATCAAATGCTAGAGACTGCAATCAATCAAAGAATAGTAACAAACAGTAAAGGAACACAAGAAACTTCTAAAAACAAACACAAGGTTATGTATCCAAGAAGTTCAACAAGCCCTTTAGTAGTCACAAAGACTCAAACAATTATTAACAGTAGCAAAGCAACAAGCAGATGAGATACACAGAACACTTCAGTCTCATAAACAAAAGACTTAAGAATCCAAAACAAATATAGCCATGTATCCAACAATCACTCAGATTAATTATAATATTTAAAGAAACAATTCTGTTAATAATGTAGTGACACAAATTCAAGAGCAGGAAACACACTCCCAGCCAACACAATTACACATAATTCACTAATTATGTCTATATACATATGCATCACACAGATTTACACAGGAATTACAATTGATGTTGACACACAACACACACATGGATCATACAAATTCATGAGCAAATTTAACATTCCCTTGTATCACAAAGATACACACAAATTTATCAGTAATTTCCAGGTGTAATTTAATCAACAAAAATCAAGAATTAGCATTATTCAAGAACATTCACAAAGAAATAATCGAACAAGACCAGAAAGAAATTACTGAGTATCACAAGTAAATAATTGTTCAATCACAAAGAAACATTGAACATGATCAGTAATAATGGATCACAAAACAATGAAACAAAATAACAAATTTGACACCAAATACAAAATAGGCCAAAAATACATAATCTGAAGCAATAAACCACAAAGATCAGACATATCAAGTAGAGTATTAGCAAGTGTATAGAACCAACAAATTGCAAATATATACTTTGTCAAACAGTTTTTGAATCACAGAAACATTATACACTCAATAATCAAGAAACAAATTCAGATAATCCTAAAAGGAACACACAACTAAAAAAAGGCCTCACACAAGCTGAGTTAACATGTCAGTTGACGTTTGGAACGTTAATAGGAGCAGAGCCTGAATCCCTACAACCAAGACAAGCAAGCCAGACTAACGCACTAGCATTTTGTTGGGACTTTAACAAGTACAAAGCTTTTATCCCACAACTAAGGCTTAAAAGTCACCACAAAAATACTTAATAATAAGCATAAAATATTGACAAATAGTAATCAACGTAAGAAAATATATGAGACAAGGTTTAGAAGTGCTCAGGCTTCCTAAGCTACTCCGTAACAGAATCTTGAAGATATTAGGTTCTACTTTCCTCCACAATTTCGATTTCTCTTGGAATTGCCTTTAGTCGCTTCTTTCCAGCTTGTCCTCCAGTAGTTTCAAGACTACCTTTTTGCTTCCCCGATTTAGCTCCCAGGTACCTATCATCTCCAAAAAACTGTCAAATATGTAAAAATGATAGAAAAACATACAAATAAACCTAGATGCGTAAGACTACTCTTTTAGGGTTTTCAAGAGAAACGACAGAATCATCAATAAGACTCCACAAAAGATCTAGAAAACCTCTCAGACTCGTTGTGATTCACATATCGTCAAGTAAAACCACACAGTAACTAAGTAAATCACACAGATGCAAACAAACATTCAAGATTCACAATCAAAACCCTAATCTTTATGCAATAGTCCTAGATATCATTCGAAGGCTCTGATACCACTTTGTAATAGAATGACATCAACACAACAAAGAACAAAAACATATAAGAGTAAAAAATACAGAACAATAACAACTTTTACGTGGTTCACAATAAATGGCTAATCCATGGGACCTTAGCACAACAAAGAGACAGGTTGCACTATGAATCAGAATCTGTACAGATCTTAAATGAACAAATCATGAAGAATCACACAACAATCATAAAGAAACAAGGTACATAGGGAAAACCTTAACAGTGGGGAGTGAGAAAGATACAATCAGAGAAACATTCTCTCACTAAGGCTGCTCTGTGAACAAACATAACAATATATACCTAGGATTAATGATGAAGCGGGTAAAAGAAACGGGTCAAGGCATGGGTTAAGTGAGAAAAAACATATCCAAGTTGTCTTGGGCATGAGCCAGCCCACAAATGACATAACCCACAAACCAATAGCCCACCATCCATCAAATAACCTAATACAAGCTAAATGTAATACAAGGTTGTAAAGAATGTAAAATTACAACATGATCTTTGAATGTGTGTTGACTCATATTATGTGAATTTTAAAATGTAAGTGTGTTGTCTTATTATTGTTTTACTTGGAAGTTAAGCAATTTATCTACTTAATGACTAAATAATTTAATGTAACTCTAAGAGTCAGTCTTTGTATATTATTAAAAGTCATTACTTAATCTAATCAACTAATTATACCTTTTGGTTGTTAAAGGATAAATATTTGAAGGGAAAAAATATTTGTCCTGAACATTTTGAAAGGTGGAGCAAGATCGTTATCTTGAAGACATCTCTTTAAATATGCAATTAAGAAGTAGGTTGTGACACTAAAAAACTATCTCAGACACTTGTTGATTCACAAAGAAGCAATCTGAAGAATAAAAGAGGAATAACACGACTGAAGGTGTACGTAATGGAAACTTGATTGGTGTGACACTATATTGATTGTATTTTATGTAAATTTTGGTCACATTTGTTATGTATTTGATTCAATGTACATTGAATCAAAGTCAGAGTGAGTCTAACTTAGGAATTTTCATTGTAACTTAGATAGTCAGAGGGAGTCTGATGGAGTTTAGATTAGTGAAAAAGAAGAATTAAATGTTCAGTGTGATTAAGATAGAGAGGGAGTCTCACTAGTATAAGTCGATACATTATAATTCTATTTTTCATAGTGGGTTTCATCACCTGAGATGTGGTCCGTGGATTAAGAAGGTATTTCCAAACCACGTAAAAATTATGTATTCTTTATCATCTAATTCATTCATGCACTGTCAAGTGATCAATGTCGTGTCAATCATCTACTATTGGGTGTTCTAATAGACATTTTAACAGAAGCAGTTAGAAAAATTAATGTTATAACTGAATCTAAAAAATCAGTCTACAAACAAAAAAGTTGAGGGTTTCTAACAATATAGGGATTTTCAATAGTAATCACCAAACATGCCTTCCTAATTTTTCTCCTTTGCAACCAAGGGATAAAATCAACTAAATTAGGAAAATAAAATCTTTCCAAAATAAGAAATCGAACAATTAGAATTAAATTCAAAATCAAAATAGAAAATATTTTCTAAAAAATCTTATGATTTAAGACAATTCTAACGATATCAATTTCATTTAAAAAATTTCCCAATAATGTCATCTAACATGAACTTATAAACTTGGTAATTCCACTTTGAACAGGGGTGAGCCAACCTAGTTTTGGTACTGATTTCTTAAAGAAATCGGTACCGAAATTGAATAACCGATTTCTTATTTTTTAGGAACCGATACTAGTATTAGTACAATTAGCACTTAAAATCTATCTGAGTTCCAGTACCGATTTCAATTTTATTTTGTTATCGGTTCTAGTTTTAATTGTACCAATTATTCAGGTAAGATTTTAGTACTGGTTGTGGAAAAATAACTGAATTTTTCACAATTAATCCAATGATAAAAATATATGAAATCACCATTTGTCAAATCTATATTTACTAGACAATCATTCCAAAGCCATAATTTTAAAAAAATAATAAATAAAATCAAAGTATAATACATATGAGAAAATTACTAATATTTTTAATCAATATAATCAAATTGATATTAGTTCTCAAATAGCACACCAACTAATTCAAAAAACTTCTCTAAAATCCTTGAACTTCATATATAGATGAAGAAAATAAGTTTAAAAGCTCCACCCTAAAAATAGGTTGTGCATAATTTTTTTTAAAAAGAAAATCAAATATTCTACAAGCTTGTGTAAGGGTGTCAATTCGTGTTAGCGAATCGGGTTTGACTCAACTCGACATGACTCGATTACATTTATATTTAACTCGACTCGATACGTTTAATATACGAGTTAGCAATTTTTCAACTTGACATGAATTCGTTTAATATACGTGTTAACGTGTCAACACGATTAATTTAGTTAACTCAAAATTTGTAATCGTGCAACTCGATTACCCGTTTAACTTATTTATCTGTTAACTTGTTGGACATGTTTGTGCATTAACCCATTTAACCTGTTTATGCATTAATTCATTTAATCTATTTATGTGTTAACCCATTTAACCTGTTTATCTATTAACCCGTTTAACCCATTCAATAAAAACCTGTACATCTTCACTTGCAAATTTGATTAAAACTAATAAAAAGTGCGGAATAATATATCAAATCAAAGAGAGACACTCACTCCTAAGCTAAAAATAAAATAAGACTGTAATGTTAGAAAAACACACCACACAATAAATTGACGACGAGGGTTATTGACAATGCTAACAATAGATAGTCATCGAGAAGAGTTTTATTTTAGGCAAACCACAAAGAGATGGTAGTAGAGCTGATATTTGAGTAATGGTTAGTTAATGACGAGACAGAGGGTAGAAGAGAGGAAGTTGTGCCGGGCGGTTGAAGGCGATAGATGAGGTAGACAGAAGAAATAGCTTCTTATTTTCTAAAAGGTTAGGATTTTGTTAGATTGATAATATATATTAAAAATTATTATTTAATCCTTCAAAATTATATTTATTTTAATCACAATTATACGGTGTTATATATGTTTTCAGATATACAAAGCCTCAATTTTCTGAACAAGTTTGTATCTCATGGGCCTTTTGTTGACATCCAAAAGAAGAAGTCCACTGAAAGCAGGAGCCCATGCTATTGAAGATCCGCGCCTTTTGCAAATTGGAGCTGACCCGACCCACCTGGAACCCTACCTATATAAGTTACTTTTTGTGCACTGTAGCTGATTGGCTGCTTCAGTTGTATTTTCTGAGTCTTCGTGTTCTATGATAGAGTTTCCTCTTTAGGGTTTCTTCTGTCATATCTACTGTAAATCTCTATGGTTTTCTTAGTGGTTTTGGTGCTTGTTGTTGTGGTAATCTGTGTGATTACTTTGTATCGATACTGATTCATATTAATAGTGAGTTGTTGGGCTCTGTGTGAGTCCGTCCCGTAGATATAACCATTTCTTTGGTGAACCACGTAAACTTTGTGTTTCTGTGTGTTTGATGCTACTTTGTGCTGTTTATTTTGGTAATCTGGACTTGTAAACTTGAAATCTGAAGATGCTATGTTATCTAGGGTTTATAACATGTGGTATGAGAGCATGTATCTTTTAGATCTGAGTTTTGGTTATGTTTTCTTCTTGTGTCTTTTCGTGTTTCCTTGTGTCTTTTAGTCTCTGTGATAATTTAAGGGTTTTTGTATCTTCGTCTTCTAACAAGATCTATGAAGTTACAAGTACCTATTGTGCTAAGGAGTAAAGGCGAGAGACGACAAGGGTTTAAACTTTAAGACTAGCGGGGTTTCTTCAAGGGTAACCTCGTTTTTTGGCCTTCTGTCTCTTTATTTTTGTAATACTATGGATATTTGGGTGTTTTTGGTTCTGGCTGAGTAGGATACAAGACTTGTTTCTTATTAAAGTCCTAGAACAGTTAGCTAGTCTGTGCAAACCAGCTTGTTTGTCTGGATGAAAAGGGTACAAGTGAAATATTCTTATGAAAGCCCAAGGGTACAAGATCTTGCATCTTGTTAATGCCCAATAGAATAGGTTCTGTGTGATTTTTGATCTCTGTTGTGTATAATTCTTGCTCTGCTCGGTATATATTTCTGTTATTTTTACCTGTTTATTTGTATTGCTTCTGTCTCTCTGTTTTTTGAGTGTCTGAGTGATTGAATAATTGGAAAACAACAAACCAGTTGACCATTAAGTCTTCAGCATCAAATTTTACTTAACTTCTTTTTCAGAACTTCTGTACTTTATAAAATCTTTTCAAAATGTCTTTAAAACCTCAAACACACAATGTAATGAACATTGAAGTGTTTGATGACTCACAAGATTTTGTTATTTGGAAGAAAAAGATGCTTTCTATTTTAGTATATAATGGTCTTGATGCTGCTGTTGAAGATGACTGGCCAACTGGCATAACCTTCCTTGAAAATGGTAAGTTAAGAAAAGGGCATATCATACCACACTCTTACATTTGAGTGATTATGTGCTAACTGATGTCTCTGAGTTTAATAATGCTTCTGATCCGTGGAGGGGTTTAGAGAACCTGTATTTGGTCAAGGATGTTTCTAATAGACTCTTAAGCTTGCATAAATTGTTTGGCTTTAGATTTAAAACTGATAAGTCTGTGCCTGAGAATTTGGCTACCTTTAAAAGATTAGTTTAAGATCACAATAGTAGAACTGTAGAGGACCAGAGGCTTAGTGATGAGTACCTTGCCATGATTCTTTTACATTCTTTACCTGAATCTCATTCTGTAGTTAATGAGTTTGTCTCCTTTAATAAATAATCCCTGACCACTAAGCTAATAATGGATGCATTAAAATTCAAATCAGTAGGGGAAGAGATAACTAAAAATGAGAGTGAAGGTTTATTTTTAAATAAAGCCTCCACTTCTCAGAATGCTAATCACAATAAAGGCAAAGGTAAAAAGGGCTCTAATAATGGCAGTAGTAACAAGAATAAGAATAACAGTAATTCTGGAAATAATTATAATAATAGGAATAACTGGAAAGGTAAGTCTAAAATTGGTAATGAAAGAAAGTGTTATTACTGTAAAAAGACTAATCACCTAATCAAAGACTGTTTCTAGAAAAAAAAGGATGAGGCTAATGGAAAATTAAAGAATGAAGCATCTGGTTCCTCTGGTAAACCAGATGTTCTTAACTGTGAGGGCTTAACTGCTATTTTTTATGCTTCTGATGATCTCTTTGTTGCTGATTCTGTGTGTAATGACTGGGTGATTGATTCAGGTTGTACCCACCATATGACTCCTCATAAAAACTGGCTTAGTGATCTAGATAATAACTCTAAGGGTTTTGTCTTGATGGGTAGCAACCATAAGTGCAGAATAGAGGGGATTGGGACCATTAAACTGAGGCAATTTGATGGTAGTGTCACCAGACTTGAGAGGGTGAGACTTGTACCTGACCTTAGAAGAAACCTTTTATCTGTAAGTGCCTTAGGAGAGTTTAACCTAAGCTGCCTGTTTAGAAACCAGTCTGTTGAGATTGTCAGGCCTGATGGGAAAGTTGCTACGAGAGGAAAAAGGGTACGAAACCTTTATGTATTAGAGGGTAGAACCATAGAGTTTCTAAATAGCACCACCATAAGTAGAAATATTGCCAAAGCCTTAGTGTGACATAGCAGGTTAGGTCATCTAGGGTTAGCTGGGATGAGAGAGCTTAAAAGGAGAGGGATTATAGATAGTGATATCAGTCTGGACTTGCCATTCTATGAAAGTTGTGTTTAGGGAAAATAAACAAAGCAATCTTTTCAAAATTCTGATTTTAAATCAAAACATGTTTTAAATCTTGTACATTCAGATTTATGGGGCCCTGCTCAAACTTCAAATTTTGGTGAAAAACTTTATTTTGTCACATTTATAGATGATTTATCTAGGTTCAGCTGGCTATTTTTATTAAAAAGTAAATCTGATGTTTTTGAAACATTTAAAACTTGGAAAGTTTTGATAGAAAACCAAAAGGATTGCAAATTGAAAATTCTAATAACTGATAATGGTTTAGAATTCTGTAATGAAAAATTTAATTTGTTCTGTTCAGAGAATGGCATTGCTAGACATAGGACTGTCACTTATACCCCCCAACAGAACGGTATAGCTGAGAGGATAAATAGAATCTTGCTTGATAAGTTAGATCCATGTTAAATGATGCAAAATTAGCCAAAAGGTTCTGGGGAGAGGCTATTAACACTGCCAACTACGTGAGAAATAGGTCTCATTCCTCCTCTGTAGAGTTTAAGACCCCCTATGAGCTTTGGAATAATAGGATTCCCAATCTGTCCCATCTTAGAATATTCGGGTGTAGGGCTTATGTTCACCAAAACTAGGGTAAGCTTGAGCCTAGATCTCGCATCTCTCTCTCTCTTTATGGGCTATCCTGAAGGTACTAAAGGGTTCAGACTAGCCTATAAAGAAGGAAATATATTCAAATTCATTGTGAGCCGAAATGTAGTATTTAGAGAGAATGAACTTCCTGGTTTTCTTGGGTTAGAAGAAACCTCTGTTAGGACAAAAACTGTACCTATTAGTATTGAGGACTTTGGAATTAAACCTCCTCCTAAATTAATAGATGGGAGTACACTTGTTGATCCTCAAAGTAGTGATACCATTCCGTTAGTTGACAATCTCAATGGTGGTCCAGACTCTGAAACCAAAAATCCTAACCAATTTTATTCCCTTGATCCAAATCAGATTGATCCTGATCTTATAGAGACCTATAGAGAGTCTAGTTTAGATAACTATCTCCTTAGTAGGGATCGGGTTAGAAGGGAGAATATCAGGAAACCATCTAGGTATATGGATGCTAATCTGGTCATTATTGCTTTAAATGCTTCCATTTTTGATAGTTTCATACCTGAGTCATATCAAGATGCTATCTCTTATCCAGAATCCTCTAAATGGCAAATCGCTATGAATGAGGAAATGAAATCCCTTAAGAAAAATGAAACATGGATTTTGGTCCCCAAACTTGAAAGCAAAAAGCTAGTTTCCTATAAATGGGTCTTTAGGATTAAAGAGAGTTTGCCCATAGATGATCCTAGTAGATACAAAGCCAGACTGGTAGCAAAAGGTTTTACACAAAAATCTGGTATTGATTACCAGGAGATTTTTTCCCCTGTTATCATATATGGCTCTATTAGGATTATGCTTGCCCTTACTGCCTTCTTTAATTGGGAATTAGAGCAGATGGATGTGAAAACAACCTTTCTGCATGGGTTCTTAGATAGAGATATCTTTATGGCACAACCTGAAGGTTTTATTGAAGATCCTAAGCTGGTATGCCTTTTGAAAAAATCCTTATATGGCTTGAAACAATCTCCTAGACAATGGAATGAAAGATTCCACAATTTTGTGTTGAAAATTGGCTTTAAGAGAAGCCTGTATGATGCGTGTCTGTATTATTCTAATAATTTAGTACCTGTATTTTTACTCTTATATGTTGATGAAATCTTATTAATGTCTCCTGACAATGACATATTGAAATCTGTAAAGAAACAACTTGGTAGTGAATTCGATATGAAGGATCTTGGTATAGCTTCCAAGATTCTTGGAATGGTATTCACAGGAAAAGGAGCAATAATCAGCTCACTATTAGTCAAAAAAATTACATTATCAAAGTCCTACAAACCTTTGATATGGCAGATGCTAAACCAAATTCGTTACCTTTGAATGCTGGACACAATCTGGATTGTAAAATAGACACTGGTGATGAAATTCTTACTTCTATACCTTATGCAGAAGTCATTGGTAGCATAATGTATATTATGGTCTGTACAAGACCAGACATTGCTTATGCTATCAGTGTCTTGAGCCGATATATAATGAAGCCTACAATGAAACACTAGAAAGCTGTAAAAGGCCTTCTGAGATATTTGAAAGGAACAGTCGATGTTGGTTTAGAATTTGGTAAATTTACTGAAAATGTACATATTTGTGGTTTCTCTGATGCAGATTTTGCTAAAGACCTTGAATTCAGGAGGTCTATTTCCTCCATATTGTAACTGTGTGTGGGAATTGTGTATCCTCGAAATCCAGGCTATAATTTAATATTGCACTATCAACTACTGAATCTGAGTACATATCTCTTTCTGAATGTAGTAAAGAAGTTATGTGGATTCAAGACCTTCTCTCTGAATTAAATGTTTTAGATTGTAAGCCTATTGTATATATTGACAGTCAGGGTGCTTTTAATATCAGCAGGAACCCTGTTTTTCATGACAGGACTAAACATATAGGTGTGAAATACCATTTTATTCGCTTACATGTGCTTAATGGTGATGTGCAGGTTGAACAGATATCTACAGACTGCAAACCACCTGATATGGGTACCAAGGCTGTAGTGGGAAGGAAGCTTCTGTTTTGCAGAAGTTACCTCCACATCAACCGGACCTAAATCAGCTGGGGAGTGGCGGACGATGAGCTTTGGAGCCCCTGGTAGCACACTATTAAATGAAAATGATGTAGTCTTTTATCACCAAGTCATGAGTCTGTAATAGTTTATTTGGTATTACATGTATATATGAAAACAGGGGAAGTATGTTATATATTTTTTCAGATATACAAGGCCTCCATTTTCTGAATAAGTTTGTATCTCATGGGCCTTCTGTTGACATCCAAAAGAAGAAGCCCACTGAAAGCAAGAGCCCATGCTATTGAAGATCCGCACCTTTTGCAAATTGGAGCTAACCCGACCCACCTGGAACCCTACCTATATAAGTTACTTTTTGTGCACTGTAGCTGGTTGGCTGCTTCAGTTGTATTTTCTGAGTCTCCGTGTTCTCTGATAAGGTTTCTTCTGTCATATCTACTGTAAATCTCTATAGTTTTCTTGGTGGTTTTGGTGCTTCTTGTTGTGGTAATCTGTGTAATTACTTCGTATTGATACTGATTCATATTAGTAGTGAGTTGCTGTGCTCTGTGTGAGTCCGTCCCGTAGATGTAGCCATTTCTTCGATGAACTACGTAATCTTTATGTTTCTGTGTGTTTGATGCTACTTTGTGCTGTTGATTTTGGTAATCTGGACTTGTAAACTTGAAATTTGAAGATGTTATATTATCTAAGGTTTATAACATACGAGTAATGCATAACTTGTTAATAAAATCCGACTCGACTCGTTTATAAGAGGTTAAACATATCGTACTACAAATGGATCAAATCCATTTAAATTAATCTCAATTCACTTATTTTATTTATTTTTTTTTGGGTTTGTGTGGAACAGTATCAAAAGAAATTGTGAAAAAAGAAAATGGCATATCAATTTTTTTATTGGAAACAAAGTTATTAAAAATAATTATATTTCAAAATCACTGGTTCTATTTTATATTTTAATTCCAATGCGGTTTGGATTTGATTCCCAATTTTGGAGCCTTCCCTAACTTTGAGTAGAGACAGAGAGGCATGAATATTTATTGAGAAGTTGAAGAAGCACAACAGACCATACTTTAAGTAGTTATGAAGTATTACTTCCCATATTTCATGCAAATTCTGACACCATACAAGTTGCATTCATGGCTTTTAATACATAGTCAAACAGATCTATCTCTATATAGCATGATTATTGTTCAAGCATGTCTTTCTTTTCTATTGCAATCCCAATTTCCATGGATTTGACTATTTAATAAGTATTATTTTTCCTGAATTGAATTCATGTATAATATTTAAAGTCATCATCTCGATAAATATCACCATATTATATTAAGATAACGTACCTCTCTGAATTTTTATGCTTATCAAGTTACCCAAAAGTCAACAGATTGACAACTCATCTTGAAGAAGAAAGAAGTAGAAGTATCTAACACATTGTATGTGTATAAATAGGGCATAAGTCCTGAGTTATCTTATTGCCAAATTAGGAAAGATCTCAAAATGTGGGAATTGGGTGTTGGTTTGGTGAGTGTAGCTTTAGTTGTGATTTGTCATTGGATTTATATTTGGTATAACCCTAAGTGCAAAAATGGTAAATTACCACCTGGATCAATGGGTTTACCTATTATTGGAGAAACTCTCCATTTCTTTTCTTCTCATTCATTTAATGAAATTCCACCGTTCTTGAGCAAGAGAATAGGAAGGTATGTCACTTTGTTTAAAAGTTATTTATTTAATTCATTTTTTGAAAAATTAAATTTTAATAAGTATAGTGGATAACTACTTAAAGGTGATAAAGTAGTACAGAGAAAATAATCCAGTTTTAACTTATTTTTTTAAAAATTTTGATTGTTATTTTTTAAAAATTTCTATTTTTAAAAGTAAAATATAGTTGAAATTTTTTTTTGAAAAATTATAAATAATTTTTTATTCTAAGTTCAAACTAATTATTGTTAGTAGTTTTTAAAATAGAGAATTTTCAGAAATAGTTTAGAAATTAAAGAAACAAATAATTTTAAAAATAGAATAAAATAAAAAATGAATAATAGATATGTTTTTTTTATATATTTTAATATTTTTAAATTGAAAACTTTGATAATCATGTTTATAATTTTTGATATAATTATTTTTACAATTTAATTTATAAATAATATATTTGACTTGTAATGTTCAGATATGGAAATTTATTTCGAACAAGTCTACTCGGTCAAAAAGTGATAGTATCAACAGATCCAGAGATAAACTACAAAGTTCTTCGACAGGAAAATGAAAGTTTAGTGATGTGGTTTACCGATGCATTTTTTGAAATTGTTGGAAATGAAAATGACTTAATGGCGATCCATGGAGGAGCTCACAAGTATTTCAAGAGTTTAATGCTTAGAGCTCTTGCACCCGAGACCGTTAGAGATAAATTACTTCCAAAAGTTGATAAAGCAACCCGTAAATTTCTTCATGTATGGGCTAAAAACGGCAGCGTCGATATTAAACAGGGAGCTGATTATGTAATTATCAAAATATTAATTAAATTTATAAATCGTTATATAATGTGACTGTGAGGATGGTTATGATGACATTTTGGGTGTATTTTTTCCAGCTAATATATGAATCTTATAGCAAGAGCATACTTGGATACGACGAAGATGATGTTACGAAGACAATAATCGAGGGTTTTGAAGCTTTCATGAATGGTCTAGTAGGAGCGTTTCCTCTCTACTTTCCAGGAACGGCTTTTTATAAGGGTATTCAGGTCAGTTGATGATACTACTTCATAATATTTATAAGAAATTTATATATATATATATATTTATCAAATTTTTATAATCAACATAGGGACGCCGTGAAGTAATTAAAGTGATTAAAAACATATACAAAGTTAGAAAAAATTCAAAAGACCGAAGTAAAGGAGATTTTTTGGATCGATTACTATCTGAAGTTGAAAAAGAAGATACATTTATTGACGACAAAATAGCTATAAATTTGATTTTCGTGCTTCTTTTTGCGGCTCAAGAAGCTACTGCTCAAGCTTTGACATTACTCACAAAATTCGTTTTGGAGAATCCTAATGTGCTTCAAGAATTAACTGTAAGTAAACAAAAACCATCAACATATATTTTTTTAAGATAATAATCGTAGATTTTTTAATTTATTGATCCTTGATGATTAATTTGCCTTATAATGTTAGAAGGTTAACATATGGTTTCCTCGTGTTTGCAATTGGTGAACAAACTTACCCCTAATATTAGTTATTTATTATAGGTATAAGGGTATCTATAGGTATAAAGTCCTATTTTTTAGGTAGTTGTTTAACTTCATAAAGGGCTATCACTATAAGTTGAACATCTATATTAATTAAAAATCAAAAGACTAACTTAAAGAAAAAATATAGTCAACTTTATAAACAGCCAAGGCTCTAATATCTTTGATACATTACTTTCATAATTGAGAGTTTGAAAAAAAAAAAAATCTCCCTATTTAACTTTTATGTAATATAATATATATCTTTTTAGAGACGAGTTATTTCCAAACCTACCAACAGGTTCTTTGCTAATTGCAAACATGGGGAACAGTAGGTTGAACCAATAGCAATAGAGGTAAGTAATCATTAATGTCTGAGTTTGGGGAGTTGAAGATTTATTAAATTTTATTTTATTTTATTTTCAATTTTAGAAAGAGCATGATGCCATTATAAACCAACGCCAGAATGACAATGTTGAAGTTAGTGTGGAAGAATATAAATCCATGACTTTTACCCACATGGTAAGTATTATATACACATCATTATTGTGAATTATTTTATGTTATGATGAAATTTTTATTTAAAATATTTTTTTTATTAAATTATAGGTTATTAATGAAACCGCTCGATTGGCTAATTTAGCTCCCACACTTTTCAGAAAAGTGATTAAAGAGATTCAGATTGATGGTATAGTCTATATCATTCCTCATCTACAGTTATTTGGTATAATAATTTTTTCTTAATTAAACTACAAATAATTCAAATCACTTATTTTTTCAGGATATACCATTCCCAAAAATTGGATTTTTTTAGCCATTACATCAGTTGCTCATTTGGATTCGAATACTTATTTAGATCCTCTCACCTTTAATCCTTGGCGTTGGCAGGTAATATTAATAATACTGTCTCATTTAATACAAGGTTTAAACTAAATTAGTTAGTTAATGCAAACTTTTTTGACAATTTTTATTATTATTATTTAATAGAATAATATATTTTCTGATCCTTTTCATTTTCGATTTTTGATATATATATTTTTTAATTTACAAAATAAATAATATTTAGGGAAAGGAACTACACTTAGGGTCCAAAACATTCATGGCTTTTGGTGGAAGTGCAAGGCTTTGTTTAGGAGCTGAAGTAGCTAAGGTTCAAATGGCTATTTATCTCCATTACCTCGTCACAAAATATAGGTAAATGATAATTAACCATAATTAATAGCTTTTAATCTAAACTTTGTAGTTATAACAAATATGAATAATTATTATAAATATTATATGTATGTGTATCAGATGCTCAGTGATCAAGGGAGGAGAAGTGATTAAAAAGCCAACCATTGCATATCCAAATGGCATGCGAATTTCAATTGAAGAAAAGAACAAGTGATTCTCTTCTCTTCCAATAAAAATGTGTTATGGTTTACTTTGGCTTGTGGTCTTTATGTGAGATGTGTATGTGAAGAATTTGTACCAATAAGTTGTGTAGTAGTTCCCTAATGCACTACATGATGTGCTTTTTATTTGGAATAATTAAGCACTTATTTATTTGGTGTACTCAAAATTGAAATTTAATAGGAATAGATACCTAGCTAACAATAATAATAATTTCATATAATATGTTTTCTTTCAAGATTGATATTGTTATATTTAAAATATTAATTAGAAAAAAAGTAATTTAAAACAAATTATCAATAATTTATTTAGATTTGATTCATTTTCTTGTGACATGTGAGGTATGAAACGATAATAATAAAAATGGATTTTAATATCTAAGCATAGTTTAAGGATACGTGGATTTTAGAAATTCATTTTTATTTTCGAATTGTACATTTAGCATAAATAGTAAGACTTTAAACTATTTATAAAAATAGAAATGAATTTAAAAATTGAATATTATATTTATATATATATAATAAAAATAGAAATTTTACTATTAGAATTTATATATATATATATATTCTAAGGTATATAATTGATTAGTCAAAATAAAATATGAAAAATAGATATAAATATCAATTCTATCAAATTTCTATTACAAGTATAAATATTTCTTTCCTTTGGACTCATCTATAATTTACCTTTTCCAAAAAAAGAAGAAGAAATATTTAATGTCTAATCAGTTTGGGCCTAAGCATGGGTCTGGGTCTGAAGTTGGGCCAAACAAGAAAACAGTCTCACTGCTTTTTACCGCCAAGGTTCTTCTAACGTCTTCTTCTTCCCGGTTCTCTATCGCTCACTCGATCTCGACAAAATTCAAATTAATAGATAACAACAATGGCAATTTCGAAAAGCTGAACCTCCATCTCTTTCCGTCTCTCTCGCCGTCATGTATCTCGTATTTCAGGTATATTTTATTTTCATATGATCTGATTCGTCCGTCTAGGGTTTTTTCTTTTTTAATTTTATAATAATATCTATATGTGAGAGATTGTTATGAATGCACTGTTTAATAATTCATTTCTGTAGAGAAATTTCTAGTCTTATTCGTTGATTTGATTTGTGTTGACTTCTAGTGTTTGAAATACTTGTTGTTTGGTTGTGGTTTATATGTTTGAATGAATTAATTTCACTGTATATTTTGTCAGCATTGACTTTTCACTAACCTTGATTGATTAGTCAAACCAAGAAATATGACAACATGATGTGTAATTGAACATGTAAATTAGGATCTGTTGATGCATTGACTGCTCTATTTAGTTTGGAACATGTATATTTGACATAGTTAAAAAGGTTGATCATGAATTGAGTATGAATGCATTCTGGTCTATATTGATAGTGGCTCTTTTTATCTAATTTGGTTTGTTCTACATCTTTTTCAGCTCAAATTTCTCTCTGGATCCTCTGGCAATCGGCAGTTGAAGTCCGGTATGTCAATTTTTGATACTCTCCATTGAATTGAAGAGATTTGCCTCAAATTTTTAGTATCTCTAATATGTCATTTCTCCTATTGACTTGTTAATGAGTTTGCAGTCTTTTACATTTCTGTTAGGATGAAGTTTCATTACTTATTTAATGTTGAAGATTGCATTTTTTGGTGTACCAACCTAATCAAGCAGAGCTTTTCCATTGAATAACATTTTGAGTCTTTTATTTAAGTCTAACAGGATCATGTCATACTCTTATGTTAGTCTTGGTCAAGGATTGTAAGTGTGACTTACTTTGTTGAAGACATTTTGCCCTCTATATATTTTAGTGGCTAACTAAGTTTGAAGTCAACTTTTTTTCTCTATAATATAGTTATTCCATGCATCAATAGTTTTCCTTGTAGCTCAACATAATTAGTCAATTGTGTGTGTTTGGGAATATTGTCTATGCTATATTTTCAAAAATCAATGAATATATAAATCTTTCGTGAACCTTAGAATAAGTTATATATAGGATGATATAAAATTAAATGGGCTGAGATATAGAATGAGATTATATGGAATTAAAAACACAAAACTTAAATTTGATTACTTAATAAATCTTATCTTATTTGTTGGAAATAATTTCTTTATAGATAAGATATATATTAGTTTCATTTCATATGTAAAATAGTATAATATTTAATATATATTTTATGAAAATGGGGCTGCTTGGCTTGTTGATTTAAGTTGTCTACACATGTACCCTAAGATTTAAAAATATTATTTATTTACTTATAATTTTTAAGATGATCTCCACTTGGCTTGTTGATTTAAGCTATTTACACATGTACCCTAAGATTTAAAAATTTTATTTATTTACTTTTAATTTTTAAGAAGATCTCTATTTGACTACTGCATCGTGTAGTCAATAGAAGATGCACAATTAAATTTGTTTTAAAATATGTTTTATATCAATTTGAATACCTAACCACATTTATAAATTTTGACTAGTAAGTTATGTGCTAAAATACAAAAGCCTGCATGCTAAAATCTTATCTAGAAACACCTCAAAACTGGCAAAGTAACACTATCTATGAAGAAAAAGATTTTCCAAATTGAAAGTTTTCCTGTTTAACTTTATTAACATTTGAAAACCAGTATGTTATGACACAGTAGAATACATGAAATTTTTTAACAGCATGGTCAACAGTCAGATCTTAAATATTTAAAATTTTTGAGTAAGAGCACTCATTGACAATTATCTATTGTCATGCAAGACAAGATAACATGTTGGGAAAAACTGTCTTCAATGTTCTCATTATCTAAATGATGTAATACCAATAGAGATACAATTGCTTGCTCTGACTAGTAGATACAATCAATTTGGTCTATAAAAACTGATTATTGGTACTCAATAAACCCATCTCTAACTTCAAACTATTGTACAAAGATGCTGTTGGAAGTTGTCCTTTGCTTAGTGACTTTACTTGTGGTTTGGATTAGCCATTTCATTTACAGATGGTCCAACCCCAAGTGCAATGGCAAACTACCACCTGGTTCGATGGGCTTCCCACTCATCGGTGACACCTTCCTGTTCTTCACTCCCCATTCATTTTACAAACTCTCACCATTCTTGAAAAAGAATGTTGCAAAGTACAATAATGAACACAACCCTATTTATTAACCGTGTAATTGTGAATCATGTAGTGATTTTTATGCATGCATGATTTCATTTTCAGGTATGGACCTCTATTTCGAGCAGGACTACTGGGACAAAAGATGGTTGTAGCGACTGATCCAGACTCCATCTATAGTTTGTTCCAACAAGAAAATCAAGATCTTGTGTTATGGTATGGTGGGAGTCTGGAAGATATGATTAGAGATGATAAGTTACTGTCAAATCATGGAAGTATGCATAAGTATCTTAAGAGCTTATTTTTACATTTCGTTGGCCCTGAAAATTTGAAGACTCGGCTTATGCATGATATGGATATCGCAACTCGACAGCATCTTCATTCATGGGCTGCAGATGGTCGTGTTAATGTTAAAGATGCAGCTCCTAGAGTATTGATTTTATTTTAATCTCTCGTTTTTTTATTTATTTTTTTTTTTTATTTTTTATTTTTTTATATTTCTTCTACTCTGTTAATCATAAACCACTGTTGTTAGATGTCATTTGAATTTGTTGCGCGAAAGCTGATGAGTTATGATGAAGCCACACAATGCAAGAAATTGGGAGAGAATTTGAAAGGTTTGATTGAAGGTCTTGCCTCTTTACCTATATATTTTCCCGGCACAGGTTTCTATAGATGTGTACAGGTATTAATTGGTTGGTTACAAGTGAATGTTATCTATGATATAAAGAAGATCTTGTATCTTTATGTTTCATTGATTTGTTATTAGGCACACAGAAATGTGATGAAGGCAATTAGAGAAATTTACCTGAGAAGAAAGACCTCTAAAGTGCTTGGGAATGATTACTTGGACAGTATAATTGAAGAAGCAAATAAACATGAGTTTTTAAATGACAACAATGTCGTCAAGTTGATCTTTACAATTCTCTTGGCTGGATATGAAGCTACTTCACAAGCTGTCACATTGATGACAAAACTGGTTGCTGATCATCCTGATGTGTTGGCTGAATTAACGGTGTGTATATCTTTCAACTTCTTGTTTATGTGTTGACTTCTTGACAAAATATATATTGAAAACTTCGTGTTTACAGAGAGAGCATGAGGCGATTTTGAGGAACAGAGAGAATAAAAATTCTGGTGAGGTTACTTGGGAAGAATATAAATCTATGACATTCACACACATGGTGAGTTCGACATTTTATTTTATATACAGGCCTGAAATGAAATTATTACTGTGATTAGCTTATTTAATATGTGTCTTGTTATGATTACACTAGGTTATCAATGAAACTGTTCGGCTTGGAAACATGGTTCCTGCAATTTTCAGAAAAGTAATGAATGACGTTAAAATTGATGGTTAGTCACTTTATTTTTATATACAGATATATGTATTCTATGGAATATTTTGCTTATGCATTTCAGTTTTGATTATTTCAGGATATACTGTTCCAAAAGGTTGGATTATTATGGCTGCTTTACCTTCCATTCATTTAAGTCCGGATAAATACCAAAGTCCATTTATTTTCAATCCATGGCGTTGGCAGGTGATTGATTTATTTCGAGTATAGAATTATTTGTTATTCAAATTCGTTTAAATTATGAAAATGATTATCTCTTGAAAGGGCAAAGAACTGAATGTGGGATCAAAGACATTTGTGGGTTTTGGAATTGGAGCTAGACTGTGTGTTGGAGCTGATATTGCTAAGGTTCAATTGTCACTCTATATTCACTACCTTGTCACCAAATACAGGTAAGTTTTTGATCCATTTGGTAACAAACAATTTCTTTATTTGTGTGATCATTATGTATGTATATTGAATTTGCATTTAAACGATTTGTTGATAGGTGGTCGATATACAAAGGAGGTGAGATTGTGAGAAGGCCTATGAATGTATTCCCAAATGGACTCCATATCCAGATTGAAGAGAAGTGATTTTATGTGTATGCATAAGAAGTGGGGTATTGTTGTTGTGTTTAGGGTCTTTTAATAATTGGTCTGTGGACCATTTTATCATTTCATAATCATAATGAATGTATCAATACTTTTGTGTAATAATATGGAAGAATGAAATTAGGTGTGGAGACTTGGACATATTAGTGAGAAGGATTTGACCCTTCTAACTCAGGAGATGAAAATTTCTAATATGAAGAACACAAAAAATTTAAGGGGGTGTTCCCACTGTTGGGGAGGAAAGCAAAAATTGGTTAGCTTTCATAGTTCTTCATATAGAAGGAAATTAGATACACTTGATCTTGTACACTCGGATATTTTTTGGGCCTATGAAGGTGAAGTCACTTGGGGGTGCCTTATATTTTGTAACCTTTATAAATGATTATTCAAGGAAGACTTGGGTTTATACCTTGAAGACAAAAGATCAAGTATTGGAAGTGTTCAAGCAATTTCAAGTATTGGCTGAGGGACAGACTGGGAAAAGGTTAAAGTGCATCAGAATTGGTAGTGGGAGAGAATATAAAGGCTGTTTTGATGAGTATTGTAGACAGCAGGAAATATGCTATCAGAAAACTTCTCCAAGAAAACCTTAGTTGAATGGTCTAACTGAGACGATGAATGGAACACTAGTTGAAAAGGTGAGAAGTTTGCTTTCACAATCACAATTGCCAGAGTCATTTTGGGGTGAAGCCTTATGTACAGTTGTACATGTCCTTAACCTCACACCATGTGTTTCATTGGAGTTCGATGTACTGGAGAAAGTTTGGACAGGTAGAGATGTGACTTATGATCACCTACGAGTATTTGGGTGTAAGGCTTTTGTGCAGGTTCCTAAAGATGAAAGGTCCAAGCTTGATGTGAAGTCCAAGCAGTGCATTTTTGTTGGCTATGACCAAGATGAGTCCGGGTATAAATATTTTGACCCGATAGTGCAGAAGCTAGTAAGAAGTAGAGATGTTGTGTTCATGGAAAATCAAACTATACAGGATATAAAAAAGTTTGAGGTTGCGGAATATGGCAATGGTGATAGTTTGATTGATTCGAATTCGGGTTATGCTCATGATGGTGAGTTATTAACTGACGGGGGAGAACACGAGTTTAATACTGAGGCTTCGGAAGGTGAACATGGAGAGATGTTCAAAGTCTGCAAGGAGATTGCCGGATCGGCAAGCCCCTCCACATAATCGGGAAGAGGGAGATTTGTTGGGTTGGGTTCCCTCTTATGTGTGAGACCCAACAAATCTAAGGAGCCCTAGTATAAAACTTAAGGATTTTAGGGTTTATTGGTATCAAAGAATAGAGTGAGAGAAGCCACCGAAAGAAGAGAAAAAGGGTTGAGACGAAATGAAGAAAACTGGTTGTTCTTCTTCTGCGCAGTCTGAGGGTTTTGACGACTGCTCTTAAACCAACCGTTGGATCATACTCAAATTGGGAGAGTACGTAGAAGACACATAGTTCTGAAGATTAACCGTTGGGATCGTCGATTGGAGTTCTTAGAAAGAAGTTATACAGCCGGAAGTGGAGGCTATTGGATTCCCGTCACAGCACAGAGCAGTCGAATTCAAATGAGCTTATCTCTTTCGTTAGCCGTTGAATCGAGCTAATTTTGGATATGTTGTCAAGAACATATTGAAGTTTATTCTGGACGGTGGAGATCGGATTTGGACACTTCTGTAGAGAGCGACATTCATCATAACAGAGGTGATGGTTTGGTTTGTGTTCTTTCTCTTGTTGTTAGATCCTATTCTTGGTGTTATTAGGATTGCTGCTATTGTTGGTTCCTATTTGGTATTGGAACATTGTGTTATCTCTTTCTTTGATCATAGTGGAGTTTTGGAGTGGACTATGGTCCCGTGGTTTTTACTTCTCACATTTAGGAAGTTTTCCACGTAAAAATCAGCTTGTGTTATTTATATTGCTTTATGTGAGCATGGTTGATGGTGTGCTTTACTTAGGTTGATTAGATCGTATTCATCTTAAGGAGAAAGGATTTCCGCTGCTTGTTTGATTGATTGTGCGTGCTTCTCCCAACACTTTGTAGGACACAACACTCGTGTCCGTAGGTTGGACACGTTCCAGACACTTATCAGGAGTGTCCTTTATCAAATTTTTAATTGACACTCAATGGAGACGCCATGGACACTCAACAGACACTTCATGGACGCTTAAGAGACACTTTAATGGACACTTCAATTAAAAAATTAATATTTAAATTTATATCATTATTTTTTTAACTTACAATCATTTATTTATTTTTTATTATTTAATATAATTTTTTATTAATAAAAAATGAAAAGGTAGAATATGAAAAGAACTAATTTGAAAATAAATTGCATTCGAACGGGGTCATAGTCAGTAGATTTTACACATTCCACACATTTCTTCTTCCTCACATTTTTTCTCTTTCATGAATTCTCTACTTTTAAGTTGCATCTTTTTTTTCTTTTTCTTTTTTTTTCAATAATGTTGATGTAAAATGATTTGGTTGATGACACTAGAGAACGTGTCGAGGATCATACACATTGAAGAATATGGGTTAAATTTATTCTTTATTTTATTTTACATGTTTGCATTTAAAAATTTTCATTTGATTTTCTTGTATGAACTATTAGTTTTTGCAGTAAACAATTTACATTTAATTTGCATGATTTTTTTAATTTATAATTTAATATTTATTTATTTTTATATATATATATCGTATCTTTACCGTCTGTCTTATAAAAATTAAAATATTTCGTATCTCTATATCCATATCTCGTGTCCGTACTTCATAAATTTTGACATTACTACTTTTGAAGCCCCATTTTAAGTATTTTTCATTAAAAATTTATATTAAAATTAAATGTTATTAAGACTTAAATTAAAAATTAAAAAATAAAAAAAGAAAAGCCTAAATCGAAATTTTGATCATAGCGGGAATTAGTCATTTTCAAGCTGACCTATGGAAAGTGACGGCCGGAGGGCTATTCTTTGAATATCGTTATGGGCCCACACTGGGATCCACTCTTAAGAGCATCTCCAATGCAAGAGTCCCAACTATGGACCCACGGTTTGCCGTGTCAAATAATTTGGGGTTCTTCTCAACTTGGGACTTTTATCTCCAATGCAAAAGTCCCAAGTAATAATTATTAGAGATATTTCCATTTTACCACTGCAGGTTTGGAATATTAGCCAAAAAACCTCCACTGTTTTATTTTTAGCCAAAAAAACCACTTTTTAACATTTTCTGTCAGTTTTACTATTCATCCGTCAGTGGATGAACAGTAATTAGAGGTATTTTCGTAATTTTCAATTTTAAAAAAATTGATTTTTTTACTTTAAAAAATAATTTTTAAAATTACCAAAATACCCCTGGTTACTGTTCATCCACTGACGGATGAACAGTAAACTGACAGAATATTCTAAAAAGTGGTTTTTTGGCCAAAATTAAAGCAGTGGAGGTTTTTGGCTAATATTGCAAACCTGCGGTGGTAAAATGAAAATATCCCTAATTATTATTACTTAACCTAGTAGAAAGAGAGCATAAAAATAATAAAACATAAGAGAGTGAGAGAGTATAAAAATAATAAAATATAAGAGAGAGAAAGTGTAACAGTAACATAATAATGAACCTGAGACGTCCATCTCAACTGGGACGGTCCCATCTTTTGTGTACATCTCAAATATGAATCTCATTTTGTAGGGTCCCAAGTCAATGCCACATATGAGAGAGAGTGGGACTTGAGACCTGCATTGAAGATGCTTTAACCTCTTAGAGCATCTACAATAGAGGGATACTTAAAGTCCAATTCAGACCATTATAACAAAATAATATTAATTTAAACTAAATCAGCTAATAATTACTTACTTTCTCTGTCTTGAATCCATCTAAGTTGAGATGAGGGACAACTCCCCCACCAATCATTTATTTGTATTTCACTTTTATTTCTTTCTATCTCCTCAAAATTTTATTAATATTTTGATTATTTAATTATTAAACTTATTTTGTTATATTTTGTAGGATCTACTTAGCAGAACTGCTACACAAACTTATACTCTTACCACACATACGCTACCCTCATATTTCCATCTTCGTGGTTTCTTACCTTTTCGGAGGTATCTTTCTGACTTGGCCTATTGATTTGCGGGCCCTACTGGTACTCTTCAATGATATACCCCTTGTATAATATGCGTGAAATTATTATTTTAAAATTCACATCAACCTCGCTAATATTATATGTATAAAACAATTTTGTAAATTAAAAATTAAAATTTTGAAAAATGTAATTATGTTTACCTAAGTAGGGGAGAGTGGTTGACAAAATATAATAATGAGTAGCAGTTTAACTAATTGGTAGCAAATTAATAATATTGGTAACTACCTGTTTAATACTAATATTATTAGTGATTTTAATATTTAATAATAGTATTATTTCCGGCTTTAAGTATAAATAATATAAAAAAATTTATTTTTCATAAAATATATTTTATACTACTATTTTCAAATATATAATACAATGTCTTAAATATTTTAATATTTTATTAATGATATTAATACGTAATAGTTTTAATAATATTTATTATTTTTATATTAATTATTAATTAAATTAATATTAAAAAATGATATACATACTATAATATTAAAAAACTATTATAGAAAATTTTTTATAGTAAAAGTATTAAATATTATTATAATAAATTTTATTTTTTTATTAGCATTTAATTAAATCAATTCTAATTAGATGTAGTAATTTGGTTTTATAATAATTTTTAGAGTTATTTTCATTTTTGTTATTTTATAACTTTTATTTACATTATATAGCCCAACTTTAAAAATTTTACAAAAATAATCTTTCAAACTTTCACTTTTTAAAAATAAACCAAATTGACCATTTTATCATTCTGTGAAGATCTTTTACACTGATTTGTGAAGGTGTGAAGGTGGTCTGTGAAGAGGACCTTTACATATGTGATGATCTATTTTTGAAAATTAAAGTTTGAATGGCTCAAAAATAAAAATAAACTTCTATTGGTTTAGTTTTGAATTTTTAAACTTTATTTGGTTTATTTTATATAATTTTCCCTAATTTTTAATTTTAAAGCCTCCTAAATGTTTTGGATTAAATAAACTAATTATAGTGTTATTAATCAAAATAACTATTTTTATTTTATTCAAATTTCTAAAAATCTCAAAAAGACTAACCTCTCATTTCTAATTGAAAATATTGTTTATTAAATATACTCTAAATTGTTGATATATTTAATTAAATAGTTTATTATTTAATTTTTTATTCTTAAATTTTCGAATAGCATATATTTTTATGAATTTTCAATTTATTATTTTTTTATTAAGAAATTTTTATATGTTACATATAAACTAAATTAAAATTTTTTTTTTGTTGGTATTTGGGTTAGGCCACACTAGATGGACCCAAGCCCATTATTAAATACACCCAAGATGGAGGTGTTGATGTCAGACTCCTTGATTAAGTGGGAGTTAACCTCTCCGGATATAGGAGAGCGTATCACGCATAACGTGATTTGTGTGATTTGATAAGCAGTTACCAGTAGGATTGAAACTGCTAAGAAAACAAAAGAACCACTTCTCTCTCAGTTCTCTAGACGAATCAGAAAAAGTAATTCTCTCAGAGAAAGCGTACTAAAACAGTGAGAAACACAGAGAATTCCATAACACTGGTGATTCTTTGTCTACTTCTGAATATTACAACTACAATAAATCGATCTTTAAACCCTTTATCTTGTACATATAATATATGATTATATGTTGTTAGATTAAGTTATTATATTTACATTGGTATCAGAGCCTGTTTTACTTTTTTTTTTCATGTGTGATTATAAATTTAGAGCATGCTTAATGGTAGTTCTTAATCTGTATGATGTCATGGATATAATTTATGCTTTTTCTCGTACTTGATTATTATGCTACCGGAATCTGTTTGCTCGTTTTGATTTTTGAAACGTTTTCAAAAATTTTTGAATATCACACCATTAGAACTGTCTTGGAAAACCCTTCGATTTGATATATTATATGACTTTTTTCGAGTTAAAATGAAGGAGAAAACAGGTTTTTATCAAATTGACGAGTTGAAAAAGGATTGAAGTATGGTTTTTTGAAACAATATCAAGAAGAACATTCTGTTTTTTCAAGTACTAGTCGCGGTCAGATTGTTTGATCTTCAAAAACCTTTTTCCCAAATTTTTTTTCAAAATTCAAGACCACCAACGGCATCGGAACGTCGAACAGAGTCGACTGGTACTGTCCCAACGGCCGTCGGTGGCTGAAATCGCCACGCATGGCGTGCACGCGCCGACGGGGCGCGTCGGCTCTGGTCAGGCGGTTTTCCGTCCAATCAGCGCTGACGTAGCGTCTCGTCAGCGTAAACGTGTATGCCCAAGTGGCACCACGTCAGCGGTGATGCAGCTGCCTGTGTGGCGGCCACGTCACCTGACACCTTCTTTTTGGCTGCTGGCGTCAGCACCACGTGGCAGCCTCTCGGTGTGCCAAGTGCTGCCACTCGCCGGCGCGTCGCCGTTTTCACGCCACGTGCCGCCGCCGACGGCGGATAAAAAAATAGAATTTTTTTTAAAAAAATTTCTTTATTGTGTATGCTTTATATTTTAATGACGTTTGTTTCTACTTTAATTTAGAATATGTTTTTTTTTGTTTTTGCATACACTCGCATCCATAGTGCATTATTGTAATTTTTTTGCACATGATGGATCTCTATTTGCTCGGTTACTTCTACAATGGGTTCCGGATTCGTCATGAGCTTGCTTTCTTCTATCCGTCCTAGAAACTTGTGCCAACTTTGATGTATGCCGCCCCTCCTGGTAGGGAGCATCCTATGAGGATTAATAATAGACTTCCCCCTCCTCCTGAGATTGTATCGGCAGATCGTCCTATCCATCTTCATCACCCAGAGGATGCTGATGACGTTAAAATGGAGATTCCGCTTGCACCTGAAGATTAAGAAGATCCACTCTATCAAGACGATCATGAGGTTCCGCCTGAGTAGGCACATCCGGAGGTTGTGATTATCTCGGATGATGAGGATGACGAGCATGTTGATCCTATTATTGAGGACAGTGGTGATGATGAGGATCATATGTCTACTGAAGAATATGAACCCGAGGAGGATCCTGATGATACTCCATATACTCCTCGTATCCACTCTCATGTGATACCTATTGATCCACCTTCAAGCTGACTGAGGAGTAGGACGTTTAGTCTTCCTGGTTCGAGTATGAAGATGCCTATAGAGATTCCTAGCTCACCTGAGTTTATTCCAGAGAATCCTCTTTCTGATTATACTCCAGCATCCCCTGAGTACACACCTCTCAGCACTGAGTATACCCCTTTTACACCTGTGTATTCTCCTACGAGTGCTGCTACTCCCATTCCATACTGTATTTTTGGAGATTTGTCTCGCTTCCTTGGTTATTATTCTGCCTTACAGCCGGGAAGTTTCTTCACTGGGAAGACAACATATGACGATGAAGCTGGGCCGAGTAGGGTTCGTGATGGAGAGCATGATGAGGATCCAAAGGTGGATCCGATAGAGGACCCTGATGAAGATCTTGAGACTTAGAGACTTCTGATTGCGATCATTGAGCTTATGATAGATCATTCATATTGTCATCTTGACTTCATTATTAGCTTCTTTGCATTATGGATCATATTTTTTTGTTTACATTTTCCATGATTTCCTATTTTATGATCAGTCAGATGGTTTGCTTTATTTTATGGATAGTTTTATATTCTGCATTATGATTGATCACACATATAATATTATCAGCTCTGATCTTTCTATTTGATGTGGGAGTCCTTATAAATGATAATTGGACTTCATTTGCTCCCTTACTTAATTGAGTATAGTGATGAGAATTTTGAGGGCATGGATTGTGATTAGATAGCCTGGACTGTCTTTTTCGATTCTCTCTTCTCTATTTTTGTTACTATATTCTTGATAATTTTTGTTTTTTTAGCAATATTTTGTTCGGATGTGATTCTACTAGATTGAGAACTTTGGCAGTCTCATTTTTTGTGATTGTGTTTCAGTAATGGCTTCTGCTTCCAAGTCGATCGTAGCTGAGTTAAACAAAGGAGAAAAACTGAATGGTGACAACTATGATATATGGCACCGAAAGATTCAGTATGTTCTAGAGGGACAAGAAGCACTTGAAACTCTCACCAATACCATGGTAGAGCCTGAGACGGGTCAGTCTGCTCAGGCAAGACGTGACATGGAGGCTTACATGACTTGGAAACGCAAGAACAGTATAGCTAGGATTACAATTCTCTCCAACATGGCAGATGACCTGATGTGCGTTTATGAGGATTACGACATAGCCCAAGATATTTGGGTAGCTCTCAAGGACAAGTACGGTGGTACTTCGACCACTAAACTTCGCCGGCTTACAATTAAGTTTGATACTTATAAGAAGTGGCAGGATCATACCATGTGACAACATCTAAGAGAGATGGCTCACATGATCCGAGAGCTTAAAACAGCTGGTCACGTTCTTACTGAAGAACAGCAAGTCCAGACAGTGATGCGTTCACTTCCCAATAGCTGGGAATATATGAAGATTAACATGACGCATAACGACAACATCAAGAGCTTTGATGATATAGCCCGTCATGTGGAGCCAAAGGATGAGCACTTATAAGCGGCTAAATTCTCTAGGCAACTTTATATGGCTGAAACCAGCGTGCGCAAGAACAACAAGCGCAAGAGGGGCCAGCGAGGGTCCAAGAAAGGGAAAGGAAAGGGGATTGCAAATTCCCATCAAAATACGAATCAACCTGGTCAGAGTAATCCAAACAAGAAATTCAAACGTGGTGGTGGGACGAAGAAGGACAAAAGCAAAATCAAATGTTTCAAATGCTAAAAGATGGGACACTATACCCGTGAATGCAAAGGGCAAGAGAAAGAGGTATCCTTTCTGACTTATGCCTTAACTAATGTTTTTGTTTCTAGCTCTGTTTTACTAGCTGAGGCTCACCCTATGTGGATTGTAGACTCAGGCGCCACGGACCACATAGCTAGAGATCGAGGGGCGTTCGTAGAGTATCATCAAATTCCATGAGATACTCGCTAGATATATGTTAGGAATAACTCGCGAGTTGCTGTTTTGGGAATTGGCTCCTGCAAACTGATTATGCGAGGAGGCCAGCAGTTATTCCTACATGATGTCCTCTATACTCCCGATATAAGGCGTAATATAGTGTCTGTTACTGTTCTTCTCTCTTATGGCTACAAATTGGTTTTCGAACATGATAGCTTGGTTTTATCGTACAATGATGTTTCTGTTGGCTTTGGATATCTTTCGGATGGTTTTATGATTTTGAATATTGATTGTTATGCACATTCTTCTTCATCGCATGATAGTAGTATTTCATACGTTACTTCTTCTGATATTGACATTACTACATGGCATGCTAGACTAGGTCATATAGGACAGGATAGAATGAACAGGTAGGCCAAAGAGGGGATTTTGGGATCTTATGACAAGATCAAATTGGCAACCTGTGGTTATTGTCTAGCTAGGAAAGCTACTAGGAAACCTTTTGGTAAGGCTACTAGAGCTAATAACTCCTTAGAAATTATTCATTATGATATTTGTGGACCGATGAATGTTAAGAGTAGGGGTGCGTCGTATTTCATTACCTTTATAGATGACTTTACGCGATAGGGTCTCGTCTATCTGATCTCCCATAAATCTAAAGCCTTAGATTGTTTCATAAAATTGTTGGCAATGATGGAGAATCAATTATATAGGACGGTAAAAGTACTTCGTACAGATCGTGGTCGAGAGTATCTGTAAGAACAATTTAAGCAATTGTGTCAAGAAAATGGTATAATACACCAGTTGACAATTCCTAGGACTCCACAGCAAAACAGGGTTGCTGAACGGAGAGATAGGACATTACTGGAAATGGTTAGATCTATGATGGCACAAGCCAATCTTCCGAATTCGTATTGGGGAGATGCACTCTTGACTGCAACGCACATTCTAAATCGGGTCCCAACGAAATCAGTGACTTCGACCCCATATGAGTTATGGACAAGTCGGAAACCTGAATTATCCTACCTGCGACCCTGGGGGTGTACAGGTTTTGTACATGATCTATCCAGTAAATATGAAAAACTGGGTGCTAAGGGAAAGAAATGTATCTTTATACGTTACCCTGAGCAATCAAAAGGATATGTACTAATTGGAGAAAATTCTGATGGGAGTATATCAAAAATAGAGTCACGTGATGTAGTTTTTATTGAGAATGAGTTTCCAAAGCAAGGTGATGTTGAGCGAGATACTTCATTTTTTGAACAAAATGAATTAGAGGATTTGATGCCCACTCAGATTGAAGGGGAACAAAGAGTTGAAATAGACTCAAATCCCAGTGGGAGTGATCAAGTGCCTATAGAAGACACTCCACTACTTGATCGCAGTGGGAGTATGCCAGAATCATCTGTTCGGAGAAGTAGACGAATCTCGGTTCCCAATGACGTTTTGAGATCGAAGGGGAAGCCTTTATGATGGCCTCACATGATGATGATGATGAACCTAAGAATGTGAGAGAAGCTCTTAAATCACCAGCTAAGGATGAATTGGTTAAAGCCATTGAGGAGGAAATGGAATCAATGAAAAGTAACTATGTCTGGGACTTGGTTGATTTACCGCCTGATAAAAAAGCCATTGGAAACAAATGGGTCTTTCACGTCAAACGGAAGGCTGATGGCTCAATAGAAAGATATAAGACGAGGTTGGTGGCAAAAGGTTATACTCAACAAGAGAGTATAGACTATGAAGAGACTTTCTCCTTAGTGGTGAGATTTGCGTCTATTCGCCTCATCCTTGCACTTGTCGCTCACAAAGATCTTGAATTATATCAAATGGATGTTAAAACTGCATTTCTCAATGGAGGACTTGAGGAAGAGATTTACATGGAACAGCCTGAAAGTTTTATAACTGAAGGTCAAGAAAGTAAAGTCTGTAAATTGTTGAGGTCTATTTATGGACTCAAACAATCCTCGAGATAGTGGTACCTTCGTTTTCATGAATTTGTCTTAACATATGGTTTTGAAATGACAGAAGAAGACCACTATGTGTACATAAAAAGGTCGAAAGGAAAATTTGTGATTTTGTCCTTATATGTGGATGACATTTTGTTGGCGTGTAATGATAAGAATTTCTTAATGAAGACAAAAGACTGGTTGTCAACTACTTTTGAGATGAAGGATATGGGTGAAGCAGCTTACATTCTGGGAGTCAAATTTTCAAGGGATCGGGAAAGGAAAATCTTGGCATTATCGCAAGAACCCAATATCTACAAGATCCTTGAACGTTTCAAGATGGCTGATTGTAAGCCCATGGATATACCCATAGCAAAAGGGCAAACTTTAAGTTTAGATATGTGACCTAAAACTCCGCAAGAGCGTGAGAAAATGAAGAATGTGCCTTATGCAAATGTCATTGGGAGTCTGATGTATGCAATGATCTGTACTAGACCCGATATATGCTACGCAGTTGGACTGGTAAGCAGGTATCAAGCCAACCCTAGGAAGAAAGATTAGATAGTTTTCAAACGAATACTTGCCTATTTAAAAGGAACCGCATATTATTCTTTGTGTTATCAAGGTGGTGATACTCACTTGATAGGATACACAGATGCAGATTGGGGCAGTGACTTGGATGAACGGAAATCAACTTCGGGGTATGCGTTCATATTTAGCCATGGGGCTATTTCCTGGAGTAGTAAAAAGCAGACTTGTATTGCTTTGTCCACCATGGAAGCTGAATTTATTGCATGCTCAGTGGCTGTACAAGAGACTATTTGGCTCAAACGACTCTTAGAGGAATTGAATATTGATAGTTATGAGCCTGAGCCGGTTACTGTAAATTGTGATAGCCAAGCGGCAATAGCATATACTAAGGATGCTAAATATCACAGCAAATCGAAACACATAGAGACAAAGTACAATTTTGTCAGAGATATCGTGGCTAAGAAAATTGTATAAATCAGATATATATCTACTCATGAAATGGTTGCGGACCCTCTTACTAAAGCGGTACCTAGGGATGTTTTCACATTACATTCTAGGTCTTTGGGTCTTCGTAGATTGTAATATCAAGATATTTTGTGCCTAGTTCTTATATATATTGTTTATTATTTATGAAGTGCTCATGCAATCTAGTATATCTTATGGGAATCATATATTCAAAGAGTATGTTATCATGTACATGAGACTGACATACTTGTACGTGCAGTCGCCTTGATTATTCTAGGGAATAATGCAAGATGAGACTTATATACTTGTATCCTTTGATTGATTTAGATCTCAAAGTTTAAGAAGAAAGTATACAAGGTCGCCTTGATATGGAATCAAGATAAGGTTTCTTTTTCAATTTCGAGAAATCACTCATGAGTTTTTCCCCACTGTCATGAGACCTGATTAGCTGGACTAGATTCTTTGTTGCTACATATGGATGGTAGTAACCGGTGGAATCTAAGAGACATCTGGATTGTCGTCCGGATTGTGAAGGAAATAGATTTTAAAACATACGGGTCTCATTGGAGATAAGCTTCACTATAATGCATGTGTTATACTGTGCATGCTATTTATTGGCCGCCATGGATGATATTTAAATATAGTCCATTGGTCTTTTTATCGTACAAGATCCAATTTTTGTGTATCCTTAGTACGGTCATCTCTTTCATCTGAAGCTGTGGAGGCAGTGTCTGTATCGTTAGCGTATTTTTCTATGGTCATGATAATTCGACCTATGTAGTACGTCTGTGATGTCGACTGCTTGTCATTGACTTTTGGAGGAAGAGCGACTGGAAGGTATTGACTGATTTCACTACATTGTTCACATGCTAGCTGATTGTAGTTCTTTATGAATACAATAGTGATTTGAGAGTACTCTGAGGATATCAAATTGTTTGTCTTTGGGACCAGACACATCTGATGTGAGATCGTGTCAAACCTAGGATGTACCCGAAATGAATTTTGAGTACTCTCTCCAATTTTTGTTGGGATTGAGAATCTGGTTCATTTGTCACATTGTCTATTTGCATGTATAACCACCTGATGATAAGTAATTTGAACTGAGTTGTATAACTGTCGCCATTCGTGGGCATGGGCACATATAGTGTGAGTGGGAGAATGTTGGTATTTGGGTTGGGCCACACTAGATGGACCCAAGCCCACTATTGAATACACCTAAGATGGGGTGTTGATGTCAGACTCCTTGATTGAGCGTATCACGCATAACGTGATTTGTATGATTTGATAAGCAGTTACTAGTAGGATTGAAACTGTTAAGAAAACAAAAAAACCACTTCTCTCTCAGTTCTCTGGACGAATCAGAAAAATTAATTCTCTCAGAGAAAACGTACTTAGACAGTGTCAAACACAGAGGATTCCATAACACTGGTGATTCTTTGTCGACCTCTGAATACTACAACAACAATATATCGATTCTTAAACCCTTTATCTTGTATATATATATATATGATTATATGTTGTTAATTAAGTTATTATTTTACATTTATTATCTATTATCCAAGATAACACAAATCTATGATTATTTTAGAATTATCAAGATAACACAAATCATATCTGCTACAATTATTTTAGAATTTATCATTTAAGTGTTATTTATGATTGATTGTTATATAGTACAGAGACGGGAGTTCCACAGCAATAGAATTTATTTTACAAGTGATCTGTACTATGACTATAAATAAAGTTATATCTGCATAACACTATATTTCTAATTAAAGGAAGGATCCATGATAAACTATATATTCAAATATCTATCCATGATACATTATTAGAATGTTACAATTGATAATCTATATTCTCTAACTATAGAATTGACAAAAATTTGTTGACTTTCTTAAGCAATATAGGTTGAGTTTGTCATGTCGTTTGGCTAATGGAATAGCAAACTTTAATTTGTAGAATTTTTTATGGCTCAAATTCATTTTCAGGTGGTAAAATTCCTAAGAGCTCTAATTTTAATTGCAGAAAGTAGGACCAGCGATGGTTTCTTGCATGTATATGATGGTTACGTGCGTATAAAATATGTCTATTAAAAGTGAATAAGAGGATTGATGGCCCAAATTTTGTGCTTTACGGGTGGGGCCCGATCTTAGAGCTCACTTAGGCTCAACACATTGAGAACGAAATTTTGTGTTTTCATTTTTCTAACCAAATTTATTTATTTAAAATTAATTTTATGTAAAAAAATTAAAAATTAAAATAAAAAACAGTAAACGAGAGATGTGAAAATAAATTTAATTTTTAATTTTTAAAAAAAATTAATTTTGAAAAAGCTTCAGCTAAATAGAGTGAAAATTATAAAATTTTTGGAACATACTGAAAAATACTTGCTCCTCTTTCTTGTCGGTTGTTGGATCCAGCTATTTATTTTATTTTATATATTTATGTAAATTATTGAATTATTTTAAAAATTAAAAAATAAAATAAAATTATACTCATTTATTTATTGAATTTAATTTCTTTTTATTGTCGAACATTAAAATTTAAAGATTACATCACTTGGGAAATGATACTACCTCTATTTTGATGTTGTGAACCAAACCGAGAAAATGTAACGGAAAAATCGAAATATTTTTGTTTGGTATTTTAAATTTAAATTGTTTGAACTATTTTTATTTTTAAAATTATAATATAAAATATAATTGAATTGCGAATAATTTTAAATTGTTTATATAAAAAAATCAATTGAAAGTAACATTTATATAATTTTAGGTCAAAAAAGTACTATTAGATCATAAATTTTTCAATTGCTAGGTGGTGTCATTTGATGCAAATCTACATTTTCAATATCCTTAGTAACTAATTACACAATAAAATTATAATAATGACCTTTAGTGGACAGCAATTTTATTTAATTGACAATGTAATATCATAACTTAATACGAGCTCGAATTATAAAATTATAAACAACCAATTTAGCTGCTTGAGTTCCTTCTTATACATAATTTAGGTTAGATATATTTTGTAAGTTAAAAATTTAAGATAATTAATCAAATATTTGAGTTTAATTATTAAATTATTTATTTTTGAAATTTCAATCATAAATATTTTATGGTTTCTAAAATTATATTTTTACTAATTTTTATATATTAAATATAAATTAAATTTATTTTTAGAATACACAAATCATATTAAGAAATTTTAATTTGATACTATTTTAAAAGCAAATTGAAAAGACGGCCAAAGTTTTGAATTTATTTTTATAAAAAAAGTGTGAGTATTTTTTTAATTAATTTTTTTTAAAAAGAAAATTGAGAAGTTGAAAATACCTAATAATATCTGCCACAATATTATTTTAGAACATCACGTAACTAAATTAGAAAATGATAAGAGAAAAGTATAAAATCAAACTATATATTTAAATTAATGAGCCTTTAAAGTTTAAATTTCATAAAATGGGTCTTCACATCCTTCACATATTATTAAAAATCCTTTACACGTGTGAAGAATCTTTGTGACCAACTTTTATTTTGATGTGATGAGGGACAAAAAAGTCATAAAAGCTCATTTTGTGAAATCTAAAGTTTCACTTAGTTTAAAAACTTATTTCAAATTTTGAAAACTCAATTAACTTAATTAAAACTTTAGAAAGACTAGAAGTGAAACTATCTCAAAAGATAATTTGCTTTTCAACTGTTATTTAATATTGATTTTTGTATGTATCAAGAGGATAGAGTGCATGTGCATTATAAATAAATTAATACCTACATAACATTTTATTTTACTTATTAAAGGAAGGATCCATAGAAATTTGAATTGAATTAGAGTTAGGTATATTAAGATATTTGAGACGAAATTAAACTGACGAATAAAACTACACAAAGATTTCATCGTATTCAATTGAACGTGACCAAGACACCACCATGCACAACTAGCAGGGGAGCCATGTCAGCAGTGGGTCCCTTAGCTCCATTCCAGCCTAAAAAAAAAATTGTGTGCGAGGAGGTTACAGATGTCGATAAACTAACAAACTCGCAAAGAAAGCAAAACAGCGGAATGGATTCTCTGAAATGTCGCTCCTGCGAATACCAAGGAACAACATACAGGGACTGCTCGAACATACACGCATGGTGCAGGCTCGGAGTGATCCTCTCACTCTTACCGTCTTAATCAATGCTCGACTCAAAACCATTCGCAAGAGGACAATTCCTCGGGGACAATGGCGGATCCACCTTATAAAATGGAAACAAAATGTCCCCATTTTCTCTCAAAACACTTAAAATATTGTAAGTATATCTGTACATATGGATAAAATTAAGGAGAGAGAATGTAAGAGTATATTAATTTATCAATTCAAAAAATATTATTAATTTTCATATTCAAGATTTAATATGGTATGATAAAGTGATAATTGATTCTCAATTTAGTGATAGAATTAGTAATTAATAGTGGAAAAAATTACTAACATTTTAAATATTGTATTTTTTTATATGTTTTTATCTATAGTAATTAACTTTTTATTTTTTATTTAATAATTTAAATATAATAAAAATAGTTTATATAATTATGTCCCCATTTTGAAAATTCTAGATCCGCCACTGCTCTGGGAGTCGCTACCGTGAATCGTATGCAGTTTTGGGTCGATCATTTTGAGTCGCAGGGCCAGTCGATTACTGATCCTGATACTACAGAATATTTGACAATCTTATGAGATAGAATACAACATCAGTAGGAGGAGCTCGATTTCCTGTATGAGGACGTTAGCAGACTTATTATTTCACTAATGGAAGCATAAGTTCAGATTGAAGGTTTTTTTTTTCAGTTGCTATTGATAGTATTATTTATATGTTTCGGTTAAATTATTTCTGCGGCATTCTAATGCGCATTGGACTTGGTCACCTGATCTAAACAATGGATACCAAGGTTTGACAAATGGAATATGGAAGACAATTTTTTTTATTTTTTTTTTGCATATATTCGGATTTTTTTTTTTTACTTTGAAAGACACGGTTGAAGATTGTCTGTGCACGTTGACGATAGAGAATTTTTGTTTATTCCACTGATAATTCTCACTATTGGGCCAAATATTTTTCAAAAGATTAGTTCTAACCTAACATTAAATTTAGTATAAAAAGAAATAATTGATAAATTTTTTTACACCTAGTAAATCAAAATTACTATACTATCCAAATTATTAAAATAATATAAAATAATTAGAAATAAAATAAATATTAAACTTATAAATATTAAATATAGTGAAATCCCAAAATACCCCTACCCTACCTGTCTGTCGACCGTTTGAACACCAGAGAATTTCCAACTCAAACTCAAACATATTCTCTGAAATGTCGACTGAAAGTCATTTTACACCCACATGATGCAGGTTCGGAGTGATCCTCTCACTCTTACCGTCTTAATCAATGCTCGACAGAAAGCCATTCGCAAGAGGACAATTCCTCGGGGACAATGGCGGATCCACCTTATAAAATGGGAACAAAATGTCCCCATTTTCTCTCAAAACACGTAAAATATTGTGAGTATATTTGTACATATGAATAAAATTAAGGAGAGAGAATGTGAGAGTATATTAATTTATCAATTCAAAAACTATTATTAATTTTCATATTCTAGTAAGGTGATAATTGATTCTCAATTTTAGTGATAGAATTAGTAATTAATAATGGAAAAAGTTACTAACATTTTAAATATTGTATTTTTTTATATGTTTTTATTTATAGTAATTAAATATTTATTTTTTATTTAATAATTTAAATATAATAAAAATAGTTTATATAATTATGTCCCCATTTTGAAAATTCTAGATCCGCCGCTGCTCTGGGAGTCGCTACCGTGAATCGTATACAGTTTTGGGTCGATCATTTTGAGTCGCAGGACCAGTGGATTACTGATTCTGATACTATAGAATATTTGACAATCTTATGAGATAGAATACAACATTAGGAGGATACTATAGAATATTTGACAATCTTATGAGATAGAATACAACATCAGCAGGAGGAGCTCGATTTCCTGTATGAGGACGTTAGCAGACTTATTATTTCACTACTGGAAGCATAAGTTCAGATGGAAGGTTTTTTTTCAGTTGCTATTGATAGTATTATTTATCTGTTTCGGTTAAATTATTTCTGCGGCATTCTAATGCGCAGTGGACTTGGTCACCTGATCTAAACAATGGATACCAAGGTTTGACAAATGGAATATGGAAGACAATATTTTTTTTTTTTTCATATATTTGGATTTTTTTCTTTTTTACTTTGAAAGACACGGTTGAAGATTGTCTGTCCACGTTGACGATAGAGAATTTTTATTTATTCCACTGATAATTCTAACTATTGGGCCAAATATTTTTCAAAAGATTAGTTCTAACCTAACATTAAATTTAGTATAAAAAGAAATAATTGATAAATTTTTTTACACCTAGTAAACCAAAATTACTATACTATCCAAATTATTAAAATAATATAAAAAATAATTAAAAATAAAATAAATATTAAACTTATAAATATTAAATATAGTGAAATCCCAAAATACTCCTACCCTACCTGTTTGTCGACCGTTTGAACACCAGAGAATTTCCAACTCAAACTCAAACATATTCTCTGACATGTCGACTGAAAGCCATTTTACACCCACATGGTGCAGGCTCGGAGTGATCCTCTCACTCTTCCTGTCTTAATCTATGCTCGACTGAAAGCCATTCGCAAGAGGACAATTTCTCGGGGACAATGGCGGATCCACCTTATAAAATGGGAACAAAATATCCCCATTTTCTCTCAAAACACGTAAAATATTGTGAGTATATTTGTACATATGAATAAAATTAAAGAGAGAGAATGTGACAGTATATTAATTTATCAATTCAAAAACTATTATTAATTTTCATATTCTAGTAAGGTGATAATTGATTCTCAATTTTAGTGATAGAATTAGTAATTAATAATGGAAAAAGTTACTAACATTTTAAATATTGTATTTTTTTTTATATGTTTTCATCTATAGTAATTAACTTTTTATTTTTTATTTAATAATTTAAATATAATAAAAATAGTTTATATAATTATGTCCCCATTTTAAAAATTCTAAATCCGTCATTGCTCCGGGAGTCGCTACCGTGAATCGTATGCAGTTTTGGGTCGATCATTTCGAGTCGCAGGACGAGTCGATTATTGATCCAGATACTACAGAATATTTGACAATCTTATGAGATAGAATAAAACATCACCAGGAGGAGCTCGATTTCCTGTATGAGGACGTTAGCAGACTTATTATTTAACTACTAGAAGCGTAAAATCAGATTGAATGTTTTTTTTTTTTTCAGTTGCTAATGATAGTATTATTTATTTATTTCGGTTAACTTGTTTCAGCGGCATTCTAATGCGCAGTGGACTTGGTCACCTGATCTAAACAATGGATACTAGAGATGGCAATATGATCCGATATCCGCAGATACCGTACTGTATCGTAGTAAAATTATTCGTATTCGTATTCAGAAAAAATTAATCAGTTACCGTATCCGGATATAAATTTACTTTAACCGTAATGGATATGGTACGGATATGGATATAGCAATTTACTGTTCGTATACGTACCATATCCATACAACAAAAATTATACAATAAATATGTGTAATATAAATATTTATTTATTTTATTAAGAAGAAAATAAAAAGACTTATAGTAAAAAAAATCATTATTAGTCAAATATAATTTAATTATTAATTATTTAATTATATTTAATATGCAAGTATGAAGAATATTCTATTCAAGATATTATTTGGAGCATGGTGTTTTATGTTTTATTTACCTACTTTAAAAATATTTTCCCAAAAGTTACAAATAATTATATGTCATATTATACCTTTAGGAGAAGATTTAATCTTACATTTCATTTAGTATGGTTGAAAGTCATAATAGGTTATGTATTACTTTTAAAAAATAATAATAATAATAAAAGATTTAAGGATGCGGATATGGATATGGTAGCGGATTTTGTTAAAAACCGCAAAGTGCGGATATGGTAACAGATTTTATACCGTGCGGAGCGGATATGTTACGGATCTTTTATATTTAAAATTTTATGGTACGGATAGGATAAGACTTATATCCGTACTATATCCGTACCGTTGCCATTCCTAATGGATACGGAAGTTTGACAGATGAAATATGGAAAACATTTTTTTTTCTGCATATGTTAGGATTTTTTTATTTTTTATTTTTTATTTTTTACTTTGAAAGACACGGTTGAAGATTGTCCGTCCACTTGACAATGTGTTGACGATAGAGATTTTTTGTTTATTCTTATTGTTACTTGATTAATCTGTTCGGATATTGCTTATTGATCGATGTTGACAATGTATTTGTTTCTTTAATTCTATCATGTTTTCGTACTAGAATGCCAAAACTACCCTACTCTCTTTATAATTTTTCGTAGTATTATTTTTTTTATTCCTAACCAACTGCTCCCTTCGGCACCGAAACTGTTAAAACTTCAAAAATGGAATCGAGCAGCGGCGATAATTCTAGAATCAGATCGGTAATAAGTGAGGAATAGTAATAAGTGAGGAACAGCTCGACATCGACGCTTACGCGAGCGAGTCTCTACCAATAGGGGATGATGATTACTCGACTCCTACTGTGGTAACTTATCGATGCATCTCGGGACTCTGAGGATGGCTTATGACGAGATTAAGAAAGGCGAGAATAAGCAATTGTTTGAAGAGATTGTTAAGAAGATTGATGGAAATTTTGGGCAAAATTAGCCTGGTGTGATTCGGTGGATCGCAGAGCAGAACTCAATGCTTATAGAGTATGGCTTTATTTTATGGACTATCTTGATTTTTGTTGATTTTAGTGTAGGATTAAGTTTGGGTACCAGATGGTTGATGTTTCCTTATTTGCTTGCTTGATATGTTTCTGCAGACTAATCTGATTAAAGAGAGTATACAAACAGGTTACAATGATTTTAGTGATTTTTACTATGCTCATGCTGCATTTGGGGAGGCTTTTAAAAGTTATGTTCGTTTTCTCGTGATTATCGGTATATGTATGCGTGCGATTCTGGTCAGTATTGAAATAGGCAATTCACTCATGTGACAAGCTATGTTAGCAAAGTAGAACAAACACCAGTGGCTTTTGATCTAGTTACTGTTGCGAAATTAAAATGTATTTCTAGATTGGCTCACTTGGAGGCTAAAAAGATAAAGCTTACTGCTCATAAGGTACATCATGATGTCTCTTTGATTTTGCCTTTGTTTAACTATTGAAGTCATATTTTGTAGTTTGTTTATTTGAATGTAGTGAAATTTATTGAAATGTGATGTGAGTCACTTGTCACACCGATGATGATGAATGCATTTTACAAATATGTTTTGGTCCTTTGTGGGAAGGAAGGGAAGCTCTAAAATAATATATGTATCATTTATGTCTAGTGTTGGTTTGTAGGACTGTTTGTACTACATAGGCACATCCTTTATTTTCTCAAGTGTATTTTGTCAATTTATGAGTACTTGTTAAAAACTCTTGCTTGAGTGATATGCTATGTTGCAATATATATATTCCTCGAATGTAGATTTGTCTATAGTACACACACGTGTGTATATATATATATATATATTATATATATATATATATATATATTATCTTGGCATCCTAAGTTGATGACACTTCTTGCAATTTAATCTTTATACTCTGGCATCCTTTGTCTTCTGGTCGTACTTTTTTTTACTACCGCCTCAAAATTCAAAATTTAAAACAAGTTTGAGCTGATTTTTTTTCTGGAGAAGTTGCATTAGGTACCCTAGTTTGATCATATTTTATGGAGAACATGCCTAGAGGATTGTTGAAATTCCCTTAAGTAGATCCTTTTGTCTAATTGCTTATTTGAGGTCAGAGATGTGATAGCTGTTTACACATTATTCATAAAATTTTTTTGTTTCTTCACATGTGCCAAAATTCTGAAGGGTGATTTTTAATCTTTATCCTCATCAATTTTTTTCTTAAAACCTCTTTGATTTTCATATGCGTAACAGTTCTTAGAAGTGACTCATGATCTTGGAAATTCCTACAATGAGGGTATTGCTCCACAAGATGTTGCAAGTTTCAATCGCGCTGAACTTAAGGTAATCTTTTCTTTGAAATTTTATATTTAACAATCTTGGGATAAGCATTGGGGAGCGCATTTTTGACATGATGTTTTAATTTGGCAAGAGTAAAATTATAGATATGTCAACTTCCGAAATTTCTTGGAGTTGGTTCCAGAAGTAAGGGAGCTTATAAATGACTTCTACTCAAGGTAATATGTGACTTGATTTCCTCTTTTTGTTTCATCAATGACTGGATCTCTGAATATAATGCTGCCAGCGAGATTAATATGTGGTAGAACTTGTTATCTACACTTTTAAGCAGTTGAACTTGTTATCTTGGGATATAATGTTGGATCTCGACGATATTAAGTTCCTGCCTTGCATATAATGAATAAATGAATGGTGAACATCAGTCTTATGCATAAATTAATTCCTAGTATCATTATTTTAATTATGATTGGCTGATCTTTAACCTGCTGTCTTTGGTGACAAAGAGACATTTTGCTTTTCTCATATAAATGGTTTCTTAAGTATACCTAGATATCTTGATGGTACTAATATGCTCTTAGTTCGAATGATTATATGATTATGCTTGAGCTTTATCTTCTTTTGCTTCCCTTCCTAAATTTAATTTGTAGATTTTCCTTTTTATTGGTGTATATAATGATATTGCATGTAGCTTACAAATATGGCTTTGGTCTTTTGTAGACAGGAAGGGAAGCTCTTAAATCATATATGAATCATTAATATTAAGTGTTGATTCCTAGGGATGTTTGTACTAGACAAACATAACCATTGTTTCCTTTAGTGTGTTATGTTAATACCTAAGTTAGAGTGTCTGCTAATCACTGCAAACCATTGCTTGAGTGGTATGTTGTATTGTAATACACATAAATGTGTATTACTTGTATGGCGATGCCTGTAGTATATATATGTTATTCTGGCATGGTAAGTTGATGACACTTCCCGCAATTTGATCTTTATATTCTGGCATACATTGTATTCTGTTTATACATGGTTTACGGTCACCTCCATATTTAAAACAAATTTGAGCTGCTTTTTTCTAGAGAAACCGCATTAGGTACTCTAGTTCCATCACTTTTCATAGAGAAGGTATCTAGAGGATTGCTTAAGTGTCCTGAATTAGACAATTTTGTCCAATTTCTTATTTGATGCCAAGGATGTGGTAGCTGCTTATGCACTACTCATACAAATTTTATTTGTGTAAAAATTCTGTGAGGGTGATTTTAATCTTTATCCTCATCAAGTTTGTCTTTATTAACCTCTTTTATTTTCATGTGCATACAATTCTTGGAAGTGGGTCCTGATCTTGGAAATTCCTACAATGAGGTTATTGCTGCATTGTTGAATTTTTGTTTTTATGTAATTTGAAAATTTTACGTATTGTTTTTAGAAATAAAGATCATTATTAAATAGTACAAAATTAATAAACCAAAATTTTTTGCACAGATATATCAAATCTCCTGTATTCTAGAAAAACTGTAACTGAGGCAATTCATCGAACAGATAAAGTGCATAATAGATTTATTCAACAAAGATTTAATCACTCGTCCGTGCGAAAACCCTTATTTATGTGAATGAACCAGATCACATAAGAAATTAATTTTAACGGAAGGTAAAATTGAAATACAAATAATATATAAGAAATTGATTTTAACAAAGGGTAAAATTAAAATACAAAAAATATATAAGAAATTGATTTTTAAAAAGGGTAAAATTGAAATACAAATAATATAATGGGATAAATTGAAAAAAAAAAATGAAACAACGTGGACACACCGATTTGGTGTGCTGAGAAAATGAGAAAAAAATGGGATTTTAAAACAATCAGAAACATTAATGAACAAAACAATACAATCCCAACACACGAAACAAACGTTGTTTGAGTTGTGATGAAACAAAACAAAACATCTCAAACACATGAAACAAACAAGATCTTAGGGTTCAGTCTTCGGCTTGCACGGATTGAAAGAGCTGAAGAGGTAGTTTTTCTCCCTGTGTTGTGTTCTTTACATCGAAATATCTTTGTCAGCCGTGATTTTTTTTTCTTTTTTTTTTTAAATTGTCTATTTTCTAGATATAAAATTATTATAATTTTTTATCGTGTATAATTAAAGATATTTACAGTTAAAGTTAAGTATCGAAAAACGTGTAAATAGAAAGTGTAGTGAGTAAAAAAAACAAAGGTAGTATATGAGTAAGACATGTGGTTCTGGTTATGTTTTTTCTTTTGAATAGTCAAATTTGCTCAGTTGGTTTGTAAAAGTTATTATGATTTTCGACTCTGTAATCTTGCTATGCTGGAGAAAATCTTGTATGGACAGTCCTACCACGTAGGATGGTAGGACTTCCATTTAAAACGTGACACGTATACACCTGGAGTGAGAGAAATTAATATTTTATAACCGCAATTTCTTGAGAGGTGTGCCATGTATTTTTAATAGTTATTTCTCTCACCTGTTTTGTTATAAAATATTAATTTCTCCCACTCTGGGTGTATAGGTGTCACATTTTAAATGGAAGTCCTACCATCCTACGTGGTAGGACCGTCCCATACAAGATTTTCTCGCTATGCTGAAGAATGCTTGGGGGTTTAAGATTCTCTAAATTGTGATTGATTTGGTTGTTTTTTTTTTTTTTCCGCAATTGATACTGTATGTTCTCTAATTATAGAATTAGCGGTGGTGTTAGTTAGTTTGGAATCAACTTCTCTATCACTTTTGATGAATCTTCATAATTTAGTACGTATATAACTTCCCTTTCAGCCATGAATTCTAGTAATTCTATACCTAGAATATATTTATTTGAATCCTTAGGTAGTTTATTGTGCTATGAGCACTTGTAAAATAAGTTTCTTCATCATAATGGATGGTTAGGTTTTCTATCTATTCTTTAAAGGCTTTCAGTTTCTCTTTAACTGCTGCTAGCAAGTCAGCATTGCTTTAATTTATCATTTTGAATACTTCCTTGTACACCACAGGCCCAGTCATCTTTCTTTTGTAGTCAAAGTTTTGATTAGTCTTGTCATAGAAATCAGTCCAGAAATCTGTCAGTTTTGATTAGTTTTATAGTTAAAGCTGAACATAGCTAGCTCAAACTTATTGTATGCTTTTAATTTGGATTTTAAAGTGGTAAAATTGTTGGGAAAATACGGCTAGCTCTGATACCACTTGTTGAACAAATCGGGGATCCATTGCAGCGGAGACGAGTATTAGTAACCACAAAGTAAAATAACATACACAAGGCAAGAAATAGAGAAAGAAATAAGACACAAGGTTTTTACGTGGAAACCCAAAACGGGAAAAAACCACGGCCGTTAGGACGACGAGAGACTAATTCACTATGTAACAATAAAGCAACAATTACAATCAGAATAACACTCTCACTCCCAATCCAATTACATTGGTTACAGTCTCACACATAAGCTCTCCCAATATGGCTCTCACAGGATAACAAGACTCGATCCTAGAACTCAATATTTCCATGGTTCTCAGGCCCCCATGGGACACATCCCAAACCTAACCAACTAGATCTACATTGTTCTCTCAGGATATCTAATAATAGATACAAGCACCATATCTATAGCATTAAGTTACTTAGTCACAAAGTAATCCTAAACCATTAAGAAAACCTTTTCCTATTTAGGATTCTCCAAGATCTATTTCCTAATTAGAATCCACCTTAGGAAATATCATTCATAATCAAATATGATACTTCCAAAACAGTCTTCGAGTCTTTTCCAAATTACAAACCAATTATGGATACTGGATAATAGCCGAATTTTCGTCAAAATCCTAACTTTGGTGTCAATTAAACCACAACCAAATATTAGGCTAAGATTGCTTGAGAAAATAGCTAAAAGCTTACAGAGACAATCTCACAGAGTTTAGCTTCTAATGAATAAAAATCGGATCCTTTTACAACCATCCCTACCCCTATTTATAGAAGGTATTTGGGTCCTATTTCTATTTGGATTGGGACTCCTTATTCTCCTTGAATTTGGTCTCCTTTTTGGGCTCGGTCTCCTCTTGGGCTCGGTCTCCTCTCGGGCTTAGTCTCCTCCTAGGACTTAGTTTCCTTATTGGACTTGGTTTCCTTCTTTGGATTTGGGCTTGTTGGTACTATCCGAGTCTGTATCAGGTTTCTTCGGCCACAGTGGTTATCTGGGTGTGTTTGGTCTCTCTTCAGCCGCAGGTTTGATGAGTCCCCTTCGGCCGAAGGGGCGTTGGTCGTTTTCGGCCGAAGGTCTTGGGCATGCTTTTTGACTTAAGTTTATTTCTCAATTCGTCAAGGTCCCGTAAGTTGTTTTCCCACTACAGTAATCCCCCTATTGCCATTACTTGGATCTTTCAAGTGTGGCAATAAGTTGGTGGCTTATTTCGGTCGAAGAGGCCTTCTTCTGTTTGGGTCCTTTCGGCCGAGTGATTACGTCTTTTGTTGTGTTGCCAGCTAGGATCCCACTAGCTGATTGGCTTTCTTTTTTCCAGATCTCCACGTCAGCGTTTGCGTATCAAATTGCTTTTAATTTGACGGCTTCTCGGCTGCTGTGCCCTAAAAGTGAAATCATTACCTTACTATTTAAATGCTGGCTTCTTTCTCTCTCTGCACTTTTCATCTTTTCGAATTCACTTCTCAGAGTCTCTCTCTCTAAGATGAAGTTCAGTCGCCATTGTCCCTTCTGGTGAAGCTTTTGGCTCTGGTTCCAGTTCTTCTTCCTCGCATTCTCAAGGTTAGCTTCTGTTGCTTCATTTCCTCAGTTTTCCAGTTGTTTTGCAGCTTTAGTTTCGTCGATTTTGGTCCTGTTTTCGTCTGCTTTGTGGGTTTTTTTAATTTTGCCGTTGGGTTTGCTTTGGTTTTCCGGTGGACTTCCGATTGGGTTTGGTTCATGCTTAGGTTTTCAACCGATTGTCTTCCACTGACTGGGTTTTGGTTGTCTTTTCGTATTCCTGTTTGTTCTTATTTTTCTTGATTATTTTAATTTCTGTGTACACGTGTCTGTGTTTCCATGCTTCTATCTTTTGTGCGTTTCTAAGTTAGTGTTGCCCTAACTTCGGTCGAAGACCATTAACCTGCTTTTTCTGGTCCAGTGTAGATGTCGTCTTCTAACTCCTTGGATACGTCCACTTTTGCTGGTCTTACTTGTGATTTTTCGGCCAAAGAGGATAGTGTCGAGTGTTCGTCCGCTCGCAATCCCCCGGCCGAATCTAGGCCGCAAGGTATTCTCCCTCCTTGGCTCAACGTGCGAAGCACTATGACGAGGGGTGAGTTGGAGGCTGTGCGCTTCAGTTGTAAATTTCCTGACTGGGTCGAGACTAGGCTCCCAAACGATAACGAGAAGGTCGATGATGCTCTGGCCGACGGGTGGGAGCCTTACTACCTTAGACATTTTGAGATAGGTCTCAGGTTTCCTATAATGGGTTTGGTCGAAGAGCTATGCACTTGGTGCGAAATCCATCCCAGCCAGTTGACTCTGCTCGCTATTCGTATATTGTTGAGCGTGGACCGTTTAAAGGAAAAACATAATCTGCCGTTTTCGGCCGAAGACTTTTTCAATTCTTATTTTATTAAGCGTGAGAAGCCGGATACTGGTAGGTTCGTCTTGAACGCCCACCCCCATGGAAGGATACTGATCCTGAGTTTTAAGTCTAACGAGCGCCGATGGAAAGACAAGTATTTTTTTGTTAGGGGCGCTACTCGATTGGGCAAGGGTCTAGGATATCCTTTGTGCTGGAAGGATTCATGGAGCTTTTCTGACTTAACTTGTTTTGTAGTTTAATTTGGCCGACCATGCTGACTTATTTGTTATGTGTGCAGCCAAGCACGGTGCCAAGATTTGTAAATCCTCACCTCGGGCGCGTGGTAGAAGTGAGGCCATACTCGCGCTCCCTGCCAGTAAACGCGGCCACAATAAGTTGTTGCACGAGCTCCGTGTCAGCCGCCTTTGGGCATTCACCAAGACGAGTAAGTGGATTCTGGTTTTCTTTATTAGTTTTCCAAGTGTTTTTGTACGGTCAAATTAATGCGTTTTGGACTTGCTTGCAGAAATCGTTGATTACGTAATGTCGAAGCCATCGGGTCAGCGAGCGCTTACTATGCACGCTATAATGCGCCAAATCCAGCCAGAGCAGGAAAAGGCCTTTGCCTTTGGTCGAGGGAGTGTCTCGACCGAAGAGAGACAGGGATCTTCGGCCGACAATGCTCGCTCAAGTCGGGCACCGTCTGATGGAGAGGGCCTTCATGATGCTGAGGGGACGACTATGGCTGAAGAACCGCAGCCTTCGGCCGAAGAGGAGAGGAGTCCTGTTACTCTGATTAATAAGGAGAAGAGGCCAAGGGAGGAAGAGGAAGAAGAGGAAGAGGAGCTGGTGCGCCCGAGGAGGCGGGTTAAGCATACCGGCAGGAAACCCGCTTCAGGTGGGAGCGGCCTCTTCCTCGAGTTTCCCTACGATTCTTCCACTCGGAGGGTTACGACCGAGATGGTGAAGGCTGCGGATGGTTTTTTCTTTTCTTAGGATGAGGAGTGGTTGAACTCTCTATCCTTCACCCAGTTCAACGAGATGGCTGTTGGAGGCTTGTACAGGGTAAGTTCTCGATATTTCACCTCCTTATGTTGATTTTCTGTTAATTTGTTTTTGATCGTTTGATCCTCTTTCAGGCGCTTCAAGGTGCGATCGGGATGCGCCGCCGTTTTTCGGCCGTCATGCGTGACAGGGGCGAGATGGAGGCGAGTGTCAATAAGGCTTCGGACGAGCTTAGAGCTGCCCAGGATGACTTGGGGAAGGTAACGGCTCAGTGTGTTGAAGCCGTTAGACACTCTGAGGCGTTACAGGCCCATAACTTGGGTCTTGAGTCTTCTTGCAAGATGAAGGACGCTGAGCTTCATAGGTAGGCCAAGGAGATTGAAGAGTTGAAGTCTTTCAAGTCTGCGGCCGAATAGAAGATAAAGGACTTAAAGGGTCAAGTGGAGGTCCTGACTGAGGAGGCTGCTCAGGCCGAAGTCACCACTAGGGCCTTTGCCCTCGAACAAGTTATTCAGGGGGTCATTGACTCCTGAGCTGGCGAAAACTGAGCTTGATGCCACGGCCGCGCTGCGAGATGGTGCTGGTTTATGATTTCTCTTTTTTTCCTTTTATAATACTTTGCTTCGAGTGCAATCTTTTATTAACAATGAAAAGACATTTTGTTGCAATTTTCCCTGTGCTTTCTGCCTTTTCTTTTCGATCGGGGAACTAATCCCCCATTTACTGTTCAACTAATGACTTTTCGGAGCCCTTTTGTCGCTCTGGTCGCGAGGGGCTTTTCTTGTACATCTCGGTCGAGTGGTTATTCAAGCAGGCTTAGTTGGGCTTTTGCGCCCTAAGCTTGGAGTGTCTTCGCCCAAGATCTTCCAGATTTACCAGAGGGTTGCCCTTTGGCCAATATATATTTTTTTGGTTCCCCTTTGGCAAAGTGTCTTAGCCCGAGACCTTCTGGATTTACCAGAGGCTTGCCCTTTGGCAATTTTTTCGGGTTGCCCTTTGGCAAAGTGTCTTAGCCCGAGACCTTCTGGATTTACCAGAAGCTTGCCCTTTGGAAATTTTTTCAGGTTGCCCTTTGGCAATGTGCCTTTGCCCGAGACCTTCTGGATTTACCAGAGGCTTGCCCTTTGGCAATATTTTAGGGTTGCCCTTTGGCAATGTGACTTCACCCGAGACCTTCTGGATTTACCAGAGGCTTGCCCTTTGGCAAACTGTCTTTGCCCGAGACCTTCTGGATTTACCAGAGGCTTGCCCTTTGGCAATTTTTTCGGGTTGCCCTTTGGCAATGTGACTTCACCCGAGACCTTCTGGATTTACCAGAGGCTTGCCCTTTGGTAATTTTTTCGGGTTGCCCTTTGGCAAAGTGTCTTTGCCCGAGACCTTCTTGATTTACCAAAGGCTTGCCCTTTGGCAATTTTTTCGGGTTACCCTTTGGCAATATGACTTCGCCCGAGACCTTCTAGATTTACCAGAGGCTTGCCCTTTGGTAATTTTTTTCGGCTTGCCCTTTAGCAATGTGTTTTCGCCCGAGACCTTCTGGATTTACCAGAGGCTTGCCCTTTGGCAATTTTTTCGGGTTGCCCTTTGGCAATTTGTCTTCGCCCGAGACCTTCTGGATTTACCAGAGGCTTGCCCTTTGATAATTTTTTCGGGTGATGTGCGAGATATTAAGAAGAGGAGTGGTAGATGAGATAAAAAGCTTTGTTTTATTGCTTTAAGGTGGGGCCTCATTAAAAACCCTTTTTTGGGGGAAAAGAGTGCCCGTTATTACAGTTATAATGCTATATTCAAAATTGGTACCTTTTGAGATGATGTATGTTCCCGCTATGTTCTATCTCTTTTCCTTCTTTGGTGAGCAGCTTGTAGGACCCTTTTCTGGAAGCTCGCTCCACTTGGTATGGTCCTTCCCAGCTTTCAGCCAGTTTTCCATGGGCTTGGTTTCTCGTTTTCTGGAACACTCTTCTGAGTACCCAATCTCCGGGTTGGAAGGCTCGGGCCTTGACTTTCTTGTTGTACTGCCTTGCTATCCCCATTTGGTATTCAGCTATTCTTCGCTGTGCGTTCTTCCTTTTTTCGTTCGAAGTATCTCTTTCGAAGGCCAAGACATGTTCATTGGCTTTTCCATTTAGCCTTTCTTGCGGCGATAGGATCTCTATTGATAGTACTGCTTCTGTTCTGTAGACCATTGAGAAGGGGGTTTGCAGTGTTAAAGTTCTAGGGGTTGTTCTGAATGCTCAGAGGATTTCGGGAAGGGCTTCGGGCCACAATCCTTTGGCCCCCTCTAGTTTTTTCTTGAGGGAATCTACCACCTCCTTGTTGGATGCTTCGGCTTGACCGTTAGCTTGGGGTATCTCGGGGTTGAGTATGTGAGTTTTATGTTTAACTGGTTGCAGAAGTCTTTCAGAGTTTGCGCTATGAATTGGGGACCGTCGTCGGTAATAATTTCCCGCGATATGCCGAATCTACAGATGATGTGTTTCCAAATGAATTTCTGTACTTCTTGCTCTCTGACTCTTTCTAGCGCTTTAGCTTCTATCCACTTCGTGAAGTAATCAGTTACCATTAGTATATACTTTTTTCGACCCTGTGTGGATATCGGGAAAGGCCTGATGATGTCCATCCCCCATTTGTCGAACAGCCATGGAGATGTGATACTGTGTAGATTTCCGGCCGGGAGGTTGGAGTAGTTAGCGTGTCTTTGGCATTTGTCACATTTCTTTACAAGTTCGGCTGCATCTGTCTTCATGGTTAGCCAGTAATATCCGGCTCTATGTGCTCTGTATGCCAGGCTCCTGCCTCCGGAATGGTTCCCGGCTGATCCTTCATGAAGTTCTTTCAATACCAGCTCGGCCTCAGGGAAGGAGATGCAGTTTAGGAAGGGGGCCACCTATGGATCTTTTAAAGAGTATCCCTCCGATGATGCAAAATCTGGCAGCATGTGCTCGTAGTTTTCTTGCCTCTGCTTTGTCTTTAGGTACTCGGCCATGATTGATGTAGCTAATGATGGGGGCTCTCCAGTCGCTCTGTTCTATGGCCAAGGTTTCCTCGTACACGATGGCCTCTTTGGGGAGGAAGGCATATACAATTGGCCTCGTTGGCTCGTCTTTTTGCATTAAGGCCTCGAGGTTCGCCATAGCATCGGCCCTCTCGTTTTCTTCTCTTGGGATCTGTTTTATTGCGGCCCTTTGGAAATGTTTCATAAGCTCTTTGGCTATCTTCAAGTACTTGGCCATTTTTTTGTTTCGGGCCTGGTATGTGCCGTTTATTTGATTCACCACCAACTGGGAGTCGCATTTGATCGTCAAATTGTGCGCTCCACTTTCTTTTGCCACCCTTAACCCTGCAATCAGGGCTTTGTATTCGGCCTCGTTGTTGGTGGCTGGGAATTCACATCTGATTGCTTGGAGTATTGGGGACAAATTCGGGGGCCGGAGACATACACCCAGGCCGCTGCCGCTTTGCCTACTGGCTCTGTCCACTTCTAGTACCCATTCTTCGGTTGCAGATGTTATTAGCTGATTTACTTCGGCCTCGATTACTTCAATGGATGGGTTTTCCTTGAAGTCCGCTAGAAAATCTGCAAGGGCTTGAGATTTGATGGCCTTTTTTCCTTCGAACGATATGTCATGTTCGGTGAGTTCTAGGGCCCATTTCATCAGTCTTCCGGATTTCTCTAGGGAGTGTAGTACGCCTCGCAAAGGTAAGGAGGTTATCACCACGATTGAGTGTCCTTGGAAGTATGCCCGGAGTTTTCTTGCAGCAAATACCAGGCTTAGGATCGCTTTTTCTAAGGCCGGATATTGTTTCTGCCGGGGTTAGAGTCTTACTTGCGAAGTATACCGGTTGTTGCTTCCCCCCGATTTCCTTGACCAGGATTGTACTTACTGCAATCTGTGAATGTGATAGGTACAAATATAGCTTTTCATTAGCTTCCGGTTTAGCTAAGAGTGGCGGGCTGGTCAAGAAATCTTTGATGTCGGCTAATGCTTTTCTGTAATTTTCGGTCCACTCAAACTCCTTAGACTTTTTAAGGGCCTCAAAGAATGGCTGGAATTTTTCCGATGCCTTTGGGATGAATCTGGTTAGGGCCGCTAATCTTCCAGTGAGCTTTTGCACGTCTTTCTTGTTCTGAGGCTCCGCTATGTTTAGGATCGGCTTGATTTGGTCTGGGTTGGCCTCAATTCCTTTCTTCGTTACTAGATACCCCAAGAATTTTCCTACTTTGACTCCGAATTGGCATTTGGTGGGGTTCAACTTCATGTTGTATTTCCGGAGGGTTTCGAATGCCTGACTTAAATGGTGAACGTGCTGGCTTGTTTCCTCCGATTTTACCAACATATCGTCAATATATACCTCCATAGTCTTCCCTAGTTTGTCGGCGAATATTTTGTTCATGAGTCTTTGATAGGTGGAGCCCGCATTCTTCAGTCCGAAGGGCATTACTTTGTAGCAATAGATGCCCCGCTCTGTGATGAAGGCAGTTTTTTCTTGGTCGCCGGGATGCATCAGTATCTGATTATAACCGGAGTATGCATCCATGAAGCTCAGCATCTCATATCCCGCGGTCGCATCAATGGTGAGATCTATGTGCGGCAGCGGGAACAGATCTTTCGGACATGCTTTATTTAGATCGGTGAAGTCGATGCACACTCTCCATTTCTCATTCTTCTTTTTCACGACCACCACGTTTGCGAGCCATTCCTGGTATTGGACTTCTCTGATTGACCCATTTGCAAGGAGCTTCTCCACTTCTTCATTGATGATCTCATTCCGCTCTTGGGCGAACCTTCTGCGTTTTTGTCTCACTGGTTTCACCCCCTCTTTCACATTCAGTTTGTGGGTAATGACTACTGCATCGATTCCAGTCATGTTTATGTGTGACCAGGCGAAGTAGTCTTGGTTGGCCCTAAGGAATTCTATCAGTTCTTCCTTTTCTCTTCTCTCCAGCATGGCCCCGATTTGCACTGTTTTCCCCTCATCCGGTGATATTTCATCCACTTCGTGTTCGGCCGACTCTAGGGGTGCCTTCGGCCGCGTCTGTGATTGCTATACTTATGCCGCTTTTTGTTTCAAGTAGTTGGCGTAGCTTCTTTGGATGCATTTTGTTCCCCTCTTATCTGCTTGATCCCGTGTGGAGTCGGGAATTTAATCAGCCGGTGGTACGTCGAGGGTATGGCTTTCATCCCATGGATCCAGGGCCTTCCTAAAATTACATTATAAGCAGAATTGGAGCTTATTACCAGGAAGGTGGTGTGGAGGTTTATTCCTTCTGCATATACCGGTAACTCGATTTCTCCAATGGTAGAGGTGGCTTTTCCGTCGAAGCCTACGAGGGAGATAGCCTTCCTACACATCATCCTTTCGTCCAGCTGCATGTTTCTAAACGTTTCCAGGAATAGGATATTGGCTAAGCTGCCGTTGTCGACTAGTACCCTTTTTACCGTCAGGTTCGCTATGGAGATTTTGATCACCAACGCATCATGGTGAGGTGCATTTACTTCTTCGGCCTCTTCTTCAGTGAAAGTGATATGTAACGGTTGTTCGTGTCCTCAATTCTAATGCTGTATATGCTCTGAGTTTCTCTGAGCTTTCTCTTCGCGGCCGAGCTTGTCAGTCCATATATATCGGATCCCCCAGCTATCATGTTAATCACCCTTTCTTCTGCGTTTGCTACTGGGGTTGGATTCACCCGCCGATTCTTATCTGCTTCAGCCGCAATTTCTCTCCCCTTCTCGGTTAAGTATTCTCGCAGATGCCCTATTTTAATAAGCTTTGCCACCTCTCTTTTCAGGGTCTAGCATTCGTCAGTGTTGTGGTCGTGGTCTCCGTGGAATTGGCAATACCGAAACATATCTTTCCGCGCAGAGGGGTTTTTAGATTTCTCGGGCCACCTGACTCTGTCTCCTAAGGTTTTGAGTACCGTTAAGGCCTCCCTCGTGGGTATGGTGAGGGGGTACGGAAACAGTTCTTTTTCTCTGCGTATGGGATCGGGGCCGGTGTAACTCGGCCTGGAGGGACCGCTGCGGTCGGAGTCTCTTTGACTTCTTCTATAATCTTTGCTCCGCCCACTGCTACTACGATCATTTCGTCCTCGTTGACTTGAGGTGTTTTGCTGTCCCCTAGTATTCCGTGGTTGGAATTCTTATTCGTACTCCATTGCATCCTCTGCTCTTTCTAGGATGTCTTCGAAGGTCCTTGGTTTTATCAGCTTGAGGCTTTCGTAAAATTTTGACGTTTTTACGAGCCCCTTTATGAAGGCCTTCAGGCGCTTTTATCCCTGCAACCCGGGATGGCCATCTTGGTTTCTTTGAACTTTCTCACATATTGCCTAAGGCTTTCATTGACCCCTTGTCTTAAGTCGTAAAGATCATCCACATTTTTTTCTTTTTTTTCGGCTGTCAGAGAAGTGGTTGACGAACTTCGTGGCCAGTGAAGAGAAGGACCTGATGCTTTTCCCGGGGAGGGAAGAATACCATCTCTGGGCGGTTCCGGTTAGAGTGGATCCGAAGGCTTTACACATTATGGCCTCCATATCTTCTTCAGTGATGTTGCACGTCCCCATGCGAGTCTTGTATTCAGCGATGTGGTCCTCAGGGTCCATGGTTCCTTCGTAGGGTTTCATGCTGGGAGTGGAGAACCTTTTAGGCATTCTGGTGTCTAAGATCCAGGATGTGAATGGGGTGTCGGAATAACGCGTCGTTGAAGAGCGCATAGTTATTCTTCTTCTTGAGGTCCGTTGTACGAGGTCCTTGAGTTCTCTAATTTCGCGGTCACGACTCCTTTTGGACGTTGTCGGCTTCGTCTGCTCATCATCAGAACTGCTTGAGCTGTTCAGGTCTAGAGTTTTGCGACTTTCCGTTGACCCGTCGCTTTCTTCAGACCCTTTGTCAGAGCCTTCCTCAAAGTTGAGTCTCTTCTTGCGGAGGGGTGAATATATCCGGCTTGATCGCTTGGTTCTTTCCTTGGAGGAGGCTTTTCTGGATTCTGCTTCTTTTTTCCACAGTTCTTTTTATTCTTCTACTTTTTTGAGCATCTCCGTCATTGTGGATCCAAATCAACTTTTGGATGATTATCTTATAACCAATTTTATGGCATAATTGGAAGTTTAAATATATATTCAATGCATCAATCAATAACAAACAAGTGTATAGGGCTAAAAACGGAAATACGAACCTCATATTCGTTGATCCACAAGTTAGAAAGCCGCTCCCGTGAGGGTTTCCACTTGTTTTAAACCATCACCAACATACAATTATTACATTAAAACAATCAATTCAAACTACAACATCATTACATGGTTCCAACACACATAAATTACCATACAACAATTCTATTGGGGCATTAGCATAGTGATGAGCTTACAGATATTTAATATATGTTCAAATTAACCCAACATTATTTAGCAACCACCTAGGATCATCAATTAATCATTTTCAAGATTTAAGACACAAAACCCAAATATTCAAGTAAGGGATTTTGACAAAATAGGCATTAGAGACATCATTGATGAAATGTAGCAATTTAAAAACATTAATTGACATTATTGGAATATAAGAATATAATTTTTTAGAACCATATATTTCAAAACCAAAATCACCATTGTAGAGACAATAGAGCAAAATTACTTAAACTCAATTGGAAGCTAATGATATTAACTTTAATCTCAAAACCACTCTAGAAAATAGTTATAAGCATTAAAACCTAACACCCATGAGCCATTTTCGAAATTAAGAGAAAGTAGAGAGTGTGTGTGGATTTTAACTTTGTTCTAAGACACCTTAGAGTAGTGAATCAATCCCTTAGAAGTATTTTTCCAAGTGTTATTAAAGCTAGCCGATTTATTCAACAAGTGGTATTAGAGTTAGCCGTATTTTCCCATAACTGGTATTAGAGTCCTTAGTTTGTGAGCTAGTGTTGGTGTGATCCGTGAGTTTTGATTTGGTCAAAGTAAACATGAGTTTAGATAAGATGAAAACAAAAGGTTTTGAAGCATAGATAAATCTCCCGGAGTCTCTAGAAGTTTTGAATAAAAAATGGATTTGGTTTCTCTTATCGAGTTTGGAGCTGGTAGCGTGAGGAAAAAAAAAGGTCAAAGCTAGAAAAAAATTCGCAAGTGTTGTCAAGATCTTTTGCGTTGATCGTAGAGATGAAAAAGTTTCGGTGGTAATTCTCGAACGATGACAGTGGTGATATACGACATGTATGATTGTGGTGATAAGGTGGCTTTGAGACTTTTGTGTTTCTCTATTAACACAAGTAAAGATCAAAAGACGTGGTCAAAGATTCAATTCTAGTCAAATAGTCCAAATAAAATTGAGGGTTTGACTAGTGATATTTTGGGATCTTTCGGGGCTGAGAATTTTTGTCAATTAGCTGGTGAACTCGAATAAGGAATGACTGTAAGAAAAAGTTTAGCAAAGGCTCCGACTATACATTGGGATAGGAGTCCTTATGACATGTTTTGAACCACCAAGGTTGTCATGATAAATGATGAAATAATTGTAGCATATCCACAATTGCACGGGCATCTTGTCAGTATGGATGTGGTGTGGTGGAAAATATATCGATGGTTGAGGAGTTTCTTGAAAGCTGATAAAGCAAGCTGCATCGTGGTTCATTCAGCAAGTGTTTCGACATATGCTAAGAAAAGAAAATCTTGGGTTGATGGTTCCTAAGTGGTTTGTCTTCTGATGGATCATACCTGAGTAGGCATACCTTTATACTAGGGTATGATGGCTCTGGTTTGAGTTGTGGTCGTTGGAAAATGACAAAGGGAATTCTCGTCAATGGGTGGTTTGTTAGGATTGTGACGAGAATTCGGGTATACTCAAGTATCCATAATTGGTTTGTAATTAGAAAAAACTCGAAGACTGTTTTGGAAGTGTTATATTTGATTAGGAATGGTATTTCCTAAAGTGGATTCTAATTAGAAAAAAGAGATCCTTGAGAATTCTAAATAGGAAAATGTTTTCTTAATGGTCTAGGTTACTTTATGACTAAATAACCTAATATTATAAATATGATGCTTGTTTCTATTATTAAATATCTTCATAAAACAATGTAGATCTAGTTGGTTAGGTATGGGAGGTGCCCAATTGGGGCCTAGGAACCATGGAGATCTTAAGTTTTAGGATTGAGTCTTGATATCCTGTGAGAGTCATATGAGGAGAGCTTATGTGTGAGACTGTAACCAATGAAATTGAATTGGGGAGTGAGAGAGATATATTCTGGTTATAATTGTTGCTTTACATAGTGAATTAGTCTTTCGTCGTCCTGACGACCGTGGTTTTTTCCCGTTTTGAGTTTCTACCTAAAAACTTTATGTCTTATTTTCTATCTATATTTCTTACCTTATGTATGTTATTTTACTTTATGGTTATCAATACTCATCTCCACAGTATTGGATCACTGATTTATTCGATAAGTGGTATCAAAGTTAGTCATGTTTTCCAACACAAATTGTATGGAGCTTTGTACTTAGTAGAATTTAATGGAAATTGTTAGTTGTTTGTCGTAGTACCTGTCGAGATAGATATTTTGTCGGAAGACAAGTTGGTTCAAGGTATTTGAAATAAATCTTTCTAATAGTATATTTACAGAAATTATGTCATTAGATAATGGAGCAATATTTACATCTAATCGTCATTTTCTATTCGAAGATTGAATAATACGGGTAATTGTATCTATTTCATCGAAGATAATGATCATTTAAATTTTATATTGAGGATTAAAAAAGTAATACCGAATATGAGAATTTATTATTTGGATGGAGGAAGAATAGAATCTATTAAGTAGGTTCTTACATTAATCCACCTCCGTGAATGAAGAAGTCCTTTTATAATTATTATTTATATAATTATATTTAGTTATTTGATTTTTTTAAAAATAATTGTTTGATAGGTTTTTTTTAGCTTTGATTCATATAAGTGATAATCCAAAAACCACCGCGGGGTTTAAAAAAAACCACACCAGTTTCATTTTTCTCCATTTTACCACTGTCAGGGTTAAGGTTGACAAAGTAGGTAGGATTTTTGAGATCCTACCCTTACCCAACTCAAAAAGGTAGGGTAAGACTCTATCCATTTAATTAAAAAAAAAAAAAACAATATAACCGGATTTAGAAAAAATCCATCTATTTGAGGGTAGGGTAAGGATATAACCTACGGTCCACATTTTACCTTCTTTAAACCCTTACATTTAAATTCTAAATGCAATATTTTTTGTTTAAACCACACTAAGGTCTCATTTGTTTATTTTATCAATTATTTATTTAGATTTTATTGGTAGATCTAACACAAAAAGTATTTTTTTATTTAGATTATGTTTTCGTTTCATTTCTTTTATTTTTATTTTTTTTACAAATCATAAATCTATTATAAATATATGTGAAAATTCTAAAAAATGGGCTTTTTAAAGTTTAAAATACAATTATAGGCCTGTTTTGAAAAACATACAAAAACAGGCTTTGTAAAGTTTAGTTTTCACTCCATAGGCCGAGTTTCCCAAAATACCCCTGAAACTTTACAATTCACAGATGCTGTGAATTATGCTCACAGTCTGTGAATTACGCTCACAGCTGTGAATGGCCTATGGAGTGAAAATCAAATTTTAGTTTTGCAAACTTTTCAAAAGTGGCCTATAATTATATAGTAAACTTTTGATGGCCTAGAAATCTAATGGACTCTAAATATATTGTATTTTACCATTTATCATTTTTTTATCCAATTAAATAAAATTAACTTAATATATTAATTTGTGCTTCTCTTTTGAATTAATAATTTTTTTATATTATTTTATTAATTTTACTATTTAATATATATATATATATTAACAGACAAAATGTATTAATTACTCATTGAAAATTTAAAAAGTGAGTAAAAGTAATTAATAAATACATTTAAAATAAATTTTTATTTTTAAAATATTGCATTTTCAATACAAAATAAATAATTAATAAATTAAAAAATAAGAAGAAACAATTAATGTTATTTTTTAAAATAAAAAATACTATTTTTTTAAATTCTTATATTTTTTTTCTTTATAATATTATTCTCTTAATTTGATAATAGTAAGTGTATTATTGTTTTATTTTAAAAATAATATTATTTTGAAATAAATTTTTATCTATTAAAATGGTAAATATAATTTAAACTACATGAGATGTTATTATTAATGTTTAAAAGAAGAAAGAAAGGGGTATATAGGTAAGTATTAATTGTTCATTGAGAATTTAAGATGTGGGTAAAAATATAATTAATATATCAACAAAATTGCATTTAAAATACCATTTTTTAAATTCTTGATGAACCATTAATGCACCTCTTTAAAAAAAATACAAAATTAATGTTTATTATAATTGTTTTAAAAAAAATTACCTCTTATTTTTTTTATAATATTATTATTTAATTTGATAATAAGTATATTATTTTTTAAGAATAATTTTAAATTTTAAATAACTTTTATACATTAAAATTATAAATATAATTTAAGATGGATATAACAACACAACAACTAAGCCTTAATCCCAAGTAACTTGGAGTCGGCTAACATGAACTAAAATGTAGAGTCACGTTTGGTCATTCACATGAATTCTTTCTTGTCATTCTTTTCTATCCGAAACCATTCCCCTGTCTACACCCAGGACACCCATATCACTCATAATCACTTTCATCCACGTCTTTTTCGGTCTCCCTTGCTTTCGCACAACAATTTCATTTTCCCATCTCTCAACTTTTCTGACGGGTGCATCAATAGGTCTCCTCTATATGTGTCCAAACCATCGCAATTTATTCTCTCTCATTTTTTTCTCAATAGGCTCTACCTCCACTTTCTTTCGTATCGCCTCATTCCTTATTCTATCCATCCTAGTGTGTCCACACATCCATCTTAACTTTCTCATTTCTGTCACTCTCATTTTCAGAATGTGATTCCTTTCGCAGTCCAACACTCCGAACAATATAACAACGTCGGTCGAACAGCTGTCCTATAAAACTTAACCTTTAGTTTTATAGGTATATCCCGCCCACACAAAAATCCACTCGCACTCTTCAACTTCAACCATCTAGCTTTAATGCGATGTTCCACGTCTCCATCCAATTCTCCGTCTTTTTCAATAATAGAGCCCAAATACCTAAAACAATTCCTAACTTGAATTTGTTGATCCTCCAAAGTCACACAACCTTGATCTCTATCCCTATTATTACTAAAACTGCATCTCATATACTCTGTTTTGCTTTGGCTGATTCTAAAACCCTTTTCTTCTAGTCTTTTCCTCCATACCTCTAACTTGGCGTTAACTCCCACTTGAGTTTCATCTATTAGGACAATATCATCCGCAAACAACATACACCATGGCACCTCATCTTGTATATCCCTAGTCAACTCATCTATAACTATCGCGAAAAGAAACGGACTTAAAGCTGATCCTTGATGTATCCCAATAGTGATAGGAAATTCCTCTATCACTCCTACACTACACCTCACATTTGTACTTACTCCTTCGTACATATTCTTGATAAGTTTTATATACTTTTTAGAAATTACCTTCTTTGTGAGCACCCACCACAATACTTCTCGTGGTACCCTATCATACGCCTTCTCCAAATCAATAAAAACCATGTTCAAATCCTTTTTCTTCTCTCTGCACGTCTCAATTAATTATCGAATGAGATGGATTGCATCTGTAGTTGAACGCCCCGGCATAAAACCAAACTTATTATCCGAAATATTTATCAACTTTCTCAACCTCTGCTCAATAACCCTCTCCCATAACTTCATAGTATGACTCATAAGCTTAATACCACGATAATTTGAATAATTTTACACATCACCTTTATTCTTGTACAACGGTACCAGAATACTCCTCCTCCATTCTGTGGGCATCTTACCTTCTTTGATAATCTCGTTAAAAAGTTGAGTCAACCATTCTAACCCTACTTCTCTTAAACACTTCCACGCCTCAATAGCTATATCATCTGGTCCTATCGCTTTCTTTGATTTCATCTTCTTGAGTGTCACCTTAACTTCATTCCTTTGAATTCTACGTATAAACTCTCGATTCACCTCTCTTTCGTGAATATAAATATCCTCAAGCTCTTGAGTAGCATTCTCATTAAACAGCTTATCAAAATATGTTTTTCATCTTTCCTTTGTGTCACAGTCTCTGACTAGAACTCTTTGGTCATCACCCTTAATGCATCTATTCATAACCATCTTTTTTTTCCGCTCTCTTAAACGGGCAATCTTATAGATATCTTTTTCCCCGTCTATTGTATCCAATTTTTCTTGCAATTTTTTATGTAATGTAGATCATGCGTTACTAATAACCAACTTCGCATCCTTTCTAGCAATCTTGTATTTTCTCAAAATTTTTGGCACTTCTATATTTTTCTAAATTTTTATAGCATTCTCTTTTCTTCCTCACAGCCTCTTTAACATCTGTATTCCACCACAATGTATCCTTTCTGACAAACCTACTTCCTTTCGATTGTCCAAGTGTTTCCTTTGCTACCTTTCTAATCGCATGTGCTATCTTCTCCCACCTTACTTCTGGATCCATTTTAGACGACCAATTGTCGATCGAATCACTGTGTCAACAAAGGGATCCTTATTTTCTCCATGTAACTTCCACCATTTGATCTTTGGATTTGTCACCTGTCTCGTCCTCCTTATCTCCTTGCGAAAGTGGAAGTCAAGTACTAATACTCTATATTGTGTAACCACGTTTTCTCCTAGGATTACCTTGCAATTCAAATAGTTTCTTCTTGTCTCATTTTTTACCAGGAAAAAGTTATTTGACTAGCAATAACCCCACTTTAGAAAGTTATCAGGTGTGATTCCCTTTTCTTAAACCAAGTGTTTGCTAGGGACAAAGTACATTGATGCAAATTCAAAGATATGCTTTGTCACGTCTGTAATCTGGGGCTATTCGTCTGCTTAATTTTGAAATTTTTCTTAATTTTTGTTTATTTTCATTTTAAGGGTAAAATGGGCATTTTTGGTAAAACGTTGACTTTTTCGGTTTGAGCAAATGATTTGATTAAGTTGACTTTGGGTTGATTTTGAAAACAATGTGATGCTTGTGTTATATTTGTAATTATTTTTCATATGGGGTTATTTTTAATTAAAGTGAAAATATGTGGGTTTATGGCGATATTTGCCACCCATATAAAAATGAAAAGAAGGGTTTTTGATTCATTATTTACAAAACCTAGAGAAGTCACTTTTACGTATTCTCACTTTTCTCTCAAACCAAGAAACATTCCACGAATTTCAAAGCCATGATTTTCAAAGTTTGCAATTGGATTTTTGTGTTGCCTTGATTTCTTCACATCTAGGTAATAAATCCTCTCTCTTCTTGTTTTTAATTAACTTTTAATTGATTTGGGGATTTTATCTATAATTAGGGTTTGATGATTTGATGTTGTTTTGCTAATAATTGATTTAGGGATTTCGTTTCTAATAGAATGAGTTTTGAAACCCGTGAAGTTGATTTCATGATTTGGGTATATTGGGTTTAAATCGATTTTAATTGCTTTTTAGGTATAAACCCTAACTTTTGTGAATTGGGAATTTATGAATTATTCTTGATTTGGTGTAGACCAAGTTGGGGATCGTCAACCGGAATAATTTCGGTGGTATTTGGGATTAGCGAATAAGGTTAGTAGCCGTGTTTACGCCCTCACGTTTGTTTTTTTTTTTTTGTTGCTTGTATGAAAGTTGACTAAATTTATACACGACGAATTCTAATTTGAATGGCTTAAATTGTTGCATTGATATAAATTGTAGGGAATATTGCTGCCATATTATTTTGTTCATGATCGGACATATGAATTTGTGTCCATATTCGTTTGCTATCCGTCTGCTATCTGAAATCTGAATTTTGTAATCTGCTAAAGTCCTGTCCTAAGGTTAATACGAAAAGACTAGAATGTTGTTAGGGAAAACTAGATGTATACATCGATGTGCGAAAGCGTATATGGCCTTGATTGCCAACCACTTTCTGAATGCGACGGCATCATTTCTGGAGCTTGGCTCATTTCTGGATGCGACGGCATCATCTCTGGGATCTTTGATCCATCTCTGAGGGTTTAACCCTATCTGTCTATTTTGTTTCCGATTTTGTTATTAGACTAAGGACAGGCCTGGTAAGTTAAACCCCTAAACGATTTGGGTAATCTGAAACTCTGTGATAATGATATGTTGCTGCTTCTGGTTATGTGTTGGATATGTTTTGGTTTGATTCTGGCTGCTATTAGTTGTTTTATTTTGGGTTCTAACATTGGGTAGTGTATAATATGACTCCTAACTGGCTGTTAGTGCTAGGATTAGACCCAATTGGATAGCTAGATTTTGATTTGGCGAGCGACATAACTTGAAATAGGCTTAAAAAGTGCCCAGGGTCCGTAACCGGACTGTTTACCGGACTAGTTACCGGATTGTCACTTAAAACTGGAAAACTGGATGTAGGATAGTCTCTGGACGAACTCCATACCGAGCTAGTTACCGAAATACAATTCGGTCAGACTTGAGATCATTAGATTCACTCTCTAGAAGAATTATCGAAGTTACCGAACTCTACTAACTCTAACTTACCGAAAACTCTTACCGAACTCTTCACCGAGCTAGGTACCGGATTACAATTCGGCATGTCTGAGAGACTTGAAACTCTCTGACTGAGCTTCATACCGGAATAGGAACCGAACTGTCACTTAAACTTTTCTAGACCGAATAGCTTACCAGAATATCTACCGAACTACAATTTGGTAAGTCTGGTAATGCTCTCTGACCGAATAACCTGCCGGACTGCTTACCGAACTACTATTCGGTTACGGTCTACCTTCTGAAAATAATTTGATATCTGTTAAGCCCTTTTTAGTCGGTAATTGAAATAATATGTAATCACTTATCCTAGATCAATTAAAGGGGATTGTATTTGGGATAACTTGTTTGATAATCAACTTGGTTGTTTCTGTTTGTACCCTTGGTTGTTAACTAACTTGCATTTGTGCATGACATACTATCCTATTTAATAAGACGCATCTGTATGTGTTTGTATGTGTTTGTATTTAATAAGACGCATTTGTGCATGACATCGATAGTCTGACCCTTCGTTGTTTCTATTTTTGTTTTGTATATTTTGAACCCTTTTTGGGAATGGAATTGCTGAGTTCAGACAGTCAGGTGGGATAGCAGGATATCACTAGCATCGAGCATTCACATGGCATCCTCTTCAGATTTGGATTTCATATTAGTTTATTTTGCTGGATTTATTTCTGTATTTTGAACCCGCTGCACATGTTTTGGATTTGTTTTCCGATTAAGTACCCTTGGGATATTTTTATGTAATTGTCTTTCATTTGGAACTTGTAGTTCAACTACAATTTGGTTTTGGATTTGTTTCGAACTATTTGAATTTGGATCTATAAGAACTGTCTTTCAGATTGGAATATGATTTGTATTTATCTGTCTATCTTTTATTTGTATGTTCCGTTATTTGTCTTCCGCATGTGACATTCGGTCTCCGCGTTCCCTTTCCGTCGGGGCGGGGGTTTGGGTGTTACATGCTTGTCCGTCTCATTTCTATCTCCAAACCCGAAACCTCTATGTACCTTCTCATACCCAGTCCTAGTCAAACTCTCGTGCATATTCAAATCCCCACCAATAAACAATTTCTCATTACTTGATATCCTCAGAATTACCTCCTTCATGTCCTCCCAAAACTTTTGTTTACGACAACATCTAGACCTTTCTGAGGTGCATACACGCTAATAACATTTATCATCTCATCTCCAATCATTAACTTTATACTCATAATCCGGTCATTTGTCCTCGACACTTCTACCACATCATTCGTCAACCTGTACGTAATGATAATTCCAACACCGTTTCTATTCTTCTCCTCTCCCAAATACCAAAGTTTATAACCCCATGGTGTTATCACCCTCGCTCTCTCACCAACCCATTTACTTTCCTGAATACACATAATATCCACCTTTCTTTGTGCCATGACTTCACCCAATTCTATTAGCTTACCTGTCAAAGTGTCAATATTCCATGATGCAAAACGAATCCTACCCTTTTGGACTAGCCTTTAAAAATATTTTAATTTTTTTTGTTTTAAATAAAATAAGATTCAAAGTGAAAGAAATATACGGTGTGATTTTGATAAAAGGATACAATTTACTACAGAACACTTTTGATGTTATTTTCGTAAATATAATGCAATATACTGATTTATATAAATAGAATAAGTGATCGAATTTTACTTTTTTACAAAGACTTTTTAAAGTAGTATATAAATATAAGTGGAAAAAATAAATGCATAAAAATGTCTAAATTGTAGACATTAGATAAATAAAAATAAAAAATAAAATAAAATAAAATAAAAACTTTTTTCGTAAAACACAACCGGGATGGAAGTATAAAATCAATAAAATATTATTTATATACATATACATAAATGCATCTTTTTTATATTTTATTTTACAAGTATTAGATTTTATTTTTAAATAAACATAAATAATTATTTTTCCCCTTTTTGTATATCAAATTTTCATAACTTTTACAATCAACCAATTTTCATAAACCATGATGATTTTTTTTCTTCTAATTATTTGATTGTAACTAATCATAATAGTATATTTTAAATTTCATTTAATTGATTTAATCTATTTTATAACTCAAATCAAATAAAATTGAAAATATTTTAATTTTAACATATTTAACCCGAACCAAAATTAAAATTTAAATCAAATTAATTTGATATTCTTAAATGAAACTTTGATCGATTTGATTCTATTCCATTGGATATTAATAGTATTTCAAATAAATGTTTAATTTTTTTATGTTGCATTTACTAATATGTAAATATATTATGTTCAAACTAAATATACAAATTTGAAAACATAATAAAATAAATAAATTATTGAAAAATAAAATATCTAAATTGATGGATACATTGTCACCCTAAGTCTTGCGGCCGAGATATGAAAGGTTATGTCTTCATTATTCATTGCCTATTTTCGGCCGAAGCTAGGCCTCCTATGATGGGCCTATCAAGCCTCACTTGTTTCTCATCATTTCGACCGAAGCTGGGCCTCTTACGATGTTGGACCTATCAAGCTCACATGGTCCATCATTTCGGCCGAAAGTCTATTTTTCATATAATTTCGGCCGAAGATGGACCTACTGGGTTTGGACCTATGAAACCTCCTATGATTCGGCCGGGTTATATCTCCTGAATGAGAAACACCTCCAACATGATGTAATGGATATCGGCCGAAAGACATTCTCGGAATTTTCGGCCGAAAACAGGGAAATCTTCCAGAATGCTAAGCTGGAGCAGTTATTTGATATCCGCGAATCTCGGTGATCCAGCTAAAAAAATCAGTTAGGATTTCCTGGAGCGTGAAGGAAATCCTATAAAGGAAAGGAAAAACATTCAAGAACGGGATCACGAAATTTGGGGAGACGACAGTTAGAGAGAACAGCCCCAATCTTGAGGGGTACGAGGTCCGAGAGGAATTCGGCTCCATCAGTTTGGCGCCCACCGTGGGGGCTCTCTTCTCCGTCCCCAAATCAACAAACAATCACCAAACAGAGAAGAACTACGACGGCGAAAAAGAACAAAACAATGTCGACAACCACTCAAGGAGCCACAGATCCATCGACACCAAACGATCAATCACAGCAGACGGACTCGCTTGCACAGCTCATGGCCAGATTGGCCGCGTTGGAGGAAGAAAACAGGAATCTCAAAGTTGCCGTCGAAGGGATGCGACCACCACAAAAGGAAAAGGCGCACAGACAAGAGACCAGCAAGAAAGACGGAAGAGGTCTACCAGATGACAACCAGAATGAGAGCCATGATTTGCTAGCAAACACGGGGCCAATCTTGGGACAAAGTGAAGGCGTAGCGTCACCAATACGACGACTTGACGTCTCGGCTTTCGACGACGATGACGATGTAGAAGAAATTTTGGCTGACACACCACCAAACACGATGAGGAGGCCGCTTGAGCCACGAACTGAAGATACTGCGGCCGAAACAGTCAACGCGCGTTCGCAGCGCGCGATCCCTAGGTTGCGTGTCAGTTACCCTAGAAACACGACAAGTACCGATGGCAACCCTCCGCGGCAACGAACGGAAGGATATCGGCCCCAAACTAGTGATATCCCGCAAGAAGTGACCAAACGGTTGCAGAAAATGGAAGAGATGATACGGTTTCTACCGGGTATACCACCCCCACTGCGTAGATCCTCAAAAGATTCTTTCACAGAGACACCGTTTGCTGACGAGATCGCCCTAGTGGACTTACCTAACAAGTTCACGGCTCCAAGATTCAAGATGTACGACGGTACAAGCGACCCAGACGATCATATCGCTCACTACCGACAAGCGATGTTGACGACTTCACTTCCCAGGGGCATAAGAGAAGCCGGGTTCTGCAAACTATTCGGAAACTCTCTTTCCGGCCCAGCATTAGAGTGGTACGTGAACCTCCCAATCGGCACAATCGCGTCGTTCTCACAGTTGACCGACTCGTTCATAGAAAACTTCGCCTGCAGCCGCAAACCAAAAAAGCAATCTGACGACCTCTACGCCATTCGACAGAAGAACGGCGAGACACTCAGAGCTTACATCGCCAGATTCAACAAAGAAAAGATAACAATACCAAACTGCAATCAAGATACAGCGATACGCGCATTCGCCAAAGGGCTGCTGCAGGGTTCTGATCTATACGCAGATTTGATCAAGTACAAGCCAAGAACAATGGAGGAAACGCTTTCTCGGGCCTTTGCACAAGCAAGATGAGAGGAGGACGATAGATGGGTCCCGCGTGAACCGGTCGTCAGCCGACCATCAGTTCACAACCCAAAGCCAAACCAACACGCCAGTCATCAACCAGCCACCACCCGAACAACAAGAGCCCCAGATGGTGCGCACCGTCCATGTGATCATGGGTGGGTCACTCGAAAGTGGAACTACATACTCAGCCGCCAAGAGAAGCATGCGTCGTGTACACAATGTCAGCGGCAGGGCTGAAAGCACACACTCAGTTGAAGACGAGCTGGAAGTGACCTTCAACTTTAAAAAAAGTATCGATATACTCAACCCACACCATGACGCCCTGGTCATCTCGCTAGGAATAGCTAACTGCCTCATCAAAAGGATATTGGTAGACAACGGCTCCTCGGTCAACATCATCTACGCTGATACGCTGAAAGAAATGCAAGTAGAGGAGACAAAGATCGCTAGAAGAGCAATGGTCCTGGTTGGCTTCAGCGGAGAGGCGAAACACACAATTGGCGAAATAGAACTCCCAGTTTGGGCCGAAGGCGTTAATAAGTACACCCGCTTCTGTGTGCTGGAAGGCCCTTCTAGTTTCAACGCCATCCTAGGCCGCCCGTGGCTGCATGATATGAAAGCTGTCCCATCTACATACCACCAGCTGATCAAATTTCCAACAAAGTTCGGCATCAAGCAGATTAAAGGCGACCAAGCTGCCTCTAGGTCATGCTATGCGAACGGGTTGAAACCCCACTCCGCGTCAGCATAGCAATTACAGAGCGCTCCACAAACTTAAGAAGTGGAGCACACGTTAGACGAAGTACCTATCCACCCATCTGACAACACTAAAAAGGTAATTATCGGTTCTAGGCTCGGCGCAGCAACCAGAGAAAAGCTCATCCGCTTCCTATCAACTAAGTGCCACTGCTTCGCTTGGAGCCACGAAGATATGACAGGCATTGACCCCAACGTAATAACTCATCTGCTGAATGTGGACCCAAAATTCAAACCTATCAAACAGAAGAGGCGAAAATTTGCACCTGACCGCAACAAAGTCATAAATGAAGAAATCGAGAAACTCTTGAGCACCGGGTCGGTCAGAGAGGTACAATACCCAGACTGGCTGGCCAACGTAGTTGTCGTACGCAAAAAAAATGGCAAATGGAGGGTTTGCATAGATTTCACTGACCTGAACAAAGCCTGCCCCAAAGACTCATTTCCCCTGCCGCATATTGACACCATAGTAGATGCAACAGCCGGCCATGAGCTACTAAGCTTCATGGACGCCTTCAGCGGGTACAACCAAATCCTGATGCACCCCGCTGACGCCGAGAAGACAGCCTTCATAACAGAAAGAGGCACTTACTGCTACAAAGTGATGCCATTTGGCCTTAAGAATGCAGGCGCCACTTACCAGAGGCTCGTCAACCGCATGTTCGCTAACCTCATCGGGAACACCATGGAAGTGTACATCGATGACATGTTGGTTAAATCACTTAAAGCTGAGCAACACATCGACCACCTAGAACAGGCATTCCAAGTATTGGAGCGCTACAACATGAAGCTGAATCCATCCAAGTGCTCATTCGGCGTCACGTCAGGAAAGTTCCTAGGCTACTTAGTTACCAAGAGAGGCATAGAGGTGGATCTAGACCAGGTGCGGGCGATAGAAAACATCGGACAACCCAAAGTGAAAAGAGACATCCAGAAGCTAACAGGTCGACTGGCTGCACTAAACAGGTTCATACCCGTCTCATCTGAGAAATGTCGTCCTTTTTTTCGCCTCCTGAAGAAAGGAGTTCCATTTGAATGGAACGAAACGTGCCAGGAAGCACTGAAGGCCATCAAAGAACAACTGTCGACCAATCCGGTCCTATCCAAAGCACTTGATGGTGAAGAACTATTGCTTTATCTATCCGTATCAGAGACAGCCGTCAGCGCAGTCTTGACCCGTGTTGAAGGAACGAAGCACGCACCAGTTTACTACATAAGTAAGGGACTGCTCCCAGCCGAAGAAAGGTACATGCCAATGGAGAAATTGGTGCTGGCTCTTGTAACAGCGGCCAGAAAACTCAGGCCATACTTCCAATCACACCCTATCGTAGTTATAACGGAACACCCAATCAGAGCGGTCCTCCACAGACCAGAACTATTAGGAAGAATGGTGAAGTGGGCGGTCGAGCTAAGTGAACACGACATTAAGTTCCGTCACAGATCGGCGGTCAAGGCCCAGGCATTAGCAGATTTCCTAGCTGACTTCACAAATGCAGCAGCTGAAAAATGTACAAACGCAATCCACAACATAGCGGGAAATCAGCCGCGTCCCTGGAAATTGTTTGTAGATGGCGCCACAAGCCAAAGGGGCAGCGGACTGGGGATAGTCCTCATAACACCCGAAGGCGATGTATTGGAAAGAGCAATCAAGTGCGAATGGCGGACGACCAACAACGAAGCAGAATACGAAGCACTGATACTCGGATTACAGTCGGCAATTGAGTTGGGCGCAAGAGACATAGAAGCGCATAGCGACAGCCAACTAGTAGCGAACCAAGTAAGCGGCCACTACCAAGCAAAAGACACGAAAATGATCTCTTACTTGAAAATTGTAGACCAACTACGGAGTGGGCTGGAGCGATTCACCATCCAGCAGGTACCACGGGATCGCAATATCCGGGCAGATTTACTAGCCAATCTCGGCGCCACGACAGAAGGCAGCTGCGCCCGCAATGTGCCGATCGCGATACTCTGCCAATCCGTATTACATGAGGAAGCTACAGCCAAAACATTCTCCATCGAAGAAAGCGATTGGAGGACGCCAATCATGCGCTACATGCAAGACTACGAATTACCCGCCGACAAACAAATCGCCCGCAAGATCAAGGCGAAGGCTGCCCGCTATACACTGATTGGGCTGCCTGGCGACCCGGGCCGCGTGCTATACAGGAGGTCCCTCGACGGACCGTTGCTCAGGTGCGTAAGCGGGGCCGAAATCTCCTACCTCCTCAATGAATTGCACCAAGGCACCGCCGGAGGACACTGCGGCCCCAGATCCCTGGCGCTAGCTGCTCACCGAGCAGGTTACTACTGGCCGACAATGAGGGCTGACGCTCACAACTTTGTCCTTAAGTGCCAAGATTGTCAAAAGCACGCGAGCATAGCCCATCTGCCGGCTGAAGAACTACACCCCTTTTTCCCTTCCTGGCCTTTCGCCCGCTGGGGGATTGATATAGTTGGCAAGCTACCAAAAACAGCGAATGGCAACGAATACATTGTTATCGCTACGGACTATTTCACCAAGTGGGCAGAAGCGGCCCCGCTTGCGAATATACGCGACCGCGAAATGATGGCTTTTGTTTGGCAGCATATCATCTGCAGGTTCGGCGTCCCAAAGGAGATAGTAGTAGACAATGGGACGCAGTTTAGTTCCAGAAACTTCAAAACATTCTGCAGCAGTTGGAACATCAAACTGCACTACTCTACACCCCGATACCCACAGTCCAATGGGCAAGCCGAATCCACCAACAAAACAATCATGGGAATGATAAAAAAGAAGGTAGGCAGGGTAAAGGCGACTTGGGATGATAAACTTCATGAGGTACTTTGGGCTTATCGCTGTACACCTAAGCGAGCAACGGGTGACACTCCCTTCGCTCTGGTCTATGGCACAGATGCAGTATTACCAAGCGAGACGCGTATTACTACTATCAGATCGATGATCGACCAAAAATGGAACGAGGAGCTACTATCGTTGGACAGAGACACGATCGACGAAAGGCGAGAAGCGGCCTTAATCCGTATCGAATCATACCAGCAAGCTTTATCACGGTCGCACGCCAAAAAGACCCGCTTACGCAGGTTCAAATCCAGTGATAAGGTGCTTAGAAAAGTTTTCCAAAACACGAAGTCGCCCGGTGACGGAAAACTTGCACCAAACTGGGAAGGGCCCTACACTATTGTAAAGGCATTTGGCCGGGGCGCATACCTCCTCGCAGATAGCACAGGAAAGAAATTAGGCAACCCGTGGAACGTGACACACTTAAAACTGTTCAATCAATAAGGTACAACACTGACTTAATACTTCAGTTTTAGTTTTCTCCACAGACACATCACTCTCATGCAAACGTCAGACAATTCTGTCTAATAAGACACTATTTTTCCAAAACCCACAGGTCACGCAGCGAGTCCGTCAATAGCCTTTTCAGGCAATGGACCTGGCAGGCACCGATCTATATTTCCGGTACGTTGTCACGACCGATTTTTAACGTCCATCGGCACAACTACAAGTTTTCACTTGACAAAATTAGTCGTCTTTTTCAGGACAGCCGTAACTGGAATATGCTGTTTAATGCTCAAAAAGGGCGGCCGCAAACTCTCCAGTCACGCAGTAGACCTGCATTGGCAATAGCCGTGTATTGTAAAGCTGTTAACAACTACGTTGTTGTCATTTACCTGTTGTATTGAGCAAACGACTGAAATACAAATACACAATTTTGGTTGCATGGTCTGCGCTTATAAATCATTGTTTGAAATTCAGTTTGAACAACCACATAATTACTCATAAAAACTAAAAACCGAATAACATCAAAAGAGTATAGATGGCCAGAAAAGTAAGCTAAATGGCCGAATAACAGTTTCAAAACGTATTGAAACCTAATGACCGAGTCACTAACTATCTTCCTCACCACCACATCCTCCCTGGTGTGATGGCCCTTCCATGTCATCACCCATTTCCTCATCTTCATCCTCGGCCTCTTCATCACAGGAAACAAAGGCCTCCCAAGCTTTGTAAGCTGCTTGAAGATCCCATTCAGAGCCGCCATGCTGTTCGAACTCCTTGAACAAATCATGCTTGGTCTTCAAGTGGGCAGCCGTCTTCATCACTTTGAGGTCTTCCTCAAGCATGCGCACACGGTCCTCCAGACCAGTCTTCTCAGCCAGAAGATCATTATATTTAATGTTGAGTTCCGAAATGGTGGTGTTTTGAGTATCCACCTTTTCAATCGCAGCTGTTAAGCGGTCCTGGCTCTCTTCCAATTTCGACCGCGCAGTTATGAGCTCGTTTTTAACAATGTCATACTGATTCCGTACTCAACGTAGCCTGTGGCCGGTCTCATAGGCAACAAATGCAGCCTGTAGGCAACAAATGCAGCCTGCAGGCAACAAAGATGATAAAACAGTCGAATAAGAAAAAGAATACGATAAATATTTCAAAGTCAGTATACCTGCTGTGTCCGAGAGGCCGCAAACTCGATAAGCCTGTCATCGTTCCAGTTGGCGATAGCTTGTCGATCCTCGTTCAGGTTGCTGTCCATCAGCAGCTCGAGGCCAGACTCGGGGTTATCAATCAAAGAAATTGACCCCATGGATCGGCTCAGATCGTCGACCGAAGGTCTCTTCGGCCGCTTTGGGGATTTCATTGTTGCAGTGTTCTCTGGGAGTTCGGTCTCTTTTTCCCGTCCCTTTTCGGCCGATTTCTTCTTAGCCTTGTTTCTTCTCCCTTTGTGCTGCTTGTCCCTCATTGTTTCTTCCAAGTCTAAAAATGAGATGTCCTTCGCCCTCCTCCTTGTGGCCTCCATCGATTCGCCTACAACCACACGCTCCAAAGGCGTAACGGGGTCAAGAAACCGGTGTCTAAACAATTATTCGGTTGAAACTCTTGCAAGCGCCCAACCGAATACGGATTTAGGTAGGGGATAGGATCTACCTTCAATCCGAGATTTTACGCCCGACTAGAGAAAAGAAGGGTATAACTTGGAAGGATCAGAGAGCGTCTTCCACAACCGATCCTTTTCTTCGGCCGCAAGTAACCGTGCCGTCCTTCGTCGAATGCGGTTGAAGTCTCTCTTTTTACTTAGCTCACTCGGATCTGATAAAAGAATATATGCAAGTCAGTTTCACGATTTAACAACAATCTGATTATATAAAAAATACCTATAAGTCGCCATTGCGGAGCTAGAGGAGTGCTACCGGCCGCAATATTTCCCCTTGCGAGGAAGTAGGACTGTTTCCAGACTTTGTCATCTCTTGTAGGCAGGTTTAATATAGGTGCGTTCGTTTTCGACCGCACACGGATACTGTATCGACCTCTATCCCGGTCATGCTCACGCAGGAAGTAGCTCTGCAGAAAGTCATCAATGGAGAGCGGTTGTACCCTTGAGCCAAACCCAAAACATCCAAGGCCAATAGTATCTTCCATCCGCCAGGACATAACTGGCTTGGGGCGATTTCGTAGTGGTCCAATACTGTTTTGGCTAACCCCTTGATTGGAAAGCGGACCCCATTCGCCAATGGATCCAGGTAAAAGAAATGCCAACCAGGTACCAGCCAACCAGGGTGTTCATGGTCGGCCGGCAAAGCCAACTCAACGTCATCAGCTATATCATATTTGATTCTCATCAATCTTAGGGAAGCTTCGGTTAAATTCGTCCGTGTATGGTCACAAAGGGCTGTGCAGGGCCTTATGCTTCGATCGACGTCACGGAGACTTGGCTGTGGTTTTTCTAAGTCAATCAAAGGGATACCTTGTCCCTGCGGCCGGGAAACAATCCTAGTTTCTGCCATTCCAAAAGGTAAGCGATGGTGAGATTCTGAGCTCGCTAGCGTAACTCCTATTTCTTCGGCCGAATGCCTGTTTTGTGAAGAACTCGAGCTGGTTGAGGTAGAAACAGTCCTAACACTACGGCCGCTTGGGCTCCATTGACTATCTAGAGGTTGAGTAGGTAGGCCTAAGACAGCTTCGTTCGATCGCATTATTCTCCTTCTTGTGTGGCTACTGTTTGAGTTTTCCATTTGGCTCCTGAACCGAAAAAGACCAATGTTAGTATAGTTAATAGAGCTGTGCTATAGTGTGATCGATGTACTTCTTTTCGATTGATCTAATGTGCGATCGAACACTGTTGCGGCCGATAGTATAAGCGATAGAAGTCTAGTCTAATCGGTCAGTAAGATCGGCCGAAATTTAATTCGGCCGCAGATAATTTGTGTTACGAAATTATGATTAGCCGAAACTCTAGGCCTAAGGGGTTGCGACCGAAGAACTTTACTCGACTCAGTAATCAGAATGACATAGACAAACATAAAAACATATAACTTCTTAAAGCGTAATGAATCAAATAGTGAAAAGAGGGGAGTTTTTTTTTAACTCACTTGGTCTCTTGAAGGTGAAGAACAGCGAGGAGAGGTTTCAACACACGCCGGAATATGAACCAAATGGGTCTGAAAACAGATGGGAAAAGATCAGCAACTGACGCTGGCCTGAAATCCGGTGTTAGAAATAGAAACCCACCTGGTTTTCGACGTCGGTGACTCTTGGAATCGATTTCCGGTAGAGAGAGAAGTTGAAGAGTGAGATGTTTTGTTTGAGAATGGGTTTTGAAAAACTCAAAGTTCTCCTTAAGGAAGACGGCACACTTCCCAAAAATTAACCATGGTTAGGTTAAACATGACGTCATCCAAATTTTCCCACCAAAAGAAACCCTAAAAATGTATTTGTGTTCGGCCGATTAATCTTGTGGCCGAAATTCTCAATAACTCCTGATTTTATTAAGTCTCAATAAATTCAGGAGTGGGGGAGTTACTGATGGATACATTGTCACCCTAAGTCTTGCGGCCGAGATATGAAAGGTTATGTCTTCATTATTCATTGCCTATTTTCGGCCGAAGCTAGGCCTCCTATGATGGGCCTATCAAGCCTCACTTGTTTCTCATCATTTCGGCCGAAGCTGGGCCTCTTACGATGTTGGACCTATCAAGCTCACATGGTCCATCATTTCGGCCGAAAGTCTATTTTTCATATAATTTCGGCCGAAGATGGACCTACTAGGTTTGGACCCATGAAACCTCCTATGATTCGGCCAGGTTATATCTCCTGAATGAGAAACACCTCCAACATGATGTAATGGATATCGGCCGAAAGACATTCTCGGAATTTTCGGCCGAAAACAGGGAAATCTTCCAGAATGCTGAGCTGGAGCAATTATTTGATATCCGCGAATCTCGGTGATCCAGCTAAAAAAATCAGTTAGGATTTCCTGGAGCGTGAAGGAAATCCTATAAAGGAAAGGAAAAACATTCAAGAACGGGATCACGAAATTTGGGGAGACGACAGTTAGAGAGAACAGCCCCAATCTTGAGGGGTACGAGGTCCGAGAGGAATTCGGCTCCATCATAAATAACAAAAATAAGATATATATATATATATATATATATTTAATGAATTTTTAAATTTTGAAATAAAATAAATTTCCGATGATTTTAATGAAAATACAAAATTAGGAAGGGTCTTACTAAGGGTAAGGGTCTACCCTTTCATTTTGAGAATAAGGGTTTACCCTTACCCACATCTTTTTAGAAATGGGTAAGGGTAGGATTCAGACACTCAAAAATCTTGAGGGTCAAATAAGGGTTTGGGACAGTAGACCCAAACCCTTACTTTTGCCAAGCCTAGTCAAGATGAAAAATGTTTAAAAAATTTAAAATGAATTTTAGATTTTGGTGGAGTTCTAAGAGACGAGTCCAATGGTAGTGGTTCGTCGGCAATTGGTGTTTGGATGAATGAGAAATGATAGAAAAATCAATGTTTGACAGTTCTTAATTTCATCGAATCTCCTTCATTCAACCACCAATCGCCGAGAGACCGCCATTACTAGACTCGTCTCTTAGAGTTTTGCTAAGGTAAAAAAAATAAAAATAAAAATAAATAATAAATAAAAAAATCCTGTTAAAAATTTCAACTTTTTGGCCTGTCAATAGTAAAATTGGGTATGATTTTTTGGAGAAAACTCTGAACCTGTGGTGGATTTTTGGGATTAACCCTTAATATTAGTAAGTTAAGTTGAGTGCATCATGGAATATTTAAATGTTATGGATTCATAAATGATACCTTATTAGTATGTTACTATTGTCTAAATAATTTTTTTAAAATAACTCAAATAAAATTAGTCATTGAAAGAAACATATTATCACATTATAATCCTATGTAAGTGCTGGTTTATTTTCTTATTTAAAATTTAATTCCATTATAAAGTGATATTTACTATAAAGTCATTATTTTTTTTTAAAGATACATGAATTAGAGTAGCCATAATTACTGTAAGTAGTGATAAATGTTAAAATAAAAGAAGAATAATAATAAAAATCTAATTAATTACATAAGATAATTTTAAAATATGAGTTAAATAGAATTTTTAAAAAATATTGTACTACAATATCTATTTTTAGAAAACGCTAATTTAGAAGTGATTATAAACAATAAAATATTACTTATTCGATTTACTATAAAGAAAGAAAATTCTCTAAATTGTGATTGATTTGGTTTCTCCGCAGCATTAATAGATTATTGTCTATTAATAGATTATTTCTCACTATGGTTCATGTACTAAATTGAATTTGTCAAGATGTTTGGCTAGTGAGAATAAATTTTAATTTGTGTAATCTTTTATTTTTATTTATTAAAAGAAGAATTTTTAGAAAAATTGGATTGGACTCTTAAAATTCCATGGTCTTCCAATGTGGTAAATACTAGCAGGAATAATTATCTTTATAACGCTAGTTTAATGGTAATTCAAACCGCACTGCTCAAACGCCTTAGTCAGCGGGAGTCTCATTGTTCTTTATTCAATGGCTACCTAAGTTCAAAAAGTTTTTTCTACCTTATAGAGATTCCAATGTATCTATATAGTCCTCTTCAGTCACTCTCAATAGAAACAGTCAGTGGCGGGCATTTAAGATTACTCTTACATTTTACTTTGAAAAATCTATTGTCTGTTGAATATAGTTGTTTACCTAAACAGTGGCACTTTGACTTCCATGCTCTCTACAATATTAAATATGTGATTACTGGTACTTAATCTTTGTTTATAAAATCTTTTTCCATTTTCAAATGTTACAAATTCAACATCATGATTCAAAACACAAATTGTCCAAGCTAAACAATGGGCAATGACTTCTTGTTTTAATTAATTCAACATCATGATTGACAAAATTATAAGAGACAATATTTCTCAATGGAATGAGTCAATCTCAATAGTCAAATTTTTAAAACTAAAAATGTTTGACTAATTACCTCTTTTTCACTATAAAAGAACCTAAATTCCTTGTAGTATCATAAGTAGTCAGTGATTGTTGGTTGGTACTTGATAGACCAATCTCTAAACTCACAATACTGAGCAAAGATGTTGGTGGAAGTTGGTGTATGCATTGTGACATTACTTGTGGTTTGGATTAGCCATTTTATCTTTAGATGGTCCAATCCCAAGTGCAATGGCAAATTACCACCTGGTTCAATGGGTTTCCCACTCATTGGTCACACTTTCTCATTCTTCTCTTCTCATTCATTTTATGAATCCTCACCATTCTTGAGCAAAAAAGTTGCAAAGTACAATAATCACAGCCTTAATATTATTTATTGTTTCTTCTGGTTTGGATAGACAGATTTTTAACTTTCAGCTTTTGAAAGTTATTTCTGATCTTATTTCTGAGCGTATTTGAATAATTGATCTGCCCTTGAAGAAACAGCTCAACATGTTAACGTTCTGAAAATAGTGTTTCTGATTTTCTTTAAAAAAACTCTTCTAACAAATATTCAAATACCATATAAAATAGACTTTCGAAAGTCAATCTATCCAAATCAGGCTGTATGTATTTACGAATGATAGAGTAATTTTTATGCATCCATTACTTCCTTTTACAGGTATGGACCTCTATTTCGAGCAGGACTACTCGGACAAAAAATGGTGATATCAACAAATCCAGAGTCCATCTACAGCTTGTTACAACAAGAAAATCAAGATCTTGAGTTATGGTATGGTGGGAGTGTGGAAGAGATGATTAGAGATGAAGATTTACTATCAAGTCATGGAAGTATGCACAAGTACATCAAGAGCTTGTTTTTACATTTCGTGGGCCCTGAAAACTTGAGGACTCATCTTATGCGCGATATGGACATCGCAACTCAACAACATCTTCGTTCCTGGGCTGCACAGGGTCGTGTTAATGTTAAAGACGCAGCTCCAAGAGTAATGCTTTTAATTAAATCTCTCTTTCTTTCTTTCTGCATTAACCAATTTATTCATGTATGTTGTGGTGCACCAGATGTCATTCGAATTCGTTGCGCGAAAGCTGATGAGTTACGATGAAGCCACCCAGCAGAAGAAATTAGGAGACAATTTGAAAGCTCTAATCGAAGGTCTTGCTTCCTTACCTATCTACTTTCCAGGGACTGCTTTCTATAAATGCGTACAGGTATTGATTGGTTATAATGCTGTCTATGATGTGAAATAAAGTCATGTCTTTAACTTTCTTTCATTTGTTATTAGGCTCACCGAAATGTAATGAAGTCAGTTGAAGAAATCTACCTTACAAGAAAAGCCTCAAAAGTGCCTGGAAATGATTACTTGGATAACATAATTGAAGAGGAAAATAAACATGACTTTTTAAACCAAAACAGTGTAGTCAAATTGGTCTTTACAATTTTATTGGCTGGATATGAAGCTACTTCACAAGCTGTCACATTGATTACAAAACTGGTTGCTGATCATCCTCATGTGTTGGATGCATTAACGGTTTGTATATCTATATGTTTCAATATCTTGTTATGTTTTGTCTTGTTGAGAAAGTTCAATTGAAGGTTTGTATGTTTACAGAGAGAGCATGAGGCGATCTTGAGGAATAGAAAGAGTAAAAATTCTGATGAGGTTACTTGGGAAGAATATAAATCTATGACTTTTACACATATGGTGAGTTTGATGTTCATTTGTACTGTGATTTGTTTATACATTGACTAACATGTCTTGTTTGGTTTGCAATAGGTTATTAATGAAACTGTTAGACTTGGAAATATGGTGCCTGGAATTTTTAGAAAAGCAATAAATGATGTTAAAGTTGACGGTAAGTGACTTTTGGATTGACTTGTGTAAATATTATATATATATATTTATTTATGGGCGGATACAGAATTTTCGAAACGGGACACAATTATATAAACTATTTTTATTATATTTAAATTATTAAATAAAAATAAGAAGTTAATTATCATGAATGAAAATATATTAAAATAAAAAACAATATTTGGAATACTAATACCTTCTTTCATTATTAATTATTAATTTTATAACTAAAATTGAGAATAAATTATTATTTCATGTTAAATCGAAAATTAATAATAATTTTTTAATGATATAAATCAATATACCACTACCTTTATAGAATATTATTGTGAAAATGAGTACCATAAAATTTTTAAAAAAAATTAATACTCTTTCACATTCTCTCCTATATTTTCTCTCCTTAATCTTAATCTTATCTTATTCACATGTACAAATATACTCACAAAATATTTTAAGTGTTTCCAAAAGAAATGGGGGACATTTGATACAGTAGATCCTATATATTTATATATATATATAATTGGAATAGAATTCTAAAAATGTTTATAAATTTAAAAAATACTTTAAATGAAAGCGGTTAAGGTACTAATTTTCCTGGTTAAAAGTATATTTAGAATTTTTTTTTCTCTTTTTAAGAAAAGTTTGAAAACATCGAATTAATAAAAGATGTTTGAAAAAGTAGGAGATTCTGTAATTTATCTTTTTATAAAAGTATTTTATTTCTCTTTTTTCTCTTATCCTAAATTAGAAGTACAAATTATTCCAAACAGACTTATATAGGTCGTCTTTTAAATATTTTGATTATACATATTTCATTAAGCATTCGTGTATTTTTAGGTTTGAAATGGGATTGTATTATATTGGATTAATAAATTCTTATTTGTTTCAATTTTAAGCTATGGTTTCTGGTATTGTATTGTGTTGTACGGTGTTTTTTTCCCTTCAATTTCAAAACCACCAAATTGGTAGGGAGGGTAGGGAGGTATAATTTTTCTCATCTAAAATTCCAATATACTCTCAATTAATTATATATTTTATAATACAATACAAACCAATACATCTCAAATATTTAAAAAAAAAACACGAATTCCATACAACACAGTACAATTCAATTCAATGACATTCATTAATGAATGATAAAATTTTCCATCCAAGCAAAGTATAAGTATTAAATTTGTATTTTTTTTTAATTGTTTCAGGATATACCATTCCAAAAGGTTGGATTATTATGGCTGCTCTACCTATGGTTCACTTAAGTCCTGATAAATACGAAAGTCCATTTGTTTTCAATCCTTGGCGTTGGGAGGTGATTAATTTATTTTGTCTCTTTTGAACTTAATGAGCGCAAGAAATTGCTTTAAATAGTTGCTTTAATTATCGAAATTGATTATTTCTTAAAAGGGAAAAGAATTGCATGTGGGGTCAAAAACATTTGTGGGTTTTGGAATTGGAGCTAGACTATGTGTTGGAGCAGATTTTGCTAAGGTTCAATTGTCACTCTACATCCATTACCTTGTCACCAAATACAGGCAAGCTTTTAGATTCGTTTTATGAGTATGTATGTATTTGGGGTTGTTTGTGATGATAAAATAGTCATTTATGGGGTGGTGAAATTCTACACATACCCTTCTTTTGTCCTAAATTTACATGTAGAAAAATAATGCATGAATGTAAATTTTGGAGGAAAGTAGGATATGTTTAAAATTTCACCACCCCATAAGTGAATATTTCATAATCACAACCAGGCCCAAACATATATCATGTAGTCTTTGGGGTGTGATTATGTTGTATATTGATTATTTGAATTGGAACAATTTGGTGTTGATAAAGGTGGTCGATATACAAAGGAGGTGAGATTGTTAGAAGACCTATGAACATATTTCCAAATGGACTCCATATCCAGATTGCAGAGAAGTGAAGATTTATGTTATAGGATATTTTTCTACTGTTGTGTAATCGTTTTTCTTTTTAGTAAGTGGTTTGTGTAACCATTATGGTTTTGCTTCGTTGTTCTAGTGTAAGCAATTCACCTTTACCAATTTCAATATTTCATTCTATAAAGGGAGATGGCTTATAAGTTCATTATTTTCAATTAATAATCGTCTTCCGTCACTAAATATACATGTATCGATTAATGATGAGTTAGGTCCAAATTTTACATATAGTCCTGACGTACCTAAGTCTTTTCCTTAATTTTATATCTTTATTATTGAAATTCAAAAACTATGTCCACATATCATCCGAGAATTGTCTAAACCTAAATCTTAGGTGGTGGTGCATCGAGATCATAGTTCTCTTTTCTTTGAGTTCATATTTGGAAAAAAATACCTAATTGTTGGGGTGTCAAATCCAAACCACATCGGTATACAAGTAGATGTTGTCTTATATATAAAGTATCCAGAGAACTCCATTAGTATGAGGCATTTTGGGTGATGGTACCCAAGAACAAATCCGTGCGGACTCGATCCTGATCTAAAGCAGAGAATATCATACTAATGTGAGAGTTGGAGGAGCGGCTCCGGAGGGTCCAACAAGTGGTATCAGAGCCTGGTTCAGAGATAGAGCCCGTGATTAAATCCGTAGTATACCTTGTGTCGAAAATCTTTTTGATAATATGGTGTTCGGGCGGCAGGTCTCATTAGTTAGTAATGACGGTACAATATGGTTTAACGGATCAGTAGATTATCTCAAGGGGAGGCCGGTGACCGATTGGCCGGTGAATTATCTCGAAGGAGGTTATAAGATGTGCGGTCCTAGGTTTGAAGAGAAGGATTATTGGGATTTCAAACCCACTGCCACATCAGTAATACAAGGAGACGTTGTCTTGTATTTAAGTATCCAAAGAACTCTATTATTATAAGACATTTTGGATGGTGATACCTTAGAACAAATCCGCGCGAGAGCTCATCCCTGACCCAAAGCGGACAATATCATACTAATGCGGGAGTTGGAGGAGCGGCTCCGGGGGGTCCAACACTACTTGGCCACCAAACTATCAAGGTTTCTTCTATTGGACCACCCAACTATCGATCAGTCATTTTTGGTCACCAAACTATTAGTTTTTGTTCAACTCACTATTTAGTTAACGATTTCATTTTTTTCTTTCCCAAATCCATTGACGACACTTCTTAATTATTTTTAAAATGAATTTTTTAAACATAAAATAAAACACAAAATAATATCATATAAATATATATATAATATTGATATTAGGGTTAAAACAAGAAATCGTTTTTATAGATTTTGTAGTTTGAGAGTAAAGATAGTTCATAGCAATTGATAGTAAAAACGATTCGTAGTTTGAAGAACCAAATTGAAAGGGTAAGACAATGGTATCATAATCATCCTCGTCATCTCATGAATATGTTCAAGGTAGCAGAATGTCGCTCGAAGATTAAATGGAAGATTTTACAGAGGAAATAGTTATAGAGGCTGCTCCGGAGATTTCAAAAATTCTTAAGTGTGCTTATGGCGGAAGTCCTAAACTGTGGATCTCGAAGACTAACAGAAATCCTGGAAGAAATTTTTAGAGATGGGAGCATCAGGTTTACATTGTCATTATTATTTGTTGGGTTGTTCAATTCTGCAATGTGTTCTTGTTTAATGATGGTGTCTTTTATATTGTGGATAGGGAGTTAATTGCTTCTTTTAGTGGTTTGATGAATGGATATGTTAGCCATCTTTAGAAAGGCTCTAGGAAATTCGATTAATGGACTATAAGTTTAATTGCATTGATAGAGTAATTGATGAAAAAAATGATTTAACAGGTATCAAGATGGAGGTTGCAAAGGTGAAACATGAATTGAATTTGTGTAAACAAGTTGTAATGTTTTTATTGGTATTTTTATTTGGCATAGTTATGGTAAACTGACACTAAACAAGTGGTGTAGGAATTTAGGGCAATAGGAAGATTATATCTTCACATTTCGGTTGTAATGTTCTTTTGCGCTGATTTTCTTGTTCTTTTCCCAGAATATTGATTGTTGTTGTTGGCTTGTAATAGGTTGTAATGTTCTTAGCTGAATTGAAAATTTATGACATTAAATATTATATTTGCAAACATATATACTAGGCAATGATGTAGGATGAAACCGCTCAAATTAGAAAAATAACGAAGGCGAAAGCATTGAATAAAGATACTGAATATAGTTAGATTATGTTGAAAAACAAAATATATTTCTTACAAAAATTACCTATATGTGCTAGTTCACAATAGTTTTCTTCCCTAATCGTTCAAACATTTAATTCATTCCTTTCCTTTCAATGATGTACGCCGATAACTTGTTTCCTATAATTGCCTACTTGTAACTGCTGAACTTCCTTTCCACATTAGTCTAGGCACTTCAATACCTAACTCCTTCATTACCGCTTGACCTGTATACCTTGATTGTTCTACAATTCCTGTAAATAAAAGGAAGAACTTTAGTTTCAATGTTAATTTTTGGAAGAGTTGATTTTTTTTGGCTAAATCATTCACTTTGCATTTGTGAAACATGAGATGAAATAATATTGACTGTGGGAATGATTTTATCACGCTCTCTTAAATCTGCTGTACTTTTCTGCACGGGGTAGTAACCAGAATCCAACAATAACTCATTAATTCATTCGTCTGAGTTTATATGGTCATGATAAGATTCCAGTTCCAGATATGTCTCTTCAAATACATTATTAAATGCTTCCATGGTTAAAGAAAAAAAAATCTAAATAGTGAATATAGAGAAAGTGATTGATTCAGTAACATACGTAGCCTGTAAGTATAATTACGAAAAGCAACTACCGAAAGTCAAAAATGAAGAGCAATGCAACTCGAGGTGTGATTTACAAAAAACTTGTTATATGTAGCAGAGTAGACTGTCTCATTATAGCTGGTTCGGCCATTTTTAGTGGACTTATAAATCAATTTCACATCATATGCGGGAGGTTAAAAATCATGTCGTTATTATAATGAAAGAGTAAGATAACAACTGTAAGAGATATAAATTAAACTTAAAGGTTTATGAAAGTGAAAATACACCAAATTAGACATTATCAACTTTTTTTCTTTATTTTAGACTAACCCTAACCCTAAATATTTTACACATTTAAATTTTTTTTATAAAAAATTGTAAAATTAAATTTTTTTAGAACAAATCATTGCAAAAATGAGCTTCCCGGTATGTACTACCGAGAAGCAGGCAAAATTGAATATACTTTCTAGTGTGTAATACCGGGAATGCAAAATTGAATATGCTTCCTAATGTGTAATACAGGAAATGAAAAATTTGCTTCCCGATACAACACACCAGGAAGCAAGTTTGAATTTTGTCTGCTTCCTGGTGTGTAATACCAGGAGCTGTTGGATATATTTTGTTTTAGTATTAAAGGGTAAAATGATCATTTTGGTCTATTTTTTGTAAAGAAATTTTTAAAATGTTTAGTTTTGTAAAAATTTTAATATTGATCTAAAAATATAAAGTTTTTAATAAAAAGCTCAATATTATTAGTTTAAATGTGAATAATAAACAATCCTTAACTAAAGATATGAAATCATTAAACTAATAATACTAGTACCAACTACATTTGACAATCATCATGCACCCTGTCAAAGAAAGTTAAAGATAAAAGATGGATAAATGACATATAATCTTGTAAGACAAACCATTTAATTCTGCTCTACTATACTCCCCAACACAAAATATTACTTTTTATTTGCCTTGTTTGCTTGACTGAGAATTATCATCACATACACCATGTTTCCTTTTCTTACCACCTACATATACCATAATTAATTTAAAACAATAGAAAAATATTATTATATAATGTTCAATTAGTTTTAAATATTGAAAATTTGAATCTTACTCATTGTATCTTTCAAAGTAGCAGCAAACTCTTTAGTTATTTGTTGGAATTAAGTCACTGGTGTCGTAACCTCCCTTCACTTTTTTTGTTCTTCGATCTTCCATTATCCTTCCAACAAAATAGTTACTCACATGTTAAGAGAATTCATTAAATGAAATTTAGAGCCAAGACAGTGAACATACCTGATCAGCTTGACTATTTGATGTGCACCTTTTGGAGTTATGTTTAGTTTGTTCACATAACCGATAAGACATTTTAATACCCTTCTTTGCTTGCTTACCAATCTTCTTAGGCTCATCTTTATCCTTTCATCTATTCTTCTTTGGCCTTCCAGGCATCAGTCTAGAAGTTGGTGGCTCTATTGGCTCACATCCTGATTTACACCACATATTTCTTCTTCTCATAGGTTGTGACACAAATGCATAAGTCTTTAAATATGCTTCCTTTTTATGCCAATGATCAATATGGGCTTCCGGTTCCTTATTAATATAGTGAATGGCAGAGATAGTATGTGGACATGGTATTTCTGTTAGATCCCACTCTCTACATGTACACATTCTTGAAGTAATATGTATTGTATGCCTATTTGCTGAATTATAAATGCTAGTAATTTCAAACCCTTATCCCCATTAAAACTATTATATCAATTGAAGCTTTCTTCCCTATTCTTCTCTAACTTACTTAACACCCTTTGACTTATGTCAGATATCCATTTCTTCACTTCTTCTCTCTTTTTTCTAATTTTGTTCATTGTTTGCAACCTTATTCCATCAAGACAAGAGATAATTGGAAGATGTCACGACTCAAGAATCCAACCATTAAATGTTTCAAACATGTTGTTAACAACTACATTGCACTTGTAATCAGCTGTAAAGCAGAACCTAGTCCACGTGTGGATCGAATAATCTTTTAAAAATGTCTATACGATCTCATCGCCAAGTTCAGACAATTTTTTTATGTTCTCAGTTAGTTACTCTTTCCAACTTGATTTCGCACACCTCCAAAATGCTTGTTTCCGTTTATCTCCCCTCCAATTTTTTGCCTAATTTATATATATATATATATATATATGTCTAGTGCACATTCTGTGATAGGCATTTGGTAATACATCTTTGGGATAAATAACAGCTGGCCCCTTATAGTTGGCTCTGTGTTCCATTTAGCCCCTTCTACTCCGAATCCTACCATTTAACCCTCTCTACAAGGCTATGTGTTACCATCCCGCCCCTTTTGTCCTAGTTGGCATGACGCGTGCATTCAATTGCAAATCGAGCGTGTGACCATTTAAATTTTCTTTACCTCAGATATGAGTTAACAACTGACTTGAAAAATTTTAATTTCAAACAACATAATCGATTTAGGGTTTGAAGTTACTTTCTTTTTCCATATGTGAAATCGATCTTTGCTATTTTATTTCGATGCAATAGATAATAGTTTCACTCTGTTCTTTTTTCAGATTCCATATTAATCAGTCTTTGCTTTCAGAAGTTATGGAAGTTACACGGATTACTTTATTTTTCGTTTTCAAACTCGATGTATCTGTCATCGACAGTGGACAATACAGTTGGTGACGAAATTGCGGTCGTGGCGGAGCTCGTCGTCCACAACCTTGGAATGGTGGTTGTGATACTAGAGGACAAAAACCTGGGAATCAGAATCACCAACAGAAGAAGTCGACTACACAGGATCTAGACACTGAGTTAGAACAACGCCATCTACAGGCCATCCGGGCCAAGAGATTTCAATAGATTTTTAGTATCTAAGAATATATAATATAAATGGTGGATCAAACTGTTATAGATCTATTAGGTTTTGTGAACATGTAAGAAGACTTGATTGCTTCTCTGCTCATAGTAGATAGGTGGAGCAAACACGTGACCAGTTAACTGTAGACTGTTGTACCATATTTTGGAGCTATCAATGGAAGAACAAATCATGGTAAATATGCAAAGTTCCACTTGAATCATTAATTTCTTACTTTAAAACTAATGCTCACTAGATCCATCAAATATTTTGAAAGAGCCAAAATTTTTAGACAGCTGATTTTATCTGCTTCATTTTTATCAGCCTTCATACTTCTCATTTTCACTCCTATTCTCTAATGTATAGTCATGTTTTTTGCATCATACACTTCACACTTATCCTTTTTTTATTCAAATGGTGTATTTTGATCTCGTAATGATATTGTATAGAAGCAATACCAACAAACAAAATGAACTAGAGTTAATCAAAACAAATAAGACCCCAGAAGCTTTTACCTTCCATTTCTTCCATAGCAAATACAAATTCAATCAAACACATAAAATCTTACCTTAACACTTAATTCCACCTCCAGACAACGAACCAAAAATAAAAATATTTGTTTAAATTGAGCTCTAATGTACACCTACTTAACGAGTATGGAACTCGCAATACCCAAATCCCTTCCTACCTACAAACTGAGTTAGTTCAAGTTGGTAACCAGAAGACCCAATGACCACTACATATTTGCATTGATATTGGAATAGTCTCTCCTGAACAAATTTGCAAACCAGAGACAAAGAATAGGCACAAAAAACACATAAATACTGATGTATAAACTAAAAGGAATATCAATTATACATAGTATGACGAGCAGGCCTCTAATCCAAAAACCAAACTATATGCATAGACAGATATCAGGCACAGATCAAAATGCCATTTACATTTACAAGGTCAAAAACAAATACATAGAACCACAAAATGTTAACATACCAGGCATGTCTAAAGATGTCACTAAAAATAAACACCTTTGTGATGCCCGGTATAAAACCAATCTCAGCACCATTCAAATTCTATTTGCTAATTAGTACAAAATAAAACCCTTCATTTTGTAATCAAAGAAGAAGATCTTAAACACATATACCTGCACAGTTAAATTACTCACAGGATAATAGTCAACCCCCTTCATTTTCCCCCATTACAATAATATAAGTGTCTCTATTATCCTACTTGTAATCAAAGAAGAAGATCTTAAACACAGATATGCACAGTTAAACTACTCATAGGATAATAGTCAACTCTTTCATTTTGTCTCCCATTACAAAAATATAAGTGTCTCTATTGTCCTACTTGTAATCAAAGAAGATCTTAAACACAGATCTACACAGTTAAACTACTCACAAGTCATAGATAAGCAAATAGTTCAATCAACCAAATAAAAACAAACTACTATATCAGATCCACAAATAAGTGGATACATAAGCTAAACAATTCAAGTTTAGAAGATATATAGTCTGAATATACTGCAAATCAAGTTTAGAAGCTTAATTTTATAATACAAATCCTATCATCACAGAAAGAAAGATATATAGTCTGAAATATACTGCAGATCAAGTTTCAGAGTTACAAAAACATAGTTCAGCTCTTATTTTTTCTTCCTTGCTTGTTTTTGAAGCTCTGTAGTGGTAATTGCAGCTTTACCTTTCCATTTGAGACCTCTTGGTCTGAAACCTAAATCCACACCAGTTACAGAAGCATCAATGAGATCACCTCGTGAAATCACTCTCTCCATGGAAGTCCCTGGCTGCAAACATATAACCATGACAATAATATGAACTCATTGGTAACAATCATACTATAATCGCCAAACATTCAATTCTAACAGACATAGTATACTGATCAATCAACACTTACATTGAATACTGCTCTCCCATTTGAAATGTCCACGTCAGTCCCATAACCTTTTTCTCTTCTTGTATTGGACTACCTCCTTGACCAACTCGTCCTCTACCTCTCCCCCTACTAGTCCCCCTACTAGTATTTGAATTTGTATTCTGTGCTTGAAATTGATTATTTGGTACTTGGCCAATTTATGGTGGATTACATATTTGGCTTCCTAAAATTGGTTGTGTAGCTGCAGAAACTTGAGTTTGACTAGAACATCCAACCTAAGAAGACCTAGCATTTTCAATTACCTTACTCTCCATTCGTTTCCTCTTGTTGCCTTTACCATTGACTTCATTGTTTTTGTAAATCCTTGAGGTGTCTAGGTAGATAGATGTTGAACCAAATTGTTGCAGTGGAGTTTGAAATGGTACCTGCAGTAGTTCTGGTTGATTTATTTCCTGTCTTGCCGAAGGAATTGAGCTTGAACCAACCATATTGTTATTCGAAACCTACATGAACACAAGATTAGCAGAGATCACAGTCTAGTAATTGAATCATTTAACTAAGTACATAATATGGGCATTAACAATATGAAAACACGAACAGGTTACCTCTACGTGGAAGCCCTTACTATTATGCCCCTCTACCCCACATGATGCATCTTCCTTCCTCTTCTACCTAGTGAGCCATGCTTTGGCGTAGGCTCATCTTTGTCATTTCTTCTACATCTTCTTGGTCTGCCAGGCATAGACTTGTTTTCTAGAGGATCTATATGTGTTCCAGTTGTTTTGTCCCACATATTCATGCTAGGAATTGGTTCTATGACATGTTCATATGCACGCTGGAAGGTCTCTCTGCAGTACCAATGAGCAATATAATCTTCTGGACTCTTTCAGATGGTATAATGTAGCAATGGCATGAGCACAAGGAATGCCTTTAAGTTGCCATATTCTACATGTGCAAGTTTCTTGATTCAAATTGACAATATGATAGTACTTTCCGTCTTTCACTTCACACCCCCATTTTACATTCCAAATTATGTCACATTTTTTAGCTTCTGCACTATGTTCTTCTATAGTTCTTAGGGCCATAGGTGAAATATTGCACGCCCACTTCTCTATGAAAGCCCTCATTTCTATCTGTCTATTCATTACTTTGTGCCTTATCTCCTCATTCATGGTTATAATTGCTTTGTGCCTAGGCCCCAAAACCCAAGAATTAAAACTCTCACACATATTGTTATCAATAGAATCACATTTAACTACATCACTAAAGTAAGTCTTGCACCATGTTTCCTTATTGTATTCTAATAACTCCTCAACTATCCCATTCCCCAAGTTACCTAACTTTTACAGCTCATCCTTGAATTTTTCTTCAAATAAGGACTTCGCACATCTCCAGAATTGTTATTTCCGCTCTAATCCTCTCTAGTTCTTATGCTAGTTCGCCCAAATATGCCTTGCGCGCATCCTATGCTCACTGTTCGATAGGAGGGAGGAAACTGACTCAACAAGACCCTACAATTTGACAATGATTTAGTCATATGTAATAGCGGTATTAAATCCATCAAGACTAGTTTTCCAGAATTTATTACTTAATATATTTAAACCATGCAGTGTTGTATAATTCCATCTTAAAAAGTTCAAGTAATAACAAGTAATAAAAATTGGCAATCTGGTAAAAACAAAAATGAACAGCATAGAAGGATGAACATATACCACTTGTCAAAGAACTCTGAAGAAAAGAAAACAACATGATGAAAAAATAACACCAGTTTAAAAAATTTCCCTGACCAAGATTCTACTTGCTGGAGTAATAGAAGCTAAGGAAATTCTAAGTGGATAATTCAACTAATCATTAACAGTTGACGATTCATTGGTTTCCTTTTTCAAATCAGAGAACCAAAGACATCAAAGGCATCAAACTTTCTCCAAATCTACACAAACCCAACTGTATACAGACCATAATTATCCATAAAAATGCAGCAATATAATTCCATATCAATCACAAATATCAAACAATAAACATTAAACACCTTCCCAAAGTTCAACAAACATGAATAAGCTACTAGATTTAGATGAGACACACAAATCTAAAAAAGATAAGATAACAAAAAATGAAACACCTGCATTATATTATGTAACTCACTATATGACAATAATCTAAATTAAGTAATTGAGAATACTGAAAGTAGTAAGATATACCTTCTGCATATCGGACATAATCCTAAGACCCTCCCCATTTCCAAGCTCCAAATCTTGAATTAAATAATGGAGGAACCATGTCCAGGAGTGTTTCGTTTCCCTACCCACAATAGCCCACACAATGGGAAACATCTGTTGATTCCTATTTTTTCCCACAGCGGACAACATTTCACCTTTTATTGTATCCTTCAAAAAGCTTCCATCTAACCCAATAACCCTTCTACATCTTTCTTTCCAACCACGCTTCGAAGCAGTAAAACAAACATAAAAATACCCAAATAATATTTTACCGGGCTTCGAATCTTTATCAACCCTAATCCAGCAACTACTACTAGGATTTGTTTCTTTGATCATTTCTGCATAATCAGCTAGTCTAGAGAACTCTTCATTCCAATTCCCCATATTTTCATTCATGACTTTTCTACGAGCCCTATAACAAATAGATTGAGATATATACAACCCAAATTCTTGCTTAACTAGATCCTGCAACTTCCATAACTTGATGTTAGGTTGGGAAATAATTTCGTCCTTATATTTCCTAACTAAGAACTCAACATTGCACAAGCGGTTTCGATTCTTCTTTAAGCATCTATGTTTGGGCTCGTAAGTCTTCACCAGGAAGTCACCAGATTAGCTATCAACACTAGCAAAAATTAACCAGGGACACTTTGGAGCCTTACACTTGACTCTAATTCTACCTGATTCATTCGGTCTCAGTTTCAACTGCACTCCCCTTCTGGCCGCATAATCAGCAATAGCCTTTCTGAACCTTTTGGCATTTTCAAAGACCATTCCAAGCTCGAAAAAGGGAACATTTGTTGTTGGATCATACCGAACTCTGGTACTACTTCTTCTTGCTGGCAAAGCTACTCCTTCTATATCAGCAAGATCTAAAAGCTCTCGGCTATCATCACTTCCAGGATCCGATGAGTCAAAGAAGTTTTCATCACCTGCTAGTCTCCCCTTACTTCTGTCAGATCTATGTGATTCCAAGTCCTCAAAACCTAAGTCATTCCTAGCTTCACCGAAAGTTATTTCCTCTATTTTTCTAGCACATCGTCTCTTCTTCTTTTCCCTTTTTTTCTTCTTTGGCAGCTTCTCTAAATTTCCTAAGTTCTTCTGATACATCACTACCTTCATCTTCTGGTCTTGTTGCTTCTGAACTTGAACTTAAATCTTTTGTATCTGAGTTCGTTTTAGATGAACCAGTATCCTCTAACTCATCTTCTTTTTCTAAAGCTTCACTAGCCACAACTTCTTTAATCCTACCATGTTCTGTACTAATGTCTTGAACTTCAATATTATTGTACTCTGACCAAACCTCTATGCTATTTTTAATATTATCCCTTTGTGGTCCACCACCCTCATGTATATCTCTTCCCTCATTAATAACAAGACCATCTTCACACACATTATAATATTCTAAACTAGGAACATTACTCATCACATTTGGATTACTAATAGTGTGCTTTATGTAAACATCTAACTTATCTCCACTTTTTATTGTCTTACACAAACTTAATAAATCTCTATCAGAAGTTATATCAACGTATCCTTGTCCTCCTGGGTCTGCTATAGTAAAGAATTGCACATTATGATAACCAATATCACTCGTGTAGCCACCTATTTCAAATATTGAAAGCTTGTCCAAATCTAGGTTAAACTCAGAAATTTCCCCACCCACATATAATTCCCCAAGTTCAGTACTAAATGCACCCCCATGATGAAGCCTAAGTAAAATAATATTTGTCATTGTTGTCAACTACAATAAAGAAATTACAAAAGTTATTCTGTTTAACTAACAAACCGAAATATTTTACCCTTAAAATAAAAATTAATAACAAACATATCAATCGTTATGAAGTAAAAAAACAAGTTTAGTTCATTAACCTCCTTCGCATATCACATCCACTTCCTAATCACTTGTCTCCTTCGAAGATACTACAAGAACAAAATAAGTTATTGAAACTTTCAAAAATTGGCGACAACTCTAATGAAGACTATATTCAAACAAAACACAAATAACTAACCTCAGCGAGTCAATCGTGATCCTAAAATCACCGAAGACAAGAAAACTAACCAAAGTTTGTCCTAATTTTTGTGGCTCTTTCAATTTGAATCCCTAAATCGAAACTTGAACCCTAATCAATGACTACCTTGAAGTCTTCTAGTCGATGGTAGAAATAAGATTTTTCATGATTAAATCCGTATTTTACCCAATTAAATTTATGACCCGATTTCTTAAGTGATTGATTAACCACGTGGCATGTTGCTGGCAAAATTATAATGTTGTGGCAAATAAAATAGTATTAAATAATTACAAATAATTGCCACATCAGCGGGTACAATACACGCATTCTTTTAAAAGAACAAAATGGGCGGGATGGTAACAGATAACCAAGTTGAGGGGCTAAATGATAGGACTCGGAGTAGAAGGGGCTAAATGGAACATAGAGCCAACTATAAGGGGTCAGCTATTATTTATCCCTAGATCTTTCACTGCTTCTATCAATCTCTGTAAACATATGCAACAAGTGACAATTATATGACAATTAATAGTTATAATATGAGAATTCCAGATTAAAAGTAATAAATATAGTATCAAATAACTTCTCTATAATGCTTAAATTAATACCTTTTGCATGTCTGATATGATGGTATATCCACTCTCATCACCTAAATCCAAATCTTGTTGCAAACAAGTTAAAAACCACTCCCAATTATCTTTAGTCTTCAGCTTAACTACACCATAAGCCAATGTAAACATTTGGTTGTTTTCATCCTACCAACAGCAGCCAACACTTGTCCCTTTACTAGGTCTTTAAAAAACAACCATCCAATCCAAATATTGGTCTACAACCACCAAGCCATCCTTTTTTGCATCCATCAAACATCACATAAAATATTCTAAACCTTCTAACATTGTTTTCATTATTTCTAATGATTTATACAAAACAAGGTGTCCAAGGATTGGTAGCCTTCTTCTCCCCCACATAATCAACCAAATCTGCATATGGGATTTTGAAAGCATCAAGGATATTGTTCAATTTTTTTTTCTTTGCTCTCCTACATGTGGACATAGAAACATTAAATCTATATACTAACTTACAAAGGGCTTTGAGATCATTTATTTTAATATTGGATTGCATACACACCCTATCCTAAAGCAAAATGGATAAAAATGTACTCCTAGCCATTTTATTCTTGTTAACTCGAACACAATAGTGCTTTGTTGAATACGTCTACACAATCAAAGTATCATCATCTACACTGTAGGGGCCAATGTACAATAGCCATGGACACTTCTCCTTACATTTTACACGTATCCTATTTACTTTATTTGTATAATGCTTCAAACCTACACCTTTCTTGATTGTATATTTTGCAAATGTAAACCGAACTTGGCTAACATTCTCAAATGTCATAGACACACAAAAAACTAGAATTTTTTAACTAGCATAGAACTTGATTTTAGTTTGGTGTATTCATAATGCATAATTGCAAATATCCTCATCATCTGTATCAGTATAAAAACTGTCAATCTCATCTGAGTTATAATATAATAAACTATTTTCTGACTCACCATCTTCATCTTTCAACACATCATTTTCAACATCTAACTCTTCATGATTATCATCACCAGTCTTGCCATTTACCTCCATTCTTGCTTGAAAGTGAGCCATTTTTTCTAGCAGCTTGCAACTCCTCTTTTTCATCATCACTAAGTAAACCCACTTCATTGAAGAACTCATCATATTCATCTTTAAAATTGTTTTCCTTCTCATCCCTCAGTGGATTATCTATTTCTTCCCTACCATTCTCGTTTATAATAACAACTTTATCTCCCACATTTTTATCACTACCAACACCTTCATCTTCAACTTCGTAACCTGTATAGACAATTTTTTATGCTACCTTATCATGTGAAGATGTTATTTTTTCAGCACCTTTATGTATAGAGATAGTTTCGTCTTTTAAACTTTCTTGTGTGGTAGTCGTATCATATAACTCCTCTACTTTGTGGTCAACTAAAATGGTGAGACAGTCTCTATCTTTTAACAGCTTAATCACTTCAATAACAACCTTATCACCTATAAATTTCACATATGGACCCTCTCCATTAACCCTACCATAAATAGCCCCTATCTTCTCCAATTTGACTAACTCATTTACATAAGCCATTAAATTTAGATATGATAAGATGTCAATATCTAATTTTTCTTCACTTGTTGTGGCTATACCTCATTTATAATACTCTATTCTACCTTTACGAGACACACACCCATTGTCAACCCAACTTTCTTTATGATGCACAACTAAACTAATTTATTTGTTTTTCATCTTAACCTACACTCATGAAAAAGAGTAAAGTTGTAACTAGTGTAATAAATAATGGGTAAAGCACTTTAAAAAATCTAGGAACCACAAAATACCCTAAAGTTCACACTTTATACATCCAAGGACCACATACTTACACCAATCACTATGTATCAAGCTAATTATTCATATCTAGTAAACTATTGCAGTCAATACAACCCCACCACAACTGAATAAACAAAAATAAAACTTATCCAGAAAAAGCACGACACAGCAAAGTATCGGTTGTTTATATATGTGAATCAAGAACCAACAATTGGATAAATAAATAGTTACACACATTTAGAGAAAGTATAATAACGAAAGTTTGCATTCATAGGATTCAGTATCCGACAACCGAATAAATAAAAAGTAAGATATTGAGACAAAAGCTAACAAAATACAGTATCAAATTTAAACTTTTATGAAATTCAATAGTCAACCTGTACTGCAGCTAACATCGAGACCCATCAATTGACTTCTTAGCATCCACAATGGTGATTAAAATTACACATATCAGTTAAGGATAGTCTAGGATTTCTCACTTTTCATCTTGAATTTACTTTTGTTCTGCTTCTATATAACACCAAGATGCACGAATCGTCTTTTTAGCTCTCGCAATAGTGACAGAGAGAAAAAGAAAGGTTATCTCAGTGTTTGTCTAGTCTGAGAAGAGAAGAAAATATTGTGAGCTGATTTTTTAGAGAATAAAGAAAAAATGAGTTTTGATGTTTGTCCGAGAAAAGATGAATGCAATATGTGTTTATGTATTTTAAAATGATGTCGCTTCCACTTGTTATGTATTTCTTTTTTATTTTACTTAAAAAATAAATTAAATTAAATTTAGTGGATTTTTCGACTTCACGCACCTAGGCAAGAGCGTTTGAACACGTCCTAACATCTCTGCCAAAAAATGGTTCAATTAAATAAAAATTTATTGTTTGGTGACCAAAAGTGACTAACCGATAGTTGGGTGGTCCAATAGAACAAACTTGAATAGTTTGGTAGCCAGTAGATAATTTTTTCCTTTATATTTTTACTATTAAAATTCAAAACAATATCCATAAATCACCCGAGAATTGGCTAGACCTAAACTGTAAGTGGTGGATCAGGATCATAATAGTCTTTTTCCTTCATTTTGTATCTTTATTATTAAAATTCAAAATTATATTCACCGGTTATTGATCATCGCCTTGGTATGTTATTGCCTCGCCAACTAGCTAATCAGGCGAGCTCCTCTTCGAACGAATTCATCATTTTGTTCCTCAGCCTATGGAGTATTAGAAGCCATTTCCAACTATTGTTCCACTCTCAAGGACAGATTTTTACGCGTTACTCACACATCCATCACTGGAAATACCATTTCCTGTCCGACTTGCATGTGTTAAGTTTACCGTGCGTTCAACCTGAGTGAGGATCAAACTCTCTATGAGATTTATAGTTGCATTACTTATAGTTCTCGTTTTCTTGACTCGACCTAAATCTTAGGTGGTACCGGGAATTGTGGTAGTTTTTTTTCGGAGATAATTAATTAAAAAAATCCTTTACAAAATAAGTTTTGGTTGATGATCATTCTAATGTAATGTTTTATACATTGATAGGATCATGTATTTAATTAACTTTTAAAATAAAATCATTTAATCATTTGACTTTTTTTTTTAGGATCAATAGTATAGGCTAAAAGATCTATATATACCCATATGTTAATTTTATTCCCAATCTACTCCATTGAATCAATTATTTCTCTTTTTGCTCCAATGATCACAAAACGGGGGGACACGTATTTTGTTGCAAAATGCACCCACAATCGATCTATGACAAAGTATGGAGAGATGAACACGTGGCGTTGATGGAAAGTATTTGTATGAAAAACGAGGGGCTTCGCGTTTTGTCACAAAACGCACCTACCCGCGTTTTGTCACAAAACGGACCCACCTTCGTTTTATGACAAAACGAAGTGACACGCGTTTTGCTACCAACAAAACTATAGCAAAACGAACCCCTATATAAAGACTTCGTGGGTAAAAAAATTGACAGACTGAAATATTTTTCACTCTCTACATAATCATCTCTCTCTAGTTTTCACTTCCTCTCAAGGTAAAATATTTTATTTATTTATTTATATTATTAGTATTATTTAATTATAATTATTTGCAATTAATTAATTTTTTTTTACAGATGGGCGATGATGATACTGCACAACGTAATTATTTTGGAAATATTCTTAAATTTCAGGATCAGCATGTATCTGATCGTGTTAACCAGCAGGTTAGTAATTTATTTTAATAAATTTATTATAAATATTATTTATATAATTTAAATTATAGTTATAATTAATTTAATGAGTTCTGAGTTAAATGATGCATGATAGAAATTATTTTAGAATATAATTGATTAAATGAGTTGTGAGTTAATTGTTGTATAATAAAAATTATTTAGTATTGTGTGATGATGAAATAATACCATTAGTAATTTTAAAATATTAATAATTATCCAAAAATTGATATTGCTAACTGTATAATGGTATAAAATTAGGTAGAATACAATTGAACAATGTGATTCTGTATTGATTCTGAATATTTAAAATATGTAATTTTATTTTTTTAAATAATAAAAATTTATTTTTATATAATGGACTTTGAAATTGTATTAACTATTACATAAATGAATAGTGCTTATAGATTTTAAATACATTTTAGGGTATACAAAACCGTTTAACATTTAATTAAGTTTGAAAATGCATAACATAATCAGGGGTAAATTATGTCTAACTCAATTTTATTCTAAAATTTTCTTATAAAACATCCATACTAATTATGTCATCAGAATGAGACTCAGCTCCCTGACGTCCCCTCACGACACGTTATGGTTGATAAACCTGATGATCGATTATTGCCGTACCTGAGGATTACTGGTTTTGAGTATGTAGCTAGTATAGGATTGCGGAACATTAGTCATGCATTAGTGATGAGTTTGATAGAGCGATGGCAACCGTAGACACACACGTTTCTACTTCCGTAGGGCGATTGCATTATCACACTGTAGGATATTTCTTTACTCACGGGACTTCGGACAGAGGGAGCCCCTGTTTTAGGACGGACTATTGGATGGACAGTGGGTGGTGAGTCAGTCACTTCCGTAGGACTTATAGAGATGCTTTTAGGGGTTGATACAGTTGAGGCCACACGATGCATGAGTGGAGGGGGCATATCGTTATCTTGGTTAGCATCATGCTTTGGAGTCATCCCTGATGGAGCTGATGACTATACACTTTAGTGTTACACCAAGGCATATATACTTCGTTTGTTAGGCGGTGTCATACTTGGATTAAAGGCTGCAAAGTATGTTCCTCTTTGTTATCTACAACTATTAGAGGATTTTCATGGGGTATCATCATATAGTTGGGGATCGGCGTGTCTAGCCTACATATAGTTGGGGATTGGGATGCTTCATATGGTCAGTTGCCTAGATGACTTTTGGCAATGCAACAATCAATGCCCGAGAATGTAGTTAGTCTAGAGGTTAAGCCGGCATACTATGCAAATGGGACAGTGTGTGACCAAGCGAAGTACTTTGGGAGGCTATTCTGGACATTTCAACCATGCGTTTAAGGTTTTGCATTCTGTAAACCAATTGTCCAAATAGATGGGACACACCTGTTTGGAAGGTATAAAGGGACTCTCTTAATCACTGTGACTCAAGATGGCAATAATAATGTTTTTCCCTTGGCTTTTGCCCTTGTAGAGTTAGAGAATGATAGTTCTTGGCGGTTCTTCGTTAAGAACCTACGAGACCATGTTTGTACCCAAGAAAATCTTTGCATCATATCTGATCGACATGATTCCATAGGCAAAACACTAGCAGATATCGAATGGGTTCCTGAACATGCTGTTCATAGATTTTGCATCCGTCATTTTGCAGCCAACTATCACAAACAATTCAAAGATGTCTTATTACGAAAAGCCATGACAAATGCTGGAATGCTACGAACCTTGTAATGAATTTATGTTTCTCTATTTTAAGTTATTTCTTCTCCATTACGACAAAATTAACTTGTTATAGGGTATGCTGCAACCAAACAGCAATTCCGCCATTGGTATGGTATAGCTGCTGGAGATCCTGAGAGAAAGGCTTGGCTTGATCGAGTCCCTTTGGAAAAGTGGACACAACTCTACGATGGAAATTTTCGATTCGCCCAAATGACTACAAATCTTGTAGAGTGCATTAATAATGTTCTAAAGGGAACACATCATCTTCCAATAATAGCCCTTGTTATGTCAACATATTATCGTCTAACACAGTTGTTTGACCGTAGGGGAGTCGATGCAGATACACAAACAATATCTGGACATCGTTGGTCCCAACATTTAATTAAGATAATGGCAGAAAATCAGAATCAAGCACGAAACATTCGTATCGTATTAGACTCTAGGAGAAACCAAAAGTTCACTAGTGTTCAATATTTGCCCCAACAACAGCGTGAGAGCATACAAAAGTTTAAAATTAACCTTCACAATCGAACATGTTCTTGTGGTATATTTCAAATCCATAGGTACCCATGTGCCCATGCTTATGCAGCCATTGCTTCACAAAACTTAGACTGGGCTACATATGTTTTTCTGATGTTTACCGAATTGAAAATTTGAGAAGTGCTTATGCAATGGACTTTGTCCATATTGGTAGTGAAGATGAGTGGCCTGGGTACTATTGTGCAGTAATTATTCCAAATTCAGAAACGAAACGGACTGAAAAGGGTCGTCCAAAAATATCAAGAATTCGAACCGAGATTGACATCCGAGAGGAAAGTCAATCCAAGAGGTGTGGTCTCTGTCGCCAAGAAGGCCATTTCAGGAACAATTGCCCAAACAAAGAGAGATATTTGAAGAAGTAATTTCATCATTTCATGTTAAATGGATATTTCTATTTTATTGCCTATTATTATTTGTAGTGCTTATTTCTTCCATGTTTATGTTTTTAGTATTAGTTGTGTTATGTATTATACATGACGTGTTGTTTTCTTTATAAGTATTTTGATTTTAGTTGTAACCAACCTACTACTGTTAATATATTGTATTGTTTTAAATTCCGTTTGGGGTATTAAAATGATAAAATAAAAAATAATAAAATTCGTAAATTATTATATAAAACCTCTTGAATAACAATATTTTTGGAAAATTTAAATTATCAATAAAAAAATATAACAACATGACCAATTAAAAAATTTATACATCAAACAACTTATTCATGGAAATAATTTATTATATTCCGAATTACTCTATATTAAGTTATTATAATTCAATTAACTCAATAAAATAATTTAAATATGATAAATCGAAAAATTCCACAAATAAAAAAATAATCCATTTAAAAAATATATCACAAATACACTAATCAAAATATTACAAACACGTCAAATACAAATTAACCAAAATAACACAAACAAACTAAATACACAAACTAATCAAAATACCACACCTACCAAACACACATGCACACAATCTAATTAAAACACCACACAAATGCCGAACACACAACACACATGCCAAAAAAAACGCCACACACATGCCAAACACACAACACATGACACACATGCCAAACAAACACAACTAAACTCAGAGGTAAGGTAGATGTAATATGCCATAAAACGCTACTACCTCCGTTTTGTCACAAAACGCATAGGGGTGCGTTTTGCAACAAAACACATGTCCCTCAGTTTTGTGACCATTGGAGTAAAATAGGAAATAATTCATTTGATGGAGTAGATTGGGAATAAAATTATTAGATGGATATATTTATATCTTTTAGCCCAATACTATATAAGATATTTTCTTTTTCAATTAATAAGTTTTGGGCTGGACCATGTTGAACGAGTCCAGATCATCTTGCAAGCCCAAAATGTAACTGGACATGGGCTTGCATTTTAATACCCCGACTTGCGATCCATTTACTAAACGGGTCATTCATACGTGTGTAGTAGAACAATAAAAAAAAATAAACCACGTGTAAAGCATCTTCTCTCCACACACTGTAAAACAACTCAGCTCCTCGGCACCAAAACCCTAACTAAGAAAATGGAAGCGGAGGACGAGCAATCGAACGCGATGATGGACGAGATCTACTCCAACGGCGGCGAAGAGTCTAGAACTAGACCGGTAATAAGCGGGGAGCAGCTCGACCTCGAGGCTTACGCGAGTCTTTACCAAGGGAGGACGAAAATCACTCGACTTCTCTTCATCGCCGATCACTGCGGCAACGTATCTATGCGTCTCGAGGCTCTGAGGATGGCTTATGATGAGATTAAGAAAGGCGAGAACACGCAGTTGTTTAAAGAAGTTGTTCAGAAGATTGATGGAAATTTGGGGCCTAAATACTCTTTGGATGTCGCCTGGTGTGATTCGGTGGGTCGGAGAGCAGAGCAACGGAAGGAGAAGCTTGAGAACGAACTCAATGCTTATAGAGTATGGATTTGTATTATGGACTATCTTGATTTTTGTTGATTTTAGTGTTGGATTAAGATTGGGTACTAGATGATTGTTGTTTTGTTTGCTTGGTTGATATGTTTGTGCAGACTAATTTGATTAAAGAGAGTATACGAATGGGTTACAATGATTTTGGCGATTTTTACTATGCTCATGGTGCACTTGGGGATGCTTTTAAAAGTTATGTTCGGACTCGTGATTATTGCACTACTTCAAAGCATATTATTCATATGTGTATGAGTGCGATTCTTGTTAGTATTGAAATGGGACAATTCACTCATGTGACAAGCTATGTTAGCAAAGCAGAACAAACACCTGAGGCTCTTGATCAAGTTACTGTTGCGAAATTAAAATGTGCTTCTGGATTGGCTCACTTGGAGGCTAAAAAGTATAAGCTTGCTGCTCGAAAGGTATCTCTTTCGGCTTTGATTTTATCTTTGTTTAACAATTGAACTCGTATTTTTTAGTTTGTTTATTTGAATGCAGTGAAATTCAATGAAATATGATGTGATTTACTTGTGACACTGATGTTGGTGTTAACAATTATGATGAATGCAGCTTACAAATATGGTTTTGATTTTTTTTGGAAAGGAATGGAAGCTCTTAAATAATATATGAATCATTTATGTCCAGTGTTGATTCTTCAGGAATATTTGTACTAGATAGACAGATCTATTTTTGTTTCCTTAAGTGTCTTATGTTAATACTTAAGTATGAGTGTCTGCTAATCACTAAAAACCATTATTTGAGTGATATGCTGTATTTTAATATATATTCATATATATTTCTTGTGTATGGTGGTCTGTAGAATATATATGCTATCCTTGCATGGTAAGTTGATGACACTTCTTGCAATTTGATCTTTATATTCTGGCATCCTTTGAATTCTGTATATACATGGATTACTATCACCTCCAAATTGAAAACAAATTTGAGCTGTTTTTCTTCTGGAGAAACCGCATTAGGTACCCTAGTTCTATCACTTTTTAAGATGAATACCTAGAGGATTGCTGAAGTGTCCTGAAATAGACCATTTTGTCCAATTGCTTATTTGAGGCCAAGGCTGTGGTAGCTGCTTATGCACTACTCATAAAAATTCAATTTCTTTATATGGAGTGTGTGAAATTCTGTGAGGGTGATTTTTAATCTTTATCCTCATCAAGTTTGTCTTTAAAACCTCTTTGATTTTCACATGCATACAGTTCTTGGAAGTGGGTCCTGATCTTGGAAATTCCTACAATGAGGTTATTGCTCCACAAGATGTTGCAACATATGGTGGACTTTGTGCTCTTGCAAGCTTTGATCGCGCTGAACTTAAGGTAATCATTTTTTTGAAATTCTATATTTAAAATCTTGTGATGAGCATTGGTGAGAGCATTTTCTTGACATGATTTTTTAATTTGGCAGAGTAAAGTTATAGATAACGTCAACTTCCGAAATTTCCTGGAGTTGGTTCCGGAAGTGAGGGAGCTTATAAACGACTTCTACTCAAGGTAATATGTGACTCGTTTTCCTCTTTAAGTTTCAACAATGATTCGGTCTCAGGATATAATGCTGCCAGCTGGGTCAATCTGTGGTAGAACTTGTTATGCACACTTTTAAGCAGTTGAATTTAAACAGACAGATCTCTTGCATCTCAGTGGTATTAAGTTGTTGCCTTGCATAAAATAAATAGATCCGTCTTAAGCATAAATTAAATTCCTAGTGTCATCATTTTAATCATGATTACCTGAATCTTTAACCTGCTGTCTTTGAAAATGAAGAGACATTTTGCCTTTCTCATAACAATGGTTTCTCAAGTATACCTAGATATCTCTCTTAACTCTAATGATTATATGATTTTACTTGGAGCTTTATCTTCTATTGTTTCCCTTCCCAAACTTAATTGGTAGATTTACCTTCTTGTTGCAGTCATTATGCGACGTGTCTGGATTACCTTGGAAACCTTAAAGCAAACTTGTTGCTTGACATCCATTTGCATGACCATGTCCACACATTGTATGATCAGATCCGCAGCAAAGCTCTTATCCAGTATACACATCCATTTGTGTCTGTTGATTTGAACATGATGGCAAATGCATTCAAAACAACTATTGCTGGGCTAGAGAAAGAACTCGAAGCCTTGATAACCGACAATCAAATACAGGTAAGTTGCTACAGCTAATGATTTTATCATTTTCACTTAGATTACCTTCTTGGACAAGTTAAATTAATGCAAAAGGAAACTAACTATTTCAAGTTAGTAAATAAGATTTCCGAAAGCCGTGACTATTATGGATATGGATTATATGCTACATCTACTGGTCCTAGATTATGCTACATCATGATTCCATAGCTGTCCCTTAATCATTCTTTTTCCAATTTGTACAGGCCCGGATTGATTCACACAACAAAATTCTCTACGCACGGCATGCAGATCAACGAAACGCAACATTCCAGAAAGTTCTACAGACTGGCAACGAATTCGACCGGGATGTAAGGGCAATGTTACTACGGGCAAATCTTCTGAAGCATGAACACAGTCAAAGGCACTCCAGGAAAATTTAAGCAGCAGATTTCTTATATATATATAAATCTAGAAGGAAAATTAATTCCCATAATTTTAACACTTTGGGAGTTCTTTGAACATTGTAGGATACATGTTCACATGTTCACATGTCACAAAAGTCTAGAATGCCTGCTAAACTTTAGTGTACATACGCACTCAGATCTATTTTCAAATTCTCTCTTATCATTTGCATCTTTTCATATTCATCTGCTTCAAATCTCTCATGCTTTGTTAATTCCAGATCTGTTAGGGATTTGTTTGGTGTTGCTTTTGCTTCAGTTTGATTTATTCAATGAAATGGCTATTAATTTGATTCCATCCAAACAAAACCAAATTAATCTTACCAGATCCATTGATGGAATCTAATCAGACACTACAATTGTCGGTACGACAACAGTTTATATTTATTTATATTTTTTTCGGAGAATTAAAAATCTCACCGTCATATATCTATACACTCACTTACACAAACACTGATATGCTCCACTGAGACTCGAGCTCAAACCAAACCGCGTAACTTTCACTTCACTACACAATCTAAACAGATACAGACACACAAACACTAACACCAACACTAGACACTCACTGCTGTGATCAAATGTTCATTGTTTAATCAAATCGAATCGCAGATCCGAATGGGCCATCTAAACTTACCTACATCGAAGCGCAACTCTCGACAATGGAGGCTTCTAGACGTCGTATCCGCAGCTTTCTTCGGTTTAGTGTTCATCTTCTTCGTCATGGTGTTTACTCCACTCGGCGACTCCCTCGCGGCCTCCGGTCGTCAAACGCTGCTTCTCTCAGGGCCTGATCCGCGTCAGCGAGAAAGGATGGTGTCTATGATCGAAGCTGGACATCATCATCAACCTATTGAAGCTTGTCCTCTAGATATGGTGGACCACATGCCTTGTGAGGATCCGAGACGCAATCGTCAGCTTAGTAGAGAAATGAATTTTTACCGCGAAAGACACTGTCCGCCGCCGGAGGAGACGCCGCTCTGTTTAATCCCTCCGCCTGACGGTTACAAGATTCCTGTTCACTGGCCTAAAAGCTTGGGCAAGGTAATTAAAACGACGTCGTTATTGTTTTTGTTTTGATCGAAGTTTAATTTTCATTAATTTTGATGTTAGAGAGAGTGGTGAGATTTACTAAAATAGTATGTATGTGTGTTTGTGGATCTTTATGAATGAAATTTGCTATTGGTTTTTAATTTAAGAGATTTGAAAATTGTGTGAAATTGTAGATATGGCACTCGAACATGCCGTACAACAAAATTGCAGATAGGAAAGGTCATCAGGGATGGATGAAAGAAAATGGACCCTTTTTCACTTTCCCAGGTGGTGGTACTATGTTTACAGAAGGAGCTGATAAGTATATTGAAAGACTGAAGCAGTATATTCATATTGGTGATGGGATTCTTCGGACTGGTCTTGATATGGGATGTGGGGTAGGAGTTTGTGCTTTAATTTTATTGTTTGGAGGGTTTTGATGGTTCAGGATGGTTATTAGTTAAGTAATTTCTTGTAGGTTGCAAGTTTTGGTGGCGCAATGTTGGCTCAGAATGTTACAATGGTTTCATTTGCACCAAGGGATTCACATAAAGCGCAGATACAGTTTGCATTGGAGAGAGGGATACCAGCATTTGTGGCGATGCTTGGCACTCGCAGACTCCCATTTCCGGCTTTTGCTTTTGATATTGTGCATTGCTCCCGGTGTTTAATACCTTATACTGCTTATAGTGAGTACTTGGTATTTATGGATTTTGTTTGTTATCTGTTATGCTTCCATGTTTAATGCTTGGATTTACTTTGAAATTCTGGCTCTGTGCTGCAGATGCTACTTATTTTATTGAAGTTGATCGAGTACTTCGTCCTGGAGGATATTTTGTCATCTCTGGTCCTCCTGTCGTGTGGCCGAAACAAGACAAGGAGTGGGCAGATCTCCAGGCTGTGGCTAGAGCTTTGTGTTATGAGTTGATTGGTCTTGAAGGGAACACTGTCATATGGAAAAAACCTGCCGGAGAATCCTGTCTGCCTAATGAAAATGAATTTGGGATTGAATTGTGTGATGAATCAAATAACCCTAACACTGCATGGTAAGTGCCTACTGAAATTCATTGAAATTTCTGGTAGGCATATGTCAAAGTGAAGACATTAACCTGACCTTTCTTATTTATTTATTTATTTATTTAATTTTTCATATCCAGCTAATGCTATGCTGCATGTGGATAATTTTACTTTGCAGGTATTTCAAATTAAAGAAGTGTGTGAGTGGCCCTTCTTCAGTGACAGGAGACTTGGCTGTTGGGACAATCCCAACTTGGCCAGAGAGGCTAACTACACCTCCTGCTAGGGCTGCGGCCTTGAAAAGTGGGTCTGATGTGTTTGAGGCTGACACAAGGCGATGGATGCGACGGGTGGCATACTATAAGAAATCTTTGAACATAAAACTAGGAGAACGTGAAATACGCAATGTCATGGATATGAATGCATTCTTTGGAAGTTTTGCAGCTGCTATTGTATCTGATCCGGTGTGGGTGATGAATGTTGTTCCTGCCCGCAAACCATTGACTCTTGATATCATATATGACAGAGGCCTTATTGGTGTCTACCATGATTGGTGAGTCAATTTAGTCAAACTCTCTGTTTATCCTTCTATCTCTCAAACTACTTACTTCAGTATCATCCTAGCACTTGCTTAAGGTACTGAATTAATTATTGATCATATAAAAATGTTACTGATTGTCCAGTCTCTTACTGTGTGAAAAAACTAAACCATTTTTTCTCTACCTTGCAACTCTCGTTACCTTCTAGCTTGCAGAAAGACTTTTATCATTAGAACAAAGCACTGTGAATTAAATTGATGGAACTGCTTTCCTGTTTTCCCTATGAATTATAGCCTAGGCTGAGACATGCATTACTATATTGTACTCTTATATCATATCCTCTTTATATGAATATTTTCTGGTTTGCTGCTGTATCTTATCCATGATTAGTTTTCTACATTCTTTATGTGGAAGTTTTAATCAGCCAATGATCATGTGGACAGGTGTGAACCTTTTTCAACTTATCCACGAACTTATGACCTTATACATGTTTCTGGTATTGAGTCGCTGATAAAAGATCCAGTTTCCAAGAACAAAAGGTATGTATCATCGCCTACCTTAGTTTTAGAGAGTATTGATTTTATTAATGTTTCTTTTCCCACTGCATGTGAAATTTTAATATGCATAGCTTTTTGAATAATTGCTTCTTTCCCATTGCTGTAGTTTGATTGGAGAAATTTAGTAGTTGTTGAATTTATTAAAATTTCATTTATGAGGCAACTACTATAATACAACATTAATGCCAGTTCATGTAATTGTTAGAAGGAAAAGTAGATATTATTGAAGGCTTTTTCAGTAGATCCCTTGTTGCTTTACGCCTTGCAGGCCCACACATCATTACATTTCATGTAGTAGAAAAAAGTGAAAGTTTCACTTTCATTGCTTTTTATAAATTCTTCTCATGAAGTCATGTCAAAGCTTATACTTGATCAACCTTCTCTCTTTCATTCTTCAATTCTATATACTTTTTCAAAGACCGATGCCTTTCAGCATTTATGATTTAGTGATGTTTTTTCTTTCTGTTCAGCAGACTATAATTTGTTTTGTTCATTATTATGACGTGATAAGAACATGTGTATCACCATGGTTAATGATATTCTTATGTTTGATTATTATTATTGCCTTAAAATGAATTCAAATGGTCCAATGATCTAATTCAAGAAATACATCAATCATCTGAATTTGAAAGATAGGACTTATAAACTGTATGCATATCACAGAACCTGAATAAAATTGTTTCCCTTCTGCGGCAGGTGTAACATGGTCGACCTCTTGGTGGAAATGGATCGCATATTACGGCCAGAAGGAACAGTAATCATCCGTGATTCTCCAGAAGTAATCGAAAAACTGAATCGCATGGTAAGCGCAATAAGATGGACAGCTTCCATACACGACAAAGAACCAGGCTCACATGGAAGAGAGAAAATCCTCGTCGCAACAAAAGACTTCTGGAAGTTATCTTCTCTATCTCACTAACACACTCTCCTAATTCTTTGTAATTTTAGGTATTTATATTTTCCCCTTCCTCTCCTTATTACATTGCTTCAAAACAACCGATGCAATTACCTTGCTCTTTTTTGTTTCTCTTCTACAATTATGTCAAGAAGGAATAGGCTTAGAAAAGAAAGACACTGTACACATGTATGTGCCACACTGCCACTTGGTAGTAGATTAAGTTAATTCATTATCCTCCTCTTTTGGTTTCTGTTGTTGTAACAGCTGGTAGTAGTAAATTGTGGTTTTTGAAGTATTAACATTTTGATGGTCATAATGATGGTTAGTTATTTGGTTGGTGTAGAGTGGTCCATAAGAGTTGGAAAAAAACCCGATTGTTTAGATGTGGTTAGTGAAGACAAAGGCAAGAAAACTCGTGTAGTTGACAACTGTTTTGTATGGTCTCAGACTCTACCTTTGTTTTCACGTGCATTGCCTTTAATTTCATTATCTCTTTACCTTTCTTCTTCACTTCTAGATCAAAGCTCAAATCGGATTGGTTCCGATTCAATGCCTTCTTCCAGAAGTCGAAAGTCTTAAAGTCAGGATTCAGATATCTTCTCCATATTCATATGTCTAATGTAAGTATATCTTAACGGTACTCTTTGATTTAATTTTCATTTGGATTTGTTTGTTTGACTGGAAATTAATGAAAGAAGGATTTTGACCTAAAAAGGACTTGCAATGTAATGCTATGCACAGCCCAATAATTAAATTGAGGTCCAAAAAGGTTTTATGTAGAAAATGAATTTAGCCAATGGAGAGAGGTGTATTGTATTGTACATATTATGGAAGGAGAAATGAAAGTGTGAGAGAGATGTCACAGACAGACCTAAAAGAGAAAAAGTTGAAGTTGGTAAGAATGAAAGGCGAGAGAGAGTTGAATGAATGTAAGTGAAGTGGTGGTGGTGGTGGTGGAAAACGGGGTTGGTATTAATGGAACGGCATATTAAAGGCATTGGGTCTTCAATTCCCATGTCTCTTTCTCCTTTACCTCTACTCTTCTTATAGTTCTATAATATGAAGACGGGGACGTGAAATGATTGTGATTCCAATTCATTATCTAATCCGGCAAATCGAATGAGCTGGTTAGGTTAGAGTATATACCTATTGAAATTGAGAGATTACTTTTCATATTTGAAGTCTAAATTCATCCAAATTTGAATCAAATTCTATGATTGAAGATTGAAATGAAAGAGAAAGGTGAAGTGGAAAGTGGGGTTGAAGTTGTGGGTCCTTCCATTGCCTCCCTCCCACCCACCTCCATTGTTGTTAGGGTTTGATTTAAAATTGAGAGACTAAATCAACATCTCATCTCATACATATGTAGTAATACAGTATTAGATTAGTTTTAGTGTCGGCAGAGACATGGCATGTTATATCATCATTTTGTACATCTTCCTTCTTCATATCACCTCACCTGCTTCTTCCTCTGAATTCATCAGCTCATTATAAGCCGGTCTTCGATCTTTCATGTATCTCCCTCTCTTTAGAGATTTTGCCATTTAATAAATGTAACTTTAAATATTTTTAATTTTTAATATTTAAAAATATTATTTAAATTAATAGACTTCAAATTTTTTAAAAGTAATCTTAACCTATAAATGATTTTTTAAATTATCATATTTTATAAAAAATACCTTATTTTTAATTTAAATTTTTAAAAGTATATATTTTCAAATAAATTTTATTTTATACTGATTTAATATAAAAATTTTAAAAGCTTATTTTATTATAGTTTTTCCTTCTGTAACGTTTTCTAAAATATTTATAATAAAAAATTAAAAAATTCAAATACTTATTCAAATATCATTTTAATTATTTTAAAAATTAATTAAAAACTCCGGTCATTCCGATAATATTTTATATTGTCTGAGATGATTTTGATAATATAAATATACATATGTAGTGAAACATGTTAGTATTTTTAATTGCATTTAATAACAACTTCTTCATATGTTTAATTGTGTTTGAAGAAATAGTTGATAAAAAAATATTAAATAAGGCAGATGAGCTAAATTCAAAGCATTTAATTTTTTTTTTATATATAAATAGCTTCTGATTAGTTGGTAAAATATAGTTTCAGTGGTAGGGTTTAATTTTTATAGCATTTAAGTTTCATAATATTTCATGAAATTATTTTTTTATTATTAAAAATACTTTTTGAATAATAATAAATGGTTGAATAATGTCATGTCATAAACTATTTAAATTAATTTTATAGTAATGAGATTATTTAAGTTGTTAAAACAAATGGTTATACATCATTATGTATAAATAACTAGTATAATTAATACTACTATATGGAACAACAATCGTACAGTTATTTATAAAAATAAATTGAATAATTGACATAATTAGTTTCATTATTTTTTGCTTAATAGATTATTGAATTATATTGGATAAATCGACTCAATAAATAAGAATGTGAAGTTAATTTACATTGAATCATTGATTAAACAATTATGAAAACTACTAGTAGTACTTTTAAGTTTTAATTAAGTACACTGAAAATTTCAATTAATCCACATACATTAACAAAAATACTCTACAATCATTGTCCTTGAATGCAATTAAAAATTATTGTTTCTAATATATTCTCATTAATTTAGGAAAAAATAATTTTCTAATTACTTTAAAGGAACACATTTTGTATTATTTTTAGACCAAATAATCCAAAAAAGGGAACAAATAATTTGATTTGATTGAACAAAGATTGCATCACTAAATTATCTTCTAAATTTATTAAACTACTTAAAATATAATTATTCTACCCATAATTGAACCAAAATATAAGATTCCCAGTATCTTAAATAAGACAAATTATTAATTCAATTATTTAATAACCCACATATGGCAAACAAAAACAAAATAAAATTTTCCAAGTCAATAAAAAACACATGTATTATTATATATACATACAAATAAATTGACAAAACACTGTAAATTCTGCAAATACACTAAAAAGGTCATTGACTTGAGAGAAAAAAAAAAATCTAATTTGTTTTATTGTTTGGCATATGTTATCACTATTTATCTTTTTATCAGATCCCAATGAAATTTTGATTTTTTACTTAAAAGCTTTTTCAATGTACAGTTCTTTTGACAAGAAAAAAGATGAATTGAACCTGTAGTTCTGTGACCTTTGTCTGATTAAACTTCTCTTTTTAACTTACACACCTCTCCCAAAATGATGTTAAAAAGGTTCTTCCTTTGTCAATCACTCTCTTTTTCTTCCATTTTCATGTACCTTTGCATTTTTAATAATTCAAAATAGAAATAATTCTTAAAAGATACATAAAGTTTTGGAAAATTAGTGCTTTATTATTTTTTTCTTTTAATTTTTTTAAAAATTTGGACACTATCAATAATAAAATGTATTTTAAATTTTGATATAATTTAAAATAATTTTAATTTTAAAAATTTATTAATTATTATTTTAAATTAATTTATATTTTATTGTGTCAAAAAGTGAAATTATATTAAATATTAACAAAAATTATATATATTTATAACAGGTAAAAAAATAAAATTTATTATAATTTTTTTAAAATATATATATATAATGGAATTATTAATTTTTTAAATTTAAAATTATTTTAATAAATTGAATATAATTTTGAAAAGTACGAATATTTAATAATTTTTTAAAAAATTAACTAAATTTATTATCATATCATATATTAAAAAAAAAAAAAAAACACACACACATTATTACATAGAAAAAATAAAAAACAAAAAAGAGGAAAAAGAGTCAACCGACCCATTTTGGTATTATGTATTTGTAAGGCTTCGAAGAGTCCACATATGGCGTTATTATAATTATCATCTTCATTCATTCATATAATAAAACCCATTTTGTTTCACTTTTCAAAATCTCTCACTCTTCCCAATATATATATAATTTTTTTTTTCTCTCTCTCTCACTCTGCTTTTTTATTTCAATGATGTTTGTATAGTCAAGCAAACATGCAGAGAACGAGATAACACTTTCCCCAACTAGGGTTTCCATCTCCAATTTTCAACCAAACACTCATTTGTTGAACCAAGTTTTGATTTCATGAGTTTTGGAGGGTTTCTTGAAAATACCACTACTTCTTCTACCAATCCTCCTTCCGCCGTGGTCGGCGGCGGTGGAAGAATCCTCGCCGCCGATATTCAACCTTACACTAACAATATGCCTACCAGTGCTCTCACTCAACCTCCTCGTCTTCTCTCTCCTTCTCTCTCTAAATCTATGTTCAACTCTCCTGGCCTCTCTCTCGCTCTTGTAAAATTTCCAATTCAATCCCTCTATTTGTATTTTATTTTGTGCTTTGTGTGATTGTGTGGCTGATTGGTTTGTGTTTTGTTGCAGCAACAACCGAACATAGACAACCAAGGCGATGTGGTGCCGAGAATGGGAGAGAGTTATGAAGGTATCATCGGTCGGAGAAGTAGAGATGACGAACATGAAAGTAGATCTGGTAGTGATAATATGGATGGTGGTTCCGGTGATGATCAAGACGCTGCCGACAATCCTCCACGAAAAAAGCGTTATCACCGACATACTCCTCAACAAATCCAGGAACTCGAAGCGTATGTTGTTTTATACCCAAAATCCATTTCGTTTTCTCTCTTGTGTATACACCCAAGATCCATTATTTTGATTTTTTTTTTTTTTTATTTCAACAGTTTGTTCAAAGAGTGTCCTCATCCAGATGAGAAACAAAGACTCGAACTCAGTAAACGCCTTTGCTTGGAAACCAGACAAGTCAAGTTCTGGTTCCAAAATCGTCGTACTCAAATGAAGGTAAACCAAACTATTTTTTTAATTTAATTTTTGAAGGAAAAATAAATGGAGTTTTGTTTTCAGACACAACTGGAACGACACGAGAACTCACTACTCCGGCAAGAAAACGACAAGTTAAGAGCGGAGAACTTATCAATCCGTGACGCAATGCGAAACCCAATCTGTACAAACTGTGGTGGTCCTGCAATAATAGGAGACATATCTCTCGAAGAACAACATTTAAGAATCGAAAACGCCAGATTAAAAGACGAATTAGATCGGGTCTGTGCATTAGCCGGAAAATTCCTGGGTCGACCCGTTTCATCTCTCTCCACCCCACCGAATCTCCCGAACTCATCTCTCGAACTCGCTGTTGGCACCAACGGCTTCGGCGGACTCAGCACCGTCACCACAACACTACCATTAGGCGTCGATTTCGGCGGTCCGGTCCCACAAAATAGATCTAGCGGTGTCACAGGACTGGAGAGGTCTGTGTTTTTAGAGCTGGCTTTGGCCGCCATGGATGAATTGGTCAAATTAGCTCAGAGTGATGAACCACTTTGGGTTAGGAACTTTGAAGGTGGTAGAGAAATGTTGAATCATGAAGAGTATACGAGGAATTTTAGTCCTTGTATTGGTATCAAACCTAATGGTTTCGTCACTGAAGCTTCTAGAGAGACTGGTATGGTTATTATCAACAGCTTGGCTCTCGTTGAAACTCTAATGGACCCGGTAAGTGAAATTTAGTTGATTAATTTTCATTTTTTTAAATTTTATATAGTTTAATTTGATTTTAATTTTTGAATATTGTGAATAGAATCGATGGGCAGAGATGTTTCCTTGTATGATAGCTAGAACTTCAACTACTGATGTGATATCAAGTGGAATGGGTGGAACTAGAAATGGTGCACTTCAACTGGTAGGTGCTTTTGCATTAATTTGTTTCACTGACAATAGAACTATAAATAGTACTATTACAGCTCATATAATATAATATAATATATATATATATATATATATTAATAATGTAATGTGGTTGTGTAATAGATGCACGCGGAGCTACAAGTGTTGTCACCATTGGTGCCGGTAAGAGAAGTGAATTTCTTGAGATTTTGCAAGCAGCATGCAGAGGGAGTGTGGGCTGTGGTTGATGTTTCAATCGATTCATTAAGAGATGTTCCATCTCCACCTGGTGCACCACCTGCTTATGTTAATTGTAGAAGACTTCCTTCTGGCTGTGTTGTTCAAGATATGCCTAATGGGTACTCTAAGGTAAGTTTTTTATTTGATTTGATTTAATTTAATTTAATTGATTGATTAGTTATTTGTGTTTGGCATTTATGGGGTTGAAAATTTTGGTCTTTAATGATGTTTGTTGAAGTAAATGCAATGAATAGCAATTAATTTCTGGGGAAAACACCAGGTTGGAAAATTATGGGAATTTGCATTTCCAATCAATGAAAAAAAAATTATCAAGAAAATTTGCTGTTTGTCTAGTGATTACTCACTGAATCCCCAAACTGTCTAATGAACCTTCCTAAGCTTAAGATAATAAAATTATATTTGAAAAAGTTTCAAGTTTCAACAACTGGGATTTGCTTAATTCGATTATAATAACATTATTATAATGTTATAGTACACCATAGAATCGAGGTTACTCGTAATATTTTATTCTATAGAACTCTCTATTACCCTAATTTTTGTGCCTTGAACACATTAATTTCATATGTATAGGAATCTTGAAATCCTTGGGTTGAATAAATTATAATTTTGATGTTTCTATTCCAATCTTTGATGCCCGTCTCGTTTCTCTTGACTAATTATAAAAAAAAATACATACATGAACAAGATAATATTATTTTATATATTAAATTAAACTACTGTCTGACCTGGTTCCAGCCCCAGCATTTGTCTATTTTTAATTGTTATGGAAGACCAATTTAGTCAAATTCCAAGACTGACCTTTTTTGTTCTCATTCATCTATCTATATAATATATATTTATTTATATTAGTATAGTGAGTAGTAGAATCTAAACAAAAAGCTTCACTAGACTCACTAGTACACATCTCGATGTCACCTTCCACGTTGTACTTTGTTCCTTCAAATCTTGCAAAACTTTCTCGCTTCATTATTTTATGCCATTTTATATGGAAGTGTATATCTATTATAATTATCATGTCTTTTCATTGAGCCCATTCTTATGACTTTTGCCAGATTTGCCTCCCACTATAATTTACTATTAATATAATAAAAAAGAAATTCAATTTGATATTGGCATTGCAGGTTACATGGGTTGAACATGCAGAATATGATGAAACACAAGTCCATCAACTTTACAAACCGTTGATAATCTCCGGCATGGGCTTCGGAGCTCAACGGTGGGTCGCCACTCTTCAACGCCAATGCGAATGCCTCGCAATTCTCATGTCTTCCACTGTCTCCGCCCGCGACCACTCCGGTAACTCAAATACATATATTAATTTAATTCTTGTGTATAATAACAATAAGTTTAAGTTCAAATATTTGGTTCAGCTATAACAGCAAGTGGTAGAAGGAGCATGTTGAAGCTAGCTCAAAGAATGACGGACAATTTCTGCGCGGGCGTGTGCGCGTCGACCGTTCACAAATGGAATAAGCTCAATGCAGGCAATGTGGATGAAGATGTCCGTGTCATGACTAGAAAAAGTGTGGACGATCCAGGTGAGCCACCGGGCATTGTTCTAAGCGCCGCGACTTCCGTCTGGCTTCCGGTCTCTCCTCAACGGCTGTTCGACTTTCTTCGCGACGAACGGCTGCGAAGCGAGTGGGATATACTCTCCAACGGAGGTCCCATGCAAGAAATGGCTCACATTGCCAAAGGCCAAGATCACGGCAACTGCGTTTCGCTACTTCGAGCCAGTGTATGTTATCTAATCTTTTTATTATATTTTGATTGAAATTACGTAATTGTCCTTGTGTGTAAAGTCAATTGGTGATAAAAAAAGGTTAAATGAGAAAGGACAAAATTTGGGATTTGGAAGTATCTATAAAGACAGTTTCATGGCCAGAATGTGATAACAACAACAGCTATTTTCTTTTGTTAGCTTCAAAAAGTCAAAATATAGGACACATGTAAACTTTATTCATGGACCATATGTTTATTTTCATTTTTTATTTTTTTAATTTTATGATATGTAACAGGTTTGACTCGCATCTCTGTATATACGTTCGTTTTAGATTTTCACTACTGACACACCTATACAGGTTGTGTGTAAAAATGCAAAAATTGACAATTTTCTTTTGGTGTTTTGTTTTACTTTTTGCAGGCTATCAACGCCAACCAGAGCAGTATGTTGATACTTCAAGAGACGTGCATAGACGCAGCTGGGTCACTTGTAGTGTACGCGCCTGTTGACATACCTGCCATGCACGTGGTAATGAACGGTGGTGATTCTGCTTACGTGGCTTTACTTCCTTCTGGTTTTGCTATCGTCCCGGATGGTCCGGGTTCACGTGGGGGCCACAATGGTGGAGCTAATAGTGGTGGTGGGAGTAACAGTGATGGTAACGGCGTTACACCGAGAGTAGGTGGGTCCCTCTTGACGGTTGCTTTTCAAATCTTGGTGAATAGTTTGCCTACAGCCAAGCTTACAGTAGAGTCGGTGGAGACAGTCAACAACCTAATCTCTTGCACCGTACAGAAAATCAAAGCCGCTCTTCAATGTGAAAGCTGATCTGACATGACGTGGCGCCTTATCAACCGTTGGATTGCTGTTTTTTTTCTTTTAACAGAATGACATCAGTTTTTTTTTTTCAACAAGGGAGTGAGGAGATAAAAAAAGAGAAATTTGAGTGAGTGAGATTGGAGTGAAGAAGAAAAATGAGAGGGTAAAATGGTAAAATAGACTTTTGTGGTGTGATTGTTGTGAGGGGGTGTTGAGTCAAGAACGAACCGCGCGTGGAAAATACTCCTTGCATGATGTGTTGAGTATAGAACCAAACAACCAATCTGAGTTCAAGTGTTATGTTCTGTTCTCAACACAAAAGCAAGGGTGGTGGTTCGGGTATTGACTCAGGTCGACCCCTTGGTTCTTAGTTTGAAAAGACAAAACTATTCATGAAATTTATCTTTTGTTCTTTTACTATTTATTTAATTAAATTCTCATTATGCATTACTTCATAGTGCTGAAATGGGCAATTTGGTTTACAATTAATTGAAACAGGTACTAAACCAAACTGGTTAGTATTGGAAGTGAAAAATAATACAAAACAGAAGAGATAGGAAAGATAGTGATTGGATGTGGGCATGTGAATGTGATTATGCGAAGAGGTTTTGTCATTTTAGGAAGTGTGGGGTTACAAGACATTAAATGCAGTTGCAGAAGCTGTTGGGAGATGGTGTTGCTTTCATTTAATGCTCAGACTTCGGCACTATCTATATATACAATACATGCATCTAACAACCAATCTGAAATCGACACGTCAGTATGTTAATATAGAGTCACAGACAGAAAGTGAAAGGCCTGAGAAATCTGACTTTAAACATGATGGATGTGTGTTTAACTCGACCTGTGTCTGTTATTGCTATAGCTTTCACAGTTTTGGTCTTTGTAATAAATGAAAAGTTTGAATTTTATTACATTATTTTCATGTGGTGTTTGAAAAAAAAAAGTTTTTATTATGTCAAATTATTATTTTTAACTTGTTTTATTTATAATGGTAAAAAAATTATATGCATGGAGTTTTGAAATTTCACCCCAATTTACCACTAACTAGAAAGAGAACATAATGAAGGAGATAATAGAGGGTGAAATGAGAAAATATGAAGAGGCTTTTGTTGGTAAATATTGAATTATGATAGTACCTAATTTATAGGACATTACTTAATAGAAGATGATAGGACATTATTAGGATTGGTATATTTAGGTTAATATAAGTCATGTGAGGCACAATATGTTATAGATTGAGCCATATTTAGATAGATTATTGAAGGTAAAGTTGATTCTAAATTGGGTGAAGTTATTTGTCACCTTTTGACAAAACATTCATGTGAATGCATGAAGGTGTGGACGGAGGAATTTAAAGTCAAGAAAGCGAAATGCTATCCGAATGAGGTAAGGACACTTGGGGTATCCTATCTTTTTCTTTGTATTTATTTGTATGGGATTTTTTTTTTTCCCTTTTTTCATAAAAAAAATATCTCCTATTTTTTTTTTAATTCTTATCTTTTATTTTTAAGAAATAATAATATCTAAACTTTAATCCCAAGTAATTTAGTACGTAAATATAAACTAAAATGTTGAATCACAGTCCGTCGTTCACATGGATTCTTTATCACTATTCTTTTCTATTCAAAATCATTCATCTATTCAGACCCATGACACTCATATCACTCTTAATTCCTTTCTATGTTGTTTCAACACAACAATTTCATTTTCTCATCTCTCATTTTTTTTTACGGATGCCATTAAAAGGTCTTCTCAGTATGTATCCAAATCATTGCAATCGATTCTCTCCCAGTTTTTCCTCAATAGACGTGACTTCCACTTCTCTTCGTATCACCTCATTCTTTATTCTATAAATCCTACATGCCCACACATCCATTTTAACATTTTCATTTCTGTCACTCCCATTTTTAGAATGTGACTTCCTTTTGCAACTCAACACTCCATACCATATAACAATGCTGGTTGAACAACTGCCCTATAAAATTTACCTTTTGTATGTCCTGCCCACACAAAATTCCACTCGCACTCTTCCACTTTAACCATCCAGCTTTAATGCGATATTCGACGTCTCCATCCAATTCTCCGTCTTTCTGAATAATAGAGCCCAAATACCTAAAACAACTCCCAACTTGAATTTCTTAATCCTCCAAAGTCACACAACCCTGATCTCCCTCCTTATTATTACTAAAACTGCATTATATATATATACTCTGTTGTACTTTTACTGTTTTTAAAACTCTTTTCCTCTAGTTTTTTCCTCCACGCCTCCAAATTGGTGTTAACTCCCACTCGTGTTTCATCTATTAGGACAATATCATCTACAAACAACATACATCATGGCACCTCATCTTGTATATCTTGAGTCAACTCATCCATAACTATGGAGAAAAGAAACGGACTTAAAGCGGATCCTTGATGTATCACAATAGTGATAAGAAAGTCTTCTATCACTCCGACAATGCATCTCACATTTGTACTTACTCCCTCATACATATCCTTGATGAGATTTATATACTTTTAAAAATTCTCTTCTTTGTTAACATCCACCACAGTACTTCTCGTGGTTCTGTATCTGATGCTGATCAGTTAGCCTTAAATTTTATGGAAAACTAGGACCGGGTTAAGATTAGAATAAATACTTAATTATTTTAGGATTTAAGATTTATTTTCCTTATTTGATTTATTTATTTCCTTTCTAGGTTGTTTTAAAATATTAAGGAGTTTTCTTCTTAAAAATATTTCTATTTGACCTAGATTGTAACCCCTATATAAGGGGCTTCATTTTGTCAATTAAATATCTTTCAACTTTTGAAGATCTTATTTCTTTGAAATAGAATTTTTCTTGGATTAGGGTTTATCTTCCCTTGTATTAAGGAGTTTCATCGTCCCGACCAAAAGAAATTGGTCACCTAACACTCGTGACCGAGTACAATTAGTCTATCAAAACTCGTGACCGAGTCTAAACAGTCTTTATCTTTATTTTTTGCTTCTATTCTGCACCAGTTGGTATCAGAGCTTTTCGGAAGTTTTTATCTTTATCTTTATCTTTATTTTGTGGAAGCTTTTCGGAACAAAGCTTCAATATAGCAGTGCTACTTATCCTCAGACTGATGGAGAGACAAAGATGATGAATATCTTACTAGGGAATCTGCTTTGTTTAGGGGTGGCAATATGGGTCGTGACACGACGAGTTGACACGGAACGAAACCGATTATTAAGAATTAGGGTTAAGTATAATCGTGTCGTGTCAGTAAATGAATCGAACCGTTTAACCCGTTTAATAATCGTGTCGTGTTCATGTTGACATAATCGTGTCACGGGTCAACCCGTTTATTGAAGATATATATGTAATTTTAAATTTTGATATTTTATTTATTATTTTTTATTAAATAAGTTCGTGTTAACCTGTTTATTAATCGGGTTACCGTGTCAATTTCGTGTTGATGTGTCAGATTGGATAATAATCCATTTATTAATCGTGTAATCGTGTCGTGTCCGTGTCAACTCATTCCTAATCGTGTCGTGTCACGTTAAACGGGTTCGTGTTCGTGTCAGGGTTAACACGACCGGTAAACCCGTTTTGTCAGCTCTAGCTTTGTTGCATCTGCAGTGAAAAGGAGACAACTTGGGATCTTGCTCTGGCCTAGGCAGAATTTGCATACAACAGTGTCGTCAACAGTTCTACTAAGATGGTTCCATTTGTAGTCGTATACCGAAAACTTTGTGCTCAAACAGGTGACCTTATTGCCTTGCTTGCATGAATTACAAAGAGTATTGTTGCTAAGAACCTAGCATTACAACATATTGACATCTTTTAACGGGTACGTCAATATATTTCAGAAGCAAATTCGATGTATAAAGCTGCTGCTGATGAGCACCGACATTTTAAGTCCTTTAATGTTGGCGATCAAGTGATGGTGTATCTGCGGAAGGAGTGTGGTGGTGGACAGCACAAGGTTGACTCAAGGAAGATTGGCCCTTTTCATATAATCCAAAAGATCAATGACAACGCGTACATTCTAGACCTTCCTGACCATATGAAGATATCCAAAACATTTAATGTAGCAAACCTTTCTCCTTACTACCCTGATGATGACAACACGAGGTCGAGTTTTTATCAAGTGGAAGGGACTGATGCGGATCAGATTGCATTTGACTACATGGAAAGTCAGAATCGTTCGAAGGTAACTTGATAAGGGCCTAGAATACTCGTTTGTAGTCCACTTGGGGCCTGCAATAGCTTTCTGGAAAGAGAATTGCGAGACAGACGATTTTCAAATTGAAACAGGATTCTGTTGCATAGTTATCAGACCCAAATTCAATTATTTTAGGGGTCAATTTTGACTTTTTCTATTTTTTTTTTCAATTTTAGGGTTTCTGTTTCTAGCAGGATTTCTATTTTTTAGGTTTCTTTGCACTATAAAAACATCTTATGTTATTCTAAACCATATCATACAATACTATTCATTCTTTCTCTCAGTTTGAGATTTGGCTTTGTCGTTCCCTTGGATTAGGGTTTATTGACGTCCAATTCAAACGAAATTGACTACCAAAACTCGTGACCGAGTCTAAACAGTTTTTAACTTTATTTTTTTCGCTTTCATTCTGCGTCAGTATCATACGCCTTCTCCGAATCTATAAAAACCATGTGCAATCCTTCTTTCTCTCTTTTTATCTCTCAATCAATTGCCGAAGCAAATGGATTGCGTCTGTAGTCGAACGCCCCGGCATAAAACCAAACTGATTATCCAAAATATTTATCAGCTTTCTCAACCTTTGCTCAATAACCCTCTCCCATAACTTGATAGTATGACTCATAAGTTTAATACCATGATAATTTGAACAATTTTGCACATCACCTTTATTCTTGTACAACAGTATTAGAATACTCTTTCTCCATTCTGTGAGCATCTTATCTTACTTGATAATCCTGTTAAAAAGTTGGTTCAACCATTCTACCCCTACTTCTCCTAAACACTTCCATGCCCCAATAGCTATATCATCTTGTCCTACCGTTTTCTTTAATTTCATCTTATTGAATGCCTTCTTAACTTCATTCCTTTAGATTCTATAATGATAGAATAATTTGAATGGTTGAGAATATATTAGATAAGTTGATTAGAATAGTTCAATTTTTTCTTTAAAATATACTAATATATTTTTAAATAAATTATCTTTCAAATAAATATACATATAAACTCTATCTAATATTAATAAATGGAAATATTTTCTACATAATAAATATAAACCAATAATTTAGTTTATTGAATATTATATACCTAATAAAATTTTATAATTTTTTTTTTTTCAAAACAAGACATTCTATTCACTTTTTATATTTAAAGTGAAGATCTCATTAGAATAAAAAAACTCATTCATGTCATGATACAAAAATGATAAACTTGTGTGGGTCACATTGAACAATATTCAACTATTACAAAATAATTCATCAAAAGAAGTATGTATGGAGGTCTTAGATTAGTTAGTTGTCAATCTATCACACTATTTGTTCATATATATATATATATATATATATTATTAATGTCTTATTATGAATCCAAAAAATCCACTTCTCTTTTCACATGCAAGTGGGTTCCACAGTTTAGGACCCTATCAAAATCAATATCAATATCAATTTCACCAATCCAATCCAATCTTGTTGTTTTTATTAATCATCTACAGTTCACTTTAATTATTTGTGGGTCTATCTTCCATTTCCATACACATGCACTCAATGGACCATGCATTGGATTTTACTTTTTCACTTGTTAATTTTGTCACTTTTTGGAATTTTTATTTATGAATTAAAGGGCTTTTGGTTGTATATACATATGCTCTATTGATGTGAATATGGTATGGTTAATGTTTTGTTGGTGTTTTTTATTTTGTCATGTTTTGAAGTTGTGTTTTGATGGAGAAGAGAGCATCATGGAATATCGGAAGGTTTAAGCAAACGGTTTTAATTTATCTATTTGGTATTAGATAGATGGGATTCTTATTAATTGTGAGTTTGACAAATTTCAAATTGGGGATAAAGACTTTGGTATTAATCGCTATGGAAGGCTGAAAAAATTCGATATGAGTTCGGAAGTAAGGCTAGTCCCAAAGCGTCCTCCAAATCTAAGTTCAAGGCTCAGGTCCAACTCGTCTGATAGGTCTATAGGTCTCATTCTTCTTTATGAAATCTTTCAACTGGGAGAGTTGTAGTTGGAAGAATTTCAAATCTCACGGAGATCCTTCCATAAAGATTTCGGTTAGATCTTTCAAAATAGAAGCTTGAACCTTGTTAGAGGGGATACTTTTTGACTTACTAAAACTATGTCAAAATCATTTCTCGTTGCGTTCTCGTCTCCAATTACACTGAGATGCACTACTCCCGACTCCAATCAACTTATATACCCTAATCATTTGAGCTTAGCGCTCCTGATGTCATTCAGTCTACTGGTGTCATACTGTTTATCTGCTAGTATTCTTTTGATGAGAATTATCACAAATAGAAAGTCATTGTTTTCTTTACTTCTTCTTTTAACTTATTCTTTAAAGCTGATACCTAAATGTTAGAGTGTCTATGACAGCCACCACATTCATGTCCTCAAGGTCAATTCGGACGTTTTTTATATTCTTTTGCATGATCCCTTCACGTTAGAATTGATTCTGAATTCGGTTCCATCAAAGTGGATCATATTGTAATGTCTAAACTACTACCATCGCAAATCAAACTCTAAAATTGAATGTTATTGGAATGCTTTAAACTGCTCTTTCTATTTTATTTTACCAATTTTAATTTTTTTATATTTAATATTATTTATTCGTGGTTCAAATTAAAATTTTAATGAAATAAAATTAATTATTTTTTTTAGCGAAATCTAAATAATTTTAATGAGTTCATATTTGTTAACAATTTTTTTGTTGTGATTTTTACTGTGTTGTTAAAATATGTGATGTATCATGTACGATATGTTTGGAGTATTTAATAACACCCATATATACTTCATGGGTATTAATTCCAATTATTTCTTTGGTTGAAGTATATAAATATTAAACAAAATCAATTAAAAACACGAAACCCATATTAATTTCAGAAAGTCTAAACCCAACTAATTATAAAAACTACCAACTAACAAATGATGACACTATCAATAAACACAATCTAAAACTGACTGATTCGATACTAATCAACAATTATTGCACGGACAAATCGAATCAAAACAAAATAAAATATAGTATTAAAAAATACACCACATTATAAAATATTTAAATATTTTATGTAATAGTAATAGATAATGAAAAGAAAAGCCATTGAAATCTGAAATCAAATTATGTGTGCATTGCGTGGTATATTAATTGTCGCTTTCAATTCAATTTAATTGATTATTAGTATTATTGTTTCAAAGTCAGTCTGCAGGGAAAATGTACATGTATGTACATATATGTTAATGTGTATAGATCAGATTTTAAATACATAAAGTTAAAATTGACATTGACACAGGCTTTAAATCTTCATGGGATTGTCAAATGCTTTGGTAACATCAATCTAGTGTGTATATTACATTATCTTTTTTCACATTTCTAAATATTTTTATTTGGTTTTGGTGACCATATATTTCATGCATATGTTTGAATACATTTTTTTCCTTTTAGTTTAATAAACTATTTTAAAAAGTAATTGAAAATTCAAGATAAAATACATAGTGTTTTAATAATATGAGAGGAATAAAAAGATTCCAATCCAATCATGTCAAAATATATTGAATAAGAGAACATCCATCAGTTCAACAAGACTTGTTTGCATAAATGTGAGCAGGAAATGAAGTCCACATGGACAAACAAAGCCAAAACAAAACCAAATTCAATACTGGAAAGCGAAATACATTTAGATGGTCAACAAAGATAATGAAGAAATAAAATTGGAGTTATTGTAGTTGAAATGTTGCATATAACATTGAATGCTTTGATTGCAATATCATAACACAACGCAGTCTCTATTTAAGTGAGGTTGGTGGGTGAGAGTGTGACATTAAAATTAAATTAAATCAATCGGTGCAATTAATGGAGTTGTATTTGCTAGGCTAGGTTTTTTGGTTTGGATTTGGACCACCGTAATATAACACTTCTTCATACAATTATAAAAATATAATTATATTTAATATTACTTAATTAAAACCAAATAATTGGAATAACATTTTTAATAATTTTGCATGAGTTATTTGAAATGCCTGAAATCGTTATCCGTTGTAACTAGTTACTTGAACAAGTGATAATGGGCCCAGCATCTACACAGAGACCCACAAAGCTAGGTCGGCCCATGGCCCACTTCCTTTTAGAAACGCACGCACGTGTTCCACTTCAATCAGTTCAGTTCAGTTATGTTATTATACGTGTGAAAGAAGAAAGCATAACCATATCTACTATTATGTTTTGAAAAGACGAGCGATGCTATAAAAATAAAAGTATAGTGGATAGATTGTGTTTACTTGCTATAATCTGGTGCAACTTGTCAACTGTGTTCGAATCAATCAATCAATCTGTCTTCTCCTTCCAATTGAATCCGAGAGTCGAATCTTAATAGTCATAATTTGGACTCTCAATTTCACACAGGAATATCTTAAAAGATATACATAAAGATCTAGTTAGATCCCATTCCGATGTCCTTTTCGTTTTGAGATTCCTTCTTTTTTTCTTTTTTTTTTTCTTTTTTTTTTAATAATTAAAAAAAATTAAATATTCTGTGGCAATGTTCATATATTTAAATATCAATTTATGTAAATTATATTCATTAAAAAATCACCATCTAAATTATATCTGTTAGGAAATTTCCGGTTCTATCCCAATTTCTTCCTAATTCCTAGTTCGATTTAACCAAAACAATCAGCCCAAACATGAACACAATATTTAACGTGGTTCGGCAAATTGCCTAATCCACAGAAAGATAACAACTTTATTATGAGAAATAAGTATTACAAGTCATTCAGACAATACCCTCTCTCCACATAAAATTGCTTTCTTTCTCAACCAGAATCTCTTTTAGGCGAACAACTCCACCACGGCGAGACAACCCCAATGCAATGATCATTACCCCACTCGGCAGGCATGACCTCAATCCAATGATCATTACCCCACTAGGCAAGCATTACCCAAATCCAATGATCATTACCCCACTAGGCATGCATGACCCCAATCTCAACTCGATATCTCCTTAATGGCGAGACCCCAACCCCAATGATCATTACCCCCAAATGTATGACCCTACTCCAGTGATCACCACCCCAAAGGGACGGGATACTTTCTTCTTCATGAGACAACTCTATTTATAGTGATCATCAAATATACTTTCCTAATTTGTTTCCTTTCCAACTAAGGAATACAATCGACCAAATTAGGAAAACCAAATCTTTCCAAAACAAGGAATCAAACCATTAGGAAATAGATCAAAACTCAAAATAGGAAAACCTTCCTAAAAGGAAATCCTTGTGATTCAAGGCAATCCTAACAATATCTTAATAAAAATTATTATTAAAAAAAATGTTTAATCTAAAAGATAACTGTAGGTATGTTGAATTCGAAAAGAGAATCCATAATAGTTGGAGTTCTTATCATTTTACCGTTTTTCTTTTAAAATAGATAAATAGTAATTTCATACAAATTAATATAAAAATGATAAAATAGAGAAAATTTAAATATGATTTTTTCCGGAGAATTTAACAAATTTAGAGTGGTATTTTCTTTTTATTAATAAAAAAAAATATATATAATAGTATTCTATTAAAATTTTAATTTCTAACCACAAAAATTATATTAACTGAATGATATTCTGGACAAGTGCTAAAGTTTGTAACCTTCAAAATACTTTTTGAATCTTTTACTACTATTTCGGTTTTAAAATTATAGTCATAAAATTTAAAAAATATAAATCATTTTAAAAATAATTATATTTTTCTTTTTAAAATATAATTATTAAGAAATTAAAAACTCTTTTTAATAATAGTTCGTTCAATACTATTCACAATAGTTTTTAAAAGTTTACAATTAAAATTTACTTAAAAAAAATATAAAAAAAAAAATAATTCCGATAGAACTTATAAGCCAAAAGTCAATAATAAGTCCATCAAACCAAATATGCCCGTAATAGCTAACAGAAACAAGCCCGATATCCAAAATGTACCCAATTTATGTTCGATTGGTGGGCCAGATTTTAGTTTGATGACTGGGCTGGACTTTGTAATTTCGTAAGGATTTGATCGGCCCATTTTTGTTTCGATTTGATCCGCAAAATCTGGCCCATCTTTTATAATAATGTTTGAAAAATTGTTTTAATTTTAATATTAATGGTGGGATAGGTAAGTCAAATTTCTTTATAATTTAAACATTGACCTCCTTATCATTAATTTTCAAAACGTATTCAAATGTCCATACACAAACTACCAACAACTAATTCGACATCAATCAATTATTGGTTTGAATTTCAAACGATTGATTATTAACGTCTCATTAAACATTTAAATAACATTACGTGGTTAATTAACAATTATTAACGTCGCTAAATATACTCACTAGTGGGCTCTAAAAAAAAAAGCCCAATTTTACCTTAACCGCCAAAAGAAGCGTCAATGACCAGTCAAACCCTCCAGAATATTCGCTTCGAATAAAATTTGTCTGAAATCCCATTCTCGTAATTAAACCAAAACCCCAAGGCTAATATCGTCAAGTTCATAACAGAAATCTAATAAAAAAACCTCGAATAACAACCGTCAGATCAAACATAATTACTAATTGACGGTCGATATCGAACGTTTGACTAAAGTACAGAAAATGAGGCTGGAATGATTGGCTTTGATCGAGATTTGACCATGGAAATTCAAAACTTAAAAAAAGACAAAGAAAAGAAATTAATTAGCGAAAATTCAGAGATAACAGAGGTGGTGGTGGATGTTGTGGAGGTGGAGGAGGTGAGAGAGATTTTTTTTTTAATTTTTATTTTAATTAATTTCGTGTTGATTATTTGTTGATTTTTGTTGTTGTTAATTTTTCATTTTTTCGTAATCTGAATTTTCATTTTTTGTTTTCTTTTGAACGCAGAGGAGGAGAGAGAAGAGAAAATCGAGTTGTGTGTTTTTTCTCTCTCTCTTCTTGTGGAGGTGAGTTTCAAAGGAAAATAAAAGTGTGTTTTTAAGTTGAAGAAATCCAGGGTTTCGATTTCAGAAACCATGAATGTGATGCGTCGACTTAAAAGCATTGCGTCTGGTCGCACTTCTATTTCCTCCGATCCTGTAAGTGCATGCGCTTTTTTATTTATTTATTTTTTATTGCGTATTTAGTCATTTATTGTGTATTAGTGTTGATTTTTGCTATAAAATTGAAATTGTTTACGGATTGTGATTTGGCTTGGATGATTATACCGCTTGATTGCTGATTTAGTTGATTTTATTTTTTATTTTTTAAATTTATTTTGAATTTGATTTTGGCTGTTGCATTGGTGTGATATATGTAGTTTGAGCTTTGTTTGAGTTTGTGATCGGTTGTGTTATGCGATTGTGATGATGATAGTTTAGCTGGATTGTTTTATTTGGGAGAAAATCTCTGTTGTTTAATGACGCAATCTAATTTAATAGTAGAATAATATGGTAGGTTATTTGTTTATGAGAGTGGTTGATGGTGAACTGGAGTCTAGTGGTTAGATTATATGATTAGTGTCGTCGTTGGGGGGTTGGTGTAGGGTCTAAATCAGCATTATTGGTTTCTTTATCCTGGGGAAGGTTGACTGGAAATGGGATGTTTTTGTTCTGGTGAAGCTGAGATGAAGGTGTGTAAAGGTTTTGGTACTTGTATGGTGGTGGTGGAGATAATGGACAGGAATAAGTGTGAGTTGTTTTTTTCCTTGTTTTCGCCGTGCTAGTGAGAGTTTTGTTTTGTGTAGTTTGCAATGTTTTATGTGATGTGGGCTGGCTTATTGTGGTAGTAGTGTTTCTAGGATATTGGAAGGAAGTGGAAGTTATTTCTATTAGTTGGTAGACGTAATTACATTCATCGGCTTATTTCCATTAGTTGTTCTGTATGGTGCTTGAAGAGGAAAATGGGATTAAGTTTGTCTCACGTGCTATAAGTAGCTGGTTTCTCTTTTTGAAGGGATCGCTAAATGTCAGGCAATTCCATTTTTTTTTTGAATTTGTGCCTTTCCTATATGGTTATATTTTAATTGAACATCAATGATACCACAAACTCATCACTATGTGCATAGTCAAGTTTTGAGTTGCCACAATTTGAGCTTCTCATTGGATTGATACATTTTTAATTTCTCCTAAATGGATTGGCATTAGTTTCATTTTCTTTCTGAGTCAGGAGAAGTTTATCCTCCACAGCACGGTTAAGGTAGTTGAGAGCTGCCTATTTTTGGCACCAAAGTTACTTAAATAGGAGGGGATTTAATTTCATATAGGGCTCCCAGCTGATTTGATATGGACTGCCATATCACTGTCTGTTTATGCATTATTTATTCATTCACTATAAGTTTTTTTTTCCTTATTATCTTGACCTGAACTTTGAATCAGTGTAAGCTTTCCACATAGAAGAAGACATATATGTTAACATGGAGTGCAGATGTTACTTCTTATCAACCATTGTAATTTTCTAATGCAGGGTGGGGATTTAGGCAGTAAAAGGGCAAAAGTAGACAAAGAATCAGCAGTAAATGATGAAGCGGGTCCAGTTGGGAGAAGTACTAATGGTTTAGAGCAACCTATGGCTTCCACTTCTCTTGAGCGGGCTGCCAGCACATCTAATGCGACCACAAAGGCTAAAACAGAGAGTTCTGGTTATGATCAGCTACCTAAAGAAATGAATTCGATGAAAATTAGAGATGACAAAACTGTCAGTGTAAACTCTGATGACAAGGTAGTTGGATAAAATAATATATGAAAGCTCCTCATACCAGATTTTTGTCTAGTTTATTATTGAATGTAGGGTTGTGATGAGTGCACCAAGTTGTACAATCTCGTTCTGCAACTTATATGTATTGATTGAGTGTTTGTGATGTTCCGCGTCCAGGATGCAGAGCCTTCTTATGTGAAAGGTAATGGAACAGAAGCAGGGCAGGTGATTTCAACTACCATAGGTGGCAAAAATGGACTTCCTAAGCAGGTTATTGGCCTTCCTTGTTGGTTATTTATTGAATTCACTTAGTTATCATGTTTTGGTTTGTGATTTCGTTTTCCACTCGGCTCATATGCTCTGTGATTTTGGAGTGACGTGTTCATAGCTTCCCTCCCACTTTCTTTGCTTTATTTTTACCGGCACATGAGGGTGGTGAGTGGAAAGAGGTATCAGAAGTTATTTGGAGAGGTCTATTCAGCTTTAAATCATAGTGCAGTGCATCTGAAACATGATAGAAACAGTAATATTTTTTATCATGTCACTTTCATTTGTATCCAGTGGACAGTGAATCCAAAGACCAAATCTTTTGATGAACAAAGTCTTAATATTAGTAGTTAGCTTAAATGATATGAGTTATTTTAAGTGATTATCATTTTTGTGCTTACTATCTTCTTGTGGTTTTTCAGACAGTCTCTTACATGGCAGAACGTGTGGTCGGTACTGGTTCCTTTGGTGTTGTTTTTCAGGTATGTAGAATTGTTTGTGATGGACCAGCATATGCAGTTGAGAAATTTTGTTTTTCAGTTTTCTTTTTGATTTTTTGATAAAAAAGATCTTATTGCTGCATATTCATTTTGCAGGCTAAGTGTCTAGAAACAGGGGAATCAGTTGCCATCAAAAAGGTCCTGCAAGATAGGAGATACAAAAATAGGGAACTTCAGATCATGCGTATACTTAGTCATCCTAATGTTGTTCAACTGAAGCATTGTTTTTTCTCAACAACTGACAAAGATGAACTGTATCTTAACCTTGTCTTGGAGTATATATCTGAAACTGTCTACCGAGTTTCAAAGCACTACAGCAGAATGAATCAGCACATGCCTATAATTTATGTACAGCTGTATACATACCAGGTGAATTGCAAACAGGCTTGCAATGCCTTTCTTTAGGTTGGATTTGGGATGTGTCTGATGAACATGTCAGATCACATGCTTTGAATGCACCTGATTAATAACTTCTCTTTTCTTCTGTAGATCTGTCGTGCGCTAAATTATATGCATAATGTAGTCGGGGTTTGCCATCGTGACATTAAGCCTCAAAACTTGTTGGTAAGATTTTCTTGCATTTGATTTATATTTGCATTGTGATTTAAAAGAGCAATGTTGCCATATAATGAAGACATTCAATTGATTTTGTACGGTATGTTTCTATATATATATATATATATAATTGTGTTGTTGGCAAATCTAGCACTCGTTTAGACAACTACTAAATGTGATAGTAGGCATTACATTTTCTGAAAATATGACCTTGTTTGTATAATGTACCTGTCATATCGAACTTTTTCTTAATATTCATGGAAAATTATTGGGGTGGTTGTGTGGTTTGCAGGTCAATCCCCACACTCATCAGCTGAAGATATGTGATTTTGGTAGTGCAAAGATGTTGGTATGTTTTTAACATTACTTTTTGATTAAAGAAATTTGTTTATTCTGGTCGAAATAGTGACACATAACAGCATTTCACTCATGTTTTAATGAAATCCTCTCATCTATAGGTTCCAGGTGAACCCAACATATCATATATTTGCTCAAGATATTACAGAGCCCCTGAACTCATATTCGGAGCTACAGAATACACCACTGCTATTGATATATGGTCTGTAGGTTGTGTCATGGCTGAACTTTTACTTGGACAGGTTGGAGTTTGCCTTCTTCTGTGTCCCTTAATTTATTATATTTTTGTGTGAATTATTCAACCTTAATTGTCAGTCTTCGCTACAAATACTCTATGTTAGTAATGCCTTGCTCTCATCATATGTTGCTATTTTTTTTTTTGTGTCCTGATGTTCATTTCTTATTGGATGGCATGCAGCCTCTATTTCCCGGGGAGAGTGGAGTTGATCAGTTGGTGGAAATCATCAAGGTTTGACAACTGAAACTCTTGTTTATTTATTTATTTTTATTGTTTATGTATCATTGTCTCAGCCCTTCTTCCTCTTTACCTGTATTTCCAGATTCTTGGTACCCCAACAAGGGAAGAAATTAAGTGCATGAATCCAAATTACACTGAATTTAAATTCCCTCAGATCAAAGCTCATCCATGGCACAAGGTGGTTTAACATAATGTTTTATTTATTTATTTATTTATTTTTAATTTTTACCTTACAACTTTTATAACCTGCTGGTGTCTGACTGTAAGTTTGATATTCCAGATATTTCACAAGCGGATGCCCACTGAAGCTGTGGATCTTGTCTCAAGATTGCTCCAGTATTCACCGAATCTACGTTGCACTGCTGTAAGAATCTCATTTCTTTACCCAAGTCCTCAAAGTTCACCATCCAAGCAACTCAATGCATTCAATATTGCATGTAGCTGCATGAGTATTCTTTGAGTGGTGGACTGGGCATTGTTTCAGCAAGTTCATTTTTGCTTCTTCTTAATCAATGATTATTATCACTTATTCCATTTCTCTTGCCTCAGTTGGAGGCCTGTGCACATCCCTTCTTCGACGATTTGAGAGACCCAAATGTATCACTGCCTAATGGTCGAGCGGTTCCTCCTCTTTTTGACTTTTCAGCTCAAGGTACATTCAACATAACATCTCAACAATTTGTTCTGTGAAAAGAAAAAAAAAACTTTCTTCTGTCAATTTACAGTAGTTATCATGCAGAATTAGCTGGTGCATCCGCTGAACTGCGTAAGCGACTCATCCCAGAACATACAAGAATATGAAACTGATATCTGCGACGACCAAAGCTTTAACATACAAATCATCATCAGTCTTTGGACGCTTGGTTGCCGAGCAGAAGCCATAAAATCCCCTCTTCTGTTGTTTGTAGGGCCTTCATTTTTCTCCTGATTAGTTGAGTACACAGCAAAAAGGATTTTTGTGATGGATCTGCCAATAAATAGAATCGGGAGGTGGCATGGGTTTAGGAATTTTGGGCAACAAGAGAAGAGATTCAACATTTTATTTATTTGCATTGTGATGTGTTAAATATACAGCAATTGTGAAAAACAAAAATTTCATACAGATGTCATATATTAGCTTCTGTGGGTGGTGTTCATGGAATTGGTTCTCATCTAAAGTACGACGTCGGCTTTCAGTGTAAAAATTTCCTTAATTTTTCAACCAAAAAAAAAAAAAAGTACAATTACTTACTGATAAAAGTACAATCGTGTCAAAATTGTGTAGTGTAAACTTCCAAACTCACCAATAATCTCCACAAGAACATTTTCCTTCTTTAAAATGGTGAAACCTCTTTGAATCTCTCAAGATAATGTGTCTATTATAAACCTCTGATATGTATTTCATAGCAGTATGGCAATCACCACAAACCCTAAGATTCTTGAAAATGCGAATTGGTGCTTCTAATGGAACCACAAGAAGTGCAAAAGCAACCGCTAGTTTTTCACTGTGATAAGCTAAACCAAGCTCTTTACCCTCTGTATCAACATCATGAAGTGCAAAATTCATGTCTGGTTCATACCCAGCTTCCTTTATCAGCAGCATTACCTCATTGATCTTTGAATAAATGTCGTCGGTCATCAGATGGCCTCTATCCTCGGACATGAATGTATGCACTTGGCTGTTCCATTCAATCCAACTGTACCCAGGTTCCTTATTAATCCCCTGTGATTTCATTAGTTTTCGGATTTTCGCAGCAGCATCCCATTTCCCAGCTGCAGAATACATGTTGCATAGCATTACATACGGCACAGCATCATTTGGTTCCAGTTCGAATAAGGTTTTCGCTGCTCTTTCGCCTAATTCTATGTTCCCGTGTACTCTACATGCACCAAGGAAGGCTTTCCATACTGTTGCATCTGGTTCTATAACCATTTGATCAAGCAACTCCTTGGCTTCCAGAAGTTTTCCTGATCGACCCAAGAGATCAATCATACAGGCATAATGTTCAGGACCTGGTTGAATTCCATAAACCTTACTCATGGATTGAAAATACTCGCGGGCGTTTTCTACAAGACCAGCATGGCTACAAGCAAATAGTAAACCTATGAAAGTAATGGAGTCTGGTTTTGTGCCACTGGCTAGCATCTGGTCATAGTATCTCAAGGACTCTTTTCCTCTGCCATTTTTAGCATAACCTAGTATTAGAGCAGTCCAAGTAATAACATCGCGAATTTGCATAGAGTTGAATACATGAGTCGCTTCTTCTATATTCCCATACTTGGCATACATCATCACAAGTGAATTATCTACAGAGAGGGATGATCCAAGGCCATGTTTAATGACCACAGCATGAACTTGTCGTCCCAATTCTAATACAGTGAGTTCAGCACAAGCACTCAGGATGCTTGCAATGACAATTTGATCAGGAAAAACCCCAGCAATTCTCATGTCACAGAAATACTTGAGAGCTTCTTCAAAAGAACCATTGTGTGCACATCCAGTGACCAATGAAGTCCAAGTGATTACATCCTTGTCTTTCATATGATTAAAAACCTTAATTGCGCAACCTAAGCTTCCCCTTTTAGCATACATGTCAACAAGAGCATTGTTCACCAGCTTGTAACTCTCAAATCCAGTTTTGGTAATCAAACAATGAACAGATTTTGCACTGTTCATATTCATATTGGAAGTAAAACAGTTCAAAACAGATGGAAATGTGAAATCATCGATCTTCACTTCCATTGCATGCATTTTTTTGAAAAATGACAGAGCTTCTTCCAGATAACCCTGCCGCACACACCCAACAATCATTGAGTTCCAACTAACTACATCAACTACCATATCATCTAATAGTAACCTCCTACCACTATTCAAGTCCTTGCATTTGACATACATATCAACCAATGCACTTTTAACATAAGCATTAGCCTCAAGACCACTCCTAACTATACACCCATGTACCTGCACCCCAAAATCAAGAGCAGACTCAGAGGCACAAGCTGTCAATACACTAGGGAAAGTATACTGATTCAACTCAACTCCTTCAACCTTCATTTCCCGAAAACACTCAATAGCTTTGAACCCATATCCATTCTGAGAATATCCAGTCACCATTGTGGTCCAAGTCACATGATTTTTCCCATCAGGCATTGTTTTGAATAGATACTCAGCTTCCAAAATGCACTTGCACTTGGCATACATGTCAACAAGTCCAGTCACAACATACACATTACAATCAAAACAAGTCTTTACAGCAAATCCATGAATTTGCTCTCCTCTTCTAAGCAAACCCATCACAGAACACAACCTAAGAACACTACCCAACGTGTACTGGCTCGGTCCCTGTCCCTCAAACCGCATTCTCCAAAACAATTCAAAAGCTTCAACTTCATATCTACATTGACAATACCCAGAAATCAACGATGACCAAGTAATACAACTCCGATACGGGGTTTCATCAAACAACTTTCTAGCCTCACTCAATCTTCCAAAACTCGCGTAACCAGCTATCATCGTGTTCCATGTAAACTCATCTCTCTCAGTAATTTCACCGAACAGTTCTCGAGCCTCATCTACTCGACCCGATTTCAACAAATCCCTCAACACCCGATTCTTCTCAAACCTCGATTCACTCAAACTCACAGCTCCGTACACTGAACGAACCAATCTCACATTCTTCCCTCGACCATAAAAATTCAAAATCTCGAATTTCAATTTGAACATTACCGCGTATTTTCCTCCTCCGCGGCTAAGTAAATACAAATCCGAAAAAATCCAAAATTGATAGAAATCACAGACTATAATCGGCCAAAAATGGTAGGTCCACTGATCTCTGTCCGATCCCCAGCTAAAAAATCAACTCGACGAAGCAAGATAACACAATCTGGCGGGAATTTCAAGTATTCAACCACCAAAACACTGTTATTTTCTTCTCCAAATCAAATTGTTACACTATGAGCTGTATTGTAAGTACATTACATATGTGTGTATGTATTATTTTCACATAATGTCATATCGTATTATTACACGCTTACACGAATCATACACACGTGTGTTCACTTTTATCTACTCCACACTCGCTCTTATGTCTTAAACCAACGTACTCGCTGCCACGTCTCCTTTTAGATAACTTAATTTGGCGATTAATTAGATATGATTATGAATCGTAGTATTAAAACTGTAATAAATGCGAAGACCTACCCGCTCTACTTTGTTTGTTTGTGCTTTTGAAATTGTTTTCTTTACATCATCCAAAACCATATTCGAGAACAAAACTACAGTGAAAAAGAAAAAAGCTATCCTCAGTTTTTGCCCTATTTAAATATCTCTTCAAAATTAAAAAAATTTAATAAAAATCCCCAAATCTACTATACTACAATCTTTTCAGTCTATCAAATCTCTTGATTTTTGCTTCACTGTATACAAGTTCAATTTCACTTTCTCTTTCTCGTTTGATTTTTTGATATATTGTACTGTTGGATTCTGTTTACGGAGCCTCGCAGGAGAGATTCTGATTCGTGTTCGTTGAAGATTCTGTTCAATGTATCCACCGAACCCACCGCCGGACAACATGGACGCGTCGCCGCTTTTGACACACTCAATTGCCGATCATCTGCTGCGGAGTCGGCGTCTGCTCCGTCGTCCTCCGCCTCCGCTTCGTGGAGCGGCGGCGCGGCTTCTGAGGCGAGCGAGCGGGAGGAGGATGATGCTTAGAGAGCCGTCGGTGAGAGTGAGAGAAACGGCGGCGGAGCAGCTTGAAGAGCGTCAAAGTGATTGGGCTTACTCGATGCCGATAATTTTACTGGATGTGGTTTGGAATTTGGCGTTTGTGGTGATCGCTGCTGTCGTTTTGTGTCTCAGCGTCCGTGAGACGCCAGATGTACCTCTCAGGATGTGGATCATAGGCTACGCTATGCAGTGTCTGTTCCACGTGTCTTGCGTTTTTATGGAGTTTAAAAGACGAAGTAGTGGTGGTGAGATAGAGGGTGGGTTTTCCGATTCCAGTTCTGGTAGCGATGTTGTTGGTGGTGGTGAAGACTCCGATAGCTTTTTGTCTTCGCAGTCTCGTAACCACGGTGAAACCACCAGGCATGCAATAATTTGAATTCTGTGTTTTGCATAATTAACAATTCTAGATTTTAATTTTGATCAATTATGTTATGTAATGTGTGTTTTGGTGCAGTTTACCGAAGAATTTAGAGTCTGCAAACACAATGTTTTCATTTATATGGTGGATTGTTGGGTTTTATTGGATTACTGCTAGTGGTGACACGTTGACTACTGATTCGCCACAGCTTTATTGGTCGGTTAACTTTCATTAGTTTTGTTTCCTGCTTTTGTACTGATTTAAACTTTTTCTTTCTTGACACTGGTTGATTTTATTTGCAGGCTTTGCATTGTGTTCCTTGCTTTTGATGTGGCGTTTGTGGTGATCTGTGTTGCTGTGGCGTGCCTAATTGGTATTGCTGTTTGTTGCTGTCTTCCCTGTATACTTGGTATACTGTACGCGCTAACTGAACGGGTAATTGACTTTGAAGATGTCATTATTTATTGATTGTTTAGTATCAATCACAATTTGAAATTTATTGAGATGGAAAAGAATGAACTGCGTTATTAAGTTGAACCATGTTGTGTGTTTCTGGTGTGATGATACAATAAATAAGCATTGGTACTTAGTAGATATGTGTCATTTCAATTTAATAAATTATGGGGCCTATTATATTAAGTGAACAAACTTTAAAACAGGATGTTAGTTTGTACGTTGAACTGGCTTTAACAGCAGTGTGTATGCTGAACTGCTGCTTGCTGGTATATGAAAGGGCGCATGTTTGATGAGTTAATGTTCTGTGCGTGAATGATCTCGGATTATTGATTGTGTTTTTAGTACTTGTGCTATGTTACTTCCTCCTGTTACTTTAAATGTTGTGCATTAGATGTAACTTTAGAAGCAATCAACTCAATGTAGTAGACTTCGCTTTATTTATTTGAATATATCTGATTTGGATATATAGTTATGTTAGGTTAGGGTGGGTATGAAAACACTTGGAACATATAGATGCACTTTTGCTGCTTTGGTATTTGATTTTATTATGTGGATTTCACCTATATAATCTATTAAGAGAGTGATATAATTGATATATTACCTCAATGACCAACAATGCAGTGCAAGGACTCATTTTAGACTGAAGGATATTGGTGTTACGTAATCTTTTATTACAGGAGTGAGATTAGATAATCATCTTGTTAATAGAAGTCCAAACACCTGTCGTTCAATCAAAAATTTTGTTACCACTCTGGTTTAATTCTATCATTCAATTGCTTGTTGGGATTCAAGTTACATACATAAATCTCAGCCATTTGTTTTCTTTAACTCTCCATTAAGTTAATAATCTTTGCCTATTAACAGGAAGGAGCCACAGAAGAAGAGGTTGATCAGTTGCCAAAGTACAAATTCCGCAGGATAGGTGAGATTGCAAAAGTTGATGATGAGCTTCAAGAATCTTCTGGAGGGATTATGTCTGAATGTGGCACTGAGACACCCATTGAGCATGTTCTTTCTGCTGATGTTGCTGTGAGTTATCCCATTATCTCTTTTCTTGCTGTTCAACTGAAACATAATAATTGCACAGTTAGCAACTATAACTAAACTTCAAGAATCTGCAGAAAAAACTTGCTTATCAAACTTGCTATGTCTGTATTTTTACTTGAAATTGAATTGTTCGAGTTTTAACATACCGTCCTATTCACAGGAATGTTGCATCTGCCTGTCTGCCTACGATGATGGAGCAGAACTCCGTGAACTTCCTTGTCGCCACCATTTCCACTGCAGTTGCATAGACAAGTGGTTGTACATCAACGCTACTTGTCCTCTCTGCAAGTTTAACATACTAAAATCCGGAAATCAACAAGACGCCGAGGGAGCCTAGATTTATAATTCCCATTCAATTATCATAAATTGTTCTCATTAGAACACTCACATTCGAGGTCTATCTCCATTCACCCTCGCATTCGAGCTCTATCTTCTTCCCCAGTTCACAGCTTCAGATGATGCTGCGTTTATGAGTATAAAAAACTAGGAAGTACCATTGTTGTCTGTTTATTCTTGCTTAATTATCTACGTAGCTTCTTATTTTGTATTAAGTGTGTAAATAATGTAGTTTCATCTTGTATCTGCTTATTTATTTTTCTTGAATTTAGTATAATAAAAATAAAACTATTGTATCTCGTAGTTCCCTGAGAAGGGTTCCATTTCAATAAGTTATCAGGTTGCAACATACACTCTTACATGTGTTTGTCATCAGGTTAAACAATGGAGAATCACAGTCCAGAACTTCACACTCAAAATCAGCAACGCTGGGCACGGCGGCCACAACTGTATAGATCTGTGTCCATCACCACAGTCTGCCGGCCGACCACAGTGCCAAAGCCACCGCGATCGCCGGAGGGATTCCATTAACCACAATCACATCACAGAAAGTCATGTTTCGTATGGCTTTGTATAAACATTTTTACATATTTTCAGATTGAAAAAAGCACTTTTCAATATTTCGGTGAAAGCAGGTGTTGCTTGAGCTTATTTCCTTCTTTCATAAGTGGAAAACACAAATGATAAGGAGAGAAGCACAAGCTATCCAGAAGTGTTGAGTCAACACAATCAAACCGGAATTCCAACCGCAACACGATTCTCAACCTCCACCACCGGCAACTTCACCTTGACAGACAAATTAACAACACCAGACCTCCTCTCCTTCTTGTCTCTCAACATATACCTCAACAAATGAAGATGATTCTCCAACCAATAATTCCCAACAAAATCCGAAACCGGCAACACAACCGACCCGATTAACCGATCACGACCCTTGGAATTCACACACCTAACTTGTAGATCAATGTTGCTGGTCATGACAGGCATAGGTAAATGAATAACGAAACTCTCGTCCCACACAGGATTGCTTCCTCTAACCTTGTCTTTCTTCGTGAACTTTGAATTGAATGCGTTCGTTCGTATGATTGCAAATGCGTTTCTCTTTATCGATTTTCCTTTGATTCGTAGATTTTCTGCTGATTGGACTGTGATTTCTAGCATTAGTGAAGATGCGTAGTGATTTGTCGCCATTGGATTGGATTAAAAGAAGAGGTGGTGGGATTTGGGTTTTTGGATAAATTGGAGTGAGGAGGTTTTTATAGAGGTTTTGAGTAGATAAATAAATAACTGAATTAACTTATTGTTAACTGAAGAGTGTTCGATTTAGTAGTTATCTAGAAGTGTTGTTTGTGTGGACAGTGGTGTGTGGATGTTTTAGGCCGTTATTTTCAGTTAGTATTATTTTTTTTAATATATAAAATAAAATTAATGTAGTGGAGGATTTCACAAGTGTCATTGATTGAATTAACTTTTTAGCCAAAACTTGAGAAGTGCACGTAAATAAATTTTGAAAAGTTTGAAGTTACATAAATCATTCAAAAAGACCATTTTACCATTCTATAATTAAAAAAGAAAAAAAAATTAAAATCCACAAATCCAATAAAATACCACTACACCCTTACTAATTTTTTGAAAGATCAAAAGACCCATTTAAAAACTCATCCACTCAAAACACCCTCCACTTTTATCTTCTCTATTTACGTGTCTATCCATCCATCCCCCATCTTCTTCACTTTCAACCAGCACTTCAATTTTTCCTTTTACATCATAATTCCTCCATTTGGGGTGAAATATCCTTACCCTATAAACATCTTCTTCACTTTCAATCAACACTTCAAATTTTCCTTTTACATTATAATTCCTCCATTTGGATGAAAGATTCTTACCCTACAAAGGATTTCTACTAAGAGGTAGTGCGAAATCTCACTTGTTGTCAATGTTGTAGAGTTTGGCAATGGTTTGTTATTTTGGAATTAGGGCTTGGTAAACCGGAGCTTATCATGACGAAGAATTGCCAGAATGGGTCACTAGCCAGCTCATACAGTTTCCAAATAGTCAATTTCGGGGGGGGGGGTTGGATTTGGGATAATAAATAAACTACAATGAGTTGTCTATACTATATGTCATGTGGAATGTCTTAATCAGCCCCAACATTTCCCCAATTGATCAACATCAAATTATTCACAAAACCATCCGAAATTTCTCCAAAAAGCTATCAACTATAGTGAACATTTTGTGTCGGTGTTATAATATGCAGGACTTAGATTTAAACAAGTTTTGTAATAATCGCCATATTTCAGGTTTTGTAACGGATATTATTTTGACAAATGTGGTTGGTTTGTGATGGTTGAAAAACAAAGCGACCGACCAAATATCTGAAAAGACGCTTTGATTGTGTCACGTCTTGTGAGATGTTATATTAGATTGTTGAGAAAAATATTAGCAGTTAGTCTGTTCAAACGTCTCAAAAGGCGTCTTACTTGTAACACTTTTTGTCAGACGTTCAATCAGATTGCAAAGATGATATTATGCAATGTTGCTGAGCAAATATCTTACTAGGCATTTTGCTTGTGAATATTCTTCTAAGACATTCAATTAAAAGGTCAAAGAAAATATAAGCAATGTTACTTAACAAACATCTCACAAGGGATGTTGCTTATGAGACGTTCAATCAGATTGCAAAGATGATATTATGCAATGTTACTGAGTAAATATCTTACTAGGCATTTTGCTTGTGAATCTTCTTCTGAGACATTCAATTAAAAGGTCAAAGAAAATATAAGCAATGCTACTTAACAAACATCTCACAAGGGATGTTGCTTATGAGACGTTCAATCATATTTTTAGAGAAAAATATATACAATGCTATTGACTAAACGTCTCACCAGAGATGTTGTTCGTCACACGTCTTGTGAGACATTTTATGTGACGACTTGTGAACTAACTTACATGTCTTTCATAACTAATTGATCATAGAATTCATTATCTCATTACTATAAATTATATTTAGAGCCGACGAAATGAATCACAATTAATCAACATGGAGTCATTTACGAATGTTACCGAGTTCATCAACCCCCCTTCACAAATCATTCGTAAACCCTTCACAATTTGAATAATAATAGGTTGTGCTCGTAAGGCTTTCATGCCATCCATGTTCAATGTCAAATTTATATGTTGATATCTCATCAATATCTCCATCCGGGACCCCGGAAAGTGGAATATCCGATCCGGTAATTTATATTCCGGATATCCGCACACCGGATATCCGAAAAAAGACGGATCGAATATGGAATATAATTTACATTTTTGGATATCCGGTAGATATCCGGTTATTTAAATAAAAGATTAATTTCGTTCAGTTAATGTAATAAATAAATAAATATATATTAATTTGACTTTAATTAGAAATGTTCAATCCATAATATTTTTTAAAAATAAAAACTGAATGCGCCAAAGATTGACATTTTGACAATATAGTGGAATTGTTTTAAAATTATTTTGATTCATGATATAATTTAATTTAATTTATTATTTGTTGGGTAAATTTATTAATTTATTACCACCGGATAATCCGGTGATCCGATCCGGTATTTCCGGATATCCGTAAATTTTCGGACTGGATATGAAATGAGTTTTACCGATTCGGAAGGTGCGGATATCCGGCTTACTGGACCGGATCGGATCGATCTGTTTGAACACTCCTATGTTCCGGGACGGTCGATATTTTGACCCCATACTGGAATGCATGTTCAACCATACTTTTTGGAGTTCATAGCTCATATTTTTAAGCAAAGTTAACAATTCGTACTTGGAATACTTCCATATTTGCTATATGTATTGATCAGATAGTGTTGTGCAGTTGGGACCTCTTCACAAATAGATCCGCCGATTGCTATGGTCCTTCATGAACCCACCAATGTCCATCACAAATCGATCACATATAGTATAGTGCCGTCAATTAAAGATATCAATTAATAAAAGAAAATTTTAAAATCTAATAAATGCAAAAAAAAAACATAATAAAATTCTTCACGGATGTCTTCGGTCAGGACTAGACCCCTTCACAAACACAACAATGTCCTTCACAATTCCATAAAAAATGTCATTTCCATGATCATTATAGGATTTTATTTTAACCACCACCATTGACATCTACAAACATTAGAGTATCATTATTGCGAAGCTAACCCAGTTTCGACATGGTCGATACTTGGACCCCTATACTTGAATGCATGTTCTACCATGTTTTTTTGGAGTTCATAACTCATGCTTTTAATCAAAGTTAACATGAATTATACTTAAAAAAAAAAATGGATCTTTTAAAGTATTTTTATTCTTTTTTTTTTATATCTAGAAGAAATATTTAACAATGCTATTTTCTTAAACATGTGAATTTCAATACCATTATAAGTATAAATTATAAAATAAATAATAATTTATTTACATAAAATTCAACCGTTTAGTTGTGAAATTAAACTAATTAAATTTATATTTTAATATTTAAATTCATTATATATATATATATATCCAATAGCAATATTTAAAATTTATTATATTTGAATATATTTACAATAAAGTAATTTTGTGAATTAAGTTGAATTATGCAATTATTAATGGGTTGCACGTTAATAATTAAACATGTCCCAGATTGTCCGAGTCCCTTCACAAATCCGCCAAAGGTTTTTTTAGACTTCTTCACGAAATTTTTTTACCCTTCACACAACATTATCAAGGAAGAATTTGGAACCTAGTGACCATAAAAATTTACATAAATCACATAACATTTGAAAACATGGTATATAATGCATAAGAATCCTTCACAAATCGGTCGAAAGTTGTATAGAGCCATTCACAAGTACTTTTTTATCCTTCATGAACCGCACTTTATACTGCTTTACCATTATTTATTAAGATCTATATTAAAAAATTTCTTTTACGAATTGACCATTATTTTAATTGCTACCATCATGGCGAAAATGAGTCAGTTTCGAGAAAGTTGAAAAATTAACCCCTTTATTGCATGTAAAGGTAAATTTCTTGAGTGATTTAACTAATGTTTTCCCATCCTATCAATTGTTGGACTATACAATTGCTGATGATGGTACACAACAATAATTACAGCTAACCTGAATCGTCTGAAATCTTTCACAAACCTGTCAATGATTGTTTAGGTCCATTCACAAATACTTTTTTTCTTTTAACAAATCGCTATTAAGAAAGACCAATTTTTAATGATCATTAGTTAAATTCATATAACGGTAAAATAAAGGGTTTATAACGAGTAAAGTCCTTCACAAATCCGTTCGATGTTGTTTAGGGCTCTTCACAAATACCTTTTTGTCATTCACAAACTGCACTTTATATCACTTTACCATCATCGATTGAGCTCCAAATTTAGATGTTTCTATTTCAAAGCCACCATCATTATCAACTTTATCATCATGTTGAAAATTAGCTTGTTTCAAGAAAGTAAAAAATTGACTCCTTATTTGGTTACATGTAGAAACTAATTTATTCAGTGATTGAATTCATCATTTCTCATCCTATAAACTTTTGGATTATTCAATTGTCAATAGGGATACAAGAAAATAATAACATTTATCCTGGATCTCCTTAACCTCTTCAGAAATCTGTTAGAGGTTGTTTAGGTCCCTTAACAAATAATTTATTTTTCTTCACGAACCATTATAAAGAAGACCATTTTGGAATGAATCTTGTTCTAAATTCACATACATTCACATAATTTTAAAATATATGGTTTATAACAAGTAGAAGACCTTCACAAATCTGTTCGATGTCGTCTTGCACCTTTCACAAAATATTTTTTGGTCCTTCACAAGCTACGGTTTATACTACTATTGAAACGCCTTAGAAAACATATTGCTTGTGACACGTTTTCTGAGGTGTTTTAAAATATGACAATTTCTATTGGAATGCCTCATAAAGCGTATTGCGTGTGAGATGTTTTCTGAGACTTCACACAAATATCATAAAATATTTTGCGTGTGAGACATTCTTTTTGAGACTTCTCAAATGTCTTAGAAAACATATTGTGTGTGACACATTTTGTAAGACTTCTCACAAATGTCTTAGAAAACATTTTCCATGTGAGACACTTTTTGAGACTTCTAAAAAATTATCTTAAATTTCTTTCATGTTGCAGCGTGGTTTGCGATGATGGTGCTCCGACATGTTTGGCGGTTGTCGTCTAAACTTTGTTGTGTGCGACGGCGATCGCTGGAGCTCCGGCAAGTCGGTGGAGGTCACCGGAGCTACGGTTAGTTCGATAGAGGTTGTCGACAATAGTAAAAGTAAAATATCAATTAAATATAAATAATCTTATTAAAAAATATTTGTCAAGGGTAAAACTGACATTTTAACACTTAATTTTAGTTAATTAAATTGAAAAAATAAAAATAGAATTATTAAAATTATGAAGGGATATTTTAGGTAACTTGGGTTAGTTTTGAAAAGCAAACTTTAAAATGATTAAAAACTTAAAAGAAATTTAGTTGGTTTAGTTTTAAATTTTCAAAGTTAAAATGGGTTAAATGCTGGAATTTTCTCATAATGTAATAAAACTATTAATTAATTATTTTATTTTTTTTAGAAAAACCTCAAATTAGAACATAACTAGTGAATGTCCACCTCTACGTCGTGGTCTTCAGTAATTATTTATTTATTTATTTATCTTATATTAAGATAAATAATAACAAAAATCAAAATAAATTTAAAATAAAAATAAATATAACAATTTCTTTACACATTAAAACTATAATATAATTATTTTTTTAAAATTATCCTTTAAATCTATAGTATTAACACAAATATTTCGACTAAAAAAATCGCTTTATTTAAATTCACGTAGTTAAGATTAATTATTCTTTAATTATTAAGATTAATTAATTTGACAGTGGATGAATCCTTTTACTCCAATGATGGCCCAAATTCGGAGATCCATGAAAAGACTTCATGAGCCCAAATTAATACGAAGTAATAAAAAAACATAAGTAATATGTATAAGGAGAATCTCTTTTACCTAGCACTCTCAAAATGAGTTTAATGTCCGCAGGTGTCCGTGTCCGCCCGCATTTTTTGCAGGTACGGGCATGTAAATTAAGAGACCGTTTAGAATGCGGGTTTCTGAGGCTCGGCTCGTTTGGGCCTGTATCCGCACGAACTGGACATGAGCTACCAGCGGGTATGTCCGCATTTAAATATAAAAATATGAGTAATGATTGATAGCCTACTATTTGTGATAACTTTTTGTGCCTACTCTTACATGGCAAGAATTGATTGAGTAAATAAATTAATGTATTAATTGTTATAAAATTTATATCCAATGATATATTGCCACGTAAGGGTAGGCAACAAAAGTAGGCACAAATAATAGGCTGCATAGCACTACTCTACAAATATACGTGCTCTAAAATTTAATTTGAATTTTATTTTTATTTTTGTTTGTATGTTGATAGCTACTTCACTTTTTATTTTTTTTTTTATTTTTATTTTTTAATTTCAGAGATGAAATCTTTATTTATAATATTATGTTTATGTTTGTTTGAGCATTTTGAAATACATTAGTATGTTTGTGCAACTTAATGAGTTTACTGTGCTTATATAGTTAATTATGTGTTTAGTTGGATCTCGTTTTCTATAAAAATGAGTTGTGGTTAGTTTTGAACTTGTTTTTAAAATCTTTTACTTCATGGTCTATTCCTATATCCTTTTTCGACACGACACAATCGACTTTAGATATTTTATATAATTAAATCATTTAGCTGTGAAATGGAAAGGTAAAGAGTTGATTTAACTAATGTCAACACATGTTTTGAATTAATTTTACTAATAAAAATATCAAATTTGTACTAACTTATAAAAAAATAAACGCGAAAGTTCGTTCGTAAATTTTATGACTTACCAAAATCATCAACCCGAAAAAATACGGGCATGCCCGTACCTGCCCGCAAGCCCATACGGACGGACATGAACATCAAAATGGTGCTCATCAAAAAGTGGACTTTTATAAGCATGTGCTCGCATAAAGCCCGTACCAGCACGAGTAGGACCGGGCACCCCGTTTGACAATGCTACTTTTACCGCCATGCTACTTAAACTAATAACCTCGATTGGTGCAATAAATTAATACTTTTAAATGGGCTGTCTACTACTCCATGTATATATATATTTCACTTGTTTGTTCCTGTTATTGTTCTTCATTTTATTATTCTTCTCAAGCATCAAACCCTTCTTCTTCTTATTCTACCTTACCCTACCGGACATGGGCTTCACTCATTATAAAAAAACGGAGGACAAATCCTATCCTACAGAGCTCATACTCGTCTACATTTTCTTAGCCGTGACTCTCCTCCTGTGCATGTACCGCATTCTCTAGCACTCGTCTACATGTGTTGTGCATATATGTACGAGTTGATGTGGCGTCCAGGTTGCCAAACTTTGAGTTCTCCTGGAATAGGAGGTTGAACGCTATAGAAGGTCACAGACCATTGCAGATTATAATATTTTTCTAATGATATTATCTATTTATGTCTAATTTTTCTAATTATGTTTATGTCTATTTTTCTAATATTACATGAATATTTTTATGATGGATACTTTTTTGATTGGTATTTTTATTTATGTATATTTTCTAATATTGTATGGATATTTTTATGATGGTATCATATATTTATGTCTAATTTTCTAATGTTTAATATACTGTTACTAAATTAATTATCATTATTAAAAATAATTTAATAAATATAACACCATAACTGTTGGGTAAGTAAAAATAATGACTATTTTCTTAATTTTTTACTATAAAATTAATTAATTAAAATATTATTTTTAATAATTATTATTATATTTTTATTATATTTACTTAAAAATTTTAAATTATAATACTTTAACTTTGTAATGGTCATTATGAAAATGGACTAAAGGCTCGGACTTATGTCTTGAAAATTCATTTTTCCAAACTTTTTATCCGAAGGTAATAATTCTCGTAGAAAGGACTCCGGGCTTCGGCCAAAGGAGTGCTCAGAATAGAAAAGTAACAAGACCCACTTTACCAGTCATGGTTCCAAATCGGTGGAAGCATCTTCAATCCATATAATTATTGGTAGAAATACTGGTTCCAAATCGGTAGAAGCATCATCAATCTATATCATTATTGGTAGAAATCGTTAGAGTCCGCATCACATATCTTCAGTCCAGTAAATATTCTTAAAATGAGTCAAAAATGTCCGCTCAAATTGGAGAATAAGATTAAACTCTAAATTAAACGGAGGAGTGAAACAATGTATTAATAGAATTTTAACAAAAAGAAACCTGTTTGTTTATAATTTTCTAACTATTTAAAATACTAAATATATTAAAATACAAAAAGGATAAACACATTAAAAAATTAATAGTCGTCATCCTCATAAAACTTCTGTGACCAGTATATCTATTAGAAAGGCATCCATACACACTTTACATAAATACCATCCAAATCTTACAATACACAACCTACCAGGGATGTCACCCAAAATTTTTTTTATACATATTATAAATATTATATATATATATTACGAATAAAAAAATTATTTTAATTATTATTTATAAAATTATATATTTTTAAAATTTTAAACTAAACAAAACAATTTAAAATTTAATTTTAAACCAAACTTTTAAAGTTAATTTAATTACATATAATTTTTATATTAAGTGGGTTTAGAACAAACTTTCAATTAATATTTTAAATGGTAGGTCCTATTTAGTATTAAAATTATCTTTTAAGATAACGCATTTGAAATTAAAAATTTTCGACTTAATATTAATATTAATTTTATTTTGTTAATTATTTTTATAATTAATAACATATAGTATATTTTTTAAATTTTATTTATATTTATAATATTTTTTAAAAAATAATTTTACACTTGATTATTAATTTAAAATTAAATTTAATGCTAAATATTCAATCTGATAATTAATTTAAAAGTTAATATTAATTACTAAAATTCTTTTAAATGCTAATTTAATATCAAAGTATGCAAATATAGCTTAGTACTTGATGGAGCCGAATTCCTCTAGGACTTCGTACCCCTCAAGATTGGGGTTGTTTTCTCTAACTGTCGTCTCCCGAAATTTCGTGATCTCCACTTGGATGTTTTTCCTTGTTTATATAGGATTTCCTTCACGCTCCAGGAAATCCTAACTGATTTTCCAGCTGGATCACCGATATTTGCGGATATCAAATAACTGCTCCAGCTCAGCATTTCTAGAAGATTTTTCTGTTTTCGGCCGAAAATTCCGAGAATGTCTTTCGGCCGATATATGTTAAATCATGTGGAGGTGTATGACAAATTTAGATGATATAACTCAGCCGGATCGTATGAGGTTAAATGGTTCCAAACTCAGTAGGTCCATCTTCGGCCGAATTTACAAGAAAAATAGACTTTCGGCCGAAATGATGGAAACATGTGAGTTCGATAGGCCCAACATCATAGGAGGCCCAGCTTCGGCCGAAATGATGGAAACAAGTGAGGCTTAATAGGCCCAACATCATCAGGAGGCCTAGCTTCGGCCGAAATGATAGAAAACAACCAATGAATTATGAAGACATAACCCTTCATATCACGGCCGCAAGCCTCAGGGTGACAATGTATCCATCAGTAACTCCCCCCACTCCTGAATTTATTGTGACTTAATAAAATCAGGAGTATTGAGAATTTCAGCTACAAGATTAATCGACCGAACACGTTTATTTTTATTACATATACATTTTTTTAGGGTTTTTTTTGGAGGAAAAATTTTGATGACGTCATGTTTAACCTAACCATGGTTAATTTTTGGGAAGTGTGCCGTCTTCCTTAAGGAGAACTTTGAGTTTTTCAAAACCCATTCTCAAACAAAACATCTCACTCCTCAACTTCTCTCTCTACCGGAAATCGATTCCAAGAGTCTCCGACGTTGAAGGCCAGGTGGGTTTCTATTTCCAACACCGGATTTCAGACCATCGTCAGTTGCTGATCTTTTCCCATCTGTTTTCAGACCCATTTGGTCCATATTCCAGCGTGTGTTGAAACCTCTCTCCTCGCTGTTCTTCACCTTCAAGAGACCAAGTGAGTAAAAAAAAACTTCATTCTTTTCACTATTTGATTCATTACGCTTTAAGAAGTTATATGTTTTTATGTTTGTCTTATATGTTATTCTGATTACTGAGTCGAATAAAGCTCTTCGGTCGCAACCCCTTAGGCCTAGAATTTCGACCAATCATATTTTTGTACAACAAACTATCTGCGGTCGAATTCAACTTCGGCCGAACTTACTGACCGATTAGATTAGAGACTTCTATCCCTTACATTATCGGCCGCAACAATGTTCGATCGCACATTAGATCGATAGAAAAGAAGTACATCGATCACACTATAGCACAGCTCTATTAACTATACTAACAGTGATCTTTTTCGGTTCAGGAGCCAAATGGAAAACTCAAACAGTAACCACACAAGGAGGAGAATAATGCGATCGAACGATGCTATCTTAGGCCTACCTACTCAACTTCTAGATAGTAAATGGAGCCCAAGCGGCCGTAGTGTTAGGACTATTTCTACCTCCTCCAGCTCGAGTTCTTCACAAAACAGGCATTCGGCCGAAGAAATAGGAGTTACATTAGCGAGCTCAGAACCTCACCATCGCTTACCTTTTGGAATGGCAGAAACTAGGATTGTTGCCCGGCCGCAGGGACAAGGCATCCCTTTGATTGATTTAGAAAATCCACAGCCAAGTCACCGTGACGTCGACCGAAGTGTTAGGCCCTGCACAACCCTTTGTGACCATACTCGGACGAATCTAACCGAAGCTTCTCTAAGATTGATGAGAATCAAATACGATATAGCTGATGATGTTGAGTTGGCTTTGCCGGCCGACCATGAACACCTTGGTTGGCTGGTACCTGGGTGGCATTTCTTTTACCTAGATCCATTGGCGAATGGGGTCCGCTTTCCAATCAAAGTAAAACAGTATTGGACCACTACGAAATCGCCCCAAGCCAGTTATGTCGTGGCGGTTGGAAGATACTACTAGCTTTGGATGTTTTGGGTTTGGCTCAAGGGTTACAACCGCTCTCCATCGATGACTTTCTGCAGAGTTACTTCCTGCGTGAGCATGACCGGGATAGAGGTCGATATAGTATCCGTGTGCGGTCGAAAACGAACGCACCTATATTAAACCTGCCTACAAGGGATGACAAAGTCTGGAAACAGTCTTACTTCCTCGCAAGAGGAAACATTGCGGCCGGTAGCACTCCTCTAGCTCCGCAATGGAGACTTATAGGTATTTTTTTGTATAATTACATTGTTGTTAAATCATGAAACTGACTTACATGTATTCTTTTATCAGATCCGAGTGAGCTAAGTAAGAAGAGAGACTTTGACCGCATTCGACGAAGGACGGCTCGGTTACTTGCGGCCGAAGAAAAGGAACGCCTGTGGAAGACGCTCTCTGATCCTTCCAAGTTATACCCTTCCTTTCTCTGGTCGGGCGTAAAATCTCGGATAAAAGGTAGATCCTATCCTCTACCTAAATCCGTATTCGGTTGGGCACTTGCAAGAGTTTCAACCGAACAATTGTTTAGGCACCAGTTTCTTGACCCCGTTACGCCTTTGGAGCGTGTGGTTGTAGGCGAATCGATGGAGGCCGCAAGGAGGAGGGCGAAGGACATCTTGTTTTTAGACTTGGAAGAAACAATGAGGGACAAGCAGCACAAAGGGAGAAGAAACAAGGCTAAGAAGGGTTCGACCGACAGCTTGATCGAATTGGTAAGGGCCTTCCCGGCTAGCGCCTAACTTTTTGTACCCGGGCTCTAGTGTATTTTGGAACACCGTCCCGAGGACTTAATCCCCAGGTTGGAAGGCCGTTCTGACTTGGTATTTGACCGTTCATCTGAAGGTTGTGCTCTTTTTAATTGCCGAGAAGGAAGGGCTAAACTTTTCTGAAGATCTTGACATGAATCTCGCTAGGGCGGCCGGTGAGCCTTCAGACCTCTCTCTTACTCCTCGACTCTTCTGTATTCAGCACTGATTTTAGCTAATCAGGGTTTGCCTCTAGCATCGGCTGACCGTCCGTACTGTCTTCAGACCGTCGTTTATGGCTTGGCTGGTAAGTGGAATCGCGACGCTCCGATGAGTCATCTTCATGTTCAGGACTGATGTCACGCCGGTGCAAGCGTGACTGTTCACCTTCTTCAGGCACTTTTCGCTTTTTGGTCATCGGCTCTTCGATGACGACTTCCTTTTCTTCTTTCAGGGCATTATTCTCAGCAAGCAGGTGAGTGATTCACCCACTCTGTTTTTCCAGCTCAGCTGTGAGGGTGGCAGCTGCTCTTCCGTTCACGACGCCGGAGGCATTTGAAGAGGTCTTCGACCATAGTGTGTAAGGCCCTGAGGCTTGGTAACCGGTGGGTTGAACCATTTGAATAGAATTTACACTATCTCCGGTCACCGGAATCACTCTTTCCCCACAGATGAAGCCAAATTGTTGTGGGTTCTGTTTGGAAATTGATTGAATAGAGATTGAGGAGAGAGTGGTTCTCAAGAGACTAGAGGGTGTAGTGGTTTTGATTTCATTCCCTGCCTAGGTTTTCTACCTTTTCTATTTATAGGGATCATTCAGGTGGTCTTTTTCCAATTTACTTCTTTGTTGCCCTACTTAACATTCCATTTATTTTACCTGATTCTGTTTACGATTCGACTCTTCATATCATTCCGTTAGTACCGTTCGGTTATGACCGTTACCAGGTCCGAGTGATTCTAAGATGACTGGTCGGTCATGGCGATTGTAAGATCCACGTGACTTCTGGGATGACTGGTCGGTCATGGCGGCTGTCAGACCCTTGTGACCTCTGGGATGACCGATCGTACAAGGAGGCTGCCAATCCATATGGCCTCTCGGAATGACGGGTCGATCATGAAGGTTGCCAGGACATGCAACTTCTTGGAATGCCCGGTCGGGCATGAAGGCCGCCAGGCCATGTGACTCCTGAAAATGCCCGGTCGGGCATGAAGGTTGCCAGGACATGTGACTCCTGGGAATGCCCGGTCGGGCATGAAGGCCATCAGGCCATGTGACTTCTTGTAATGCCCGGTCGGGCATGAAGGTCGCCATGCCATGTGACTCCTGAAAATGCCCGGTCGGGCACGAAGATTGTCAAGACATGTGACTCCTGAAAATGTCCGGTCGAGCATGAAGGTTGTCAGGACATGTGACTCCTGAAAATGTTCAGTCGGGCATGAAGGCCGCCAAACCATATGACTCATTGGAATGCCCGGTCGGGCATTGGAGGCAGCAGGCTTTGGTAACCTTTTGAAAGTTTGGTGGTTTATGACGATCGGGGGTCGCTAGGGCGCAAAGTTTTTACCCTTTGCAACTTGTGCGTGACCAACCGAGGAAATTGACGAGAAACAAGGAGGAAATTGATGCATGCTTCTTCGATCCCACATATTTTACTTTTTCTTAAAAAGTTAAAAGTCAAACGCAGCTATTTGGCGGCTATGCTATATGGCACTAATATACTACTATTCAATCTTACAATATCTCTTTATAATATAACACACGGTTCATGTAAAGGAAAAGAGCTCACATGTTCAACATGTTTAATCTCAAATACACCAAATAGAAAATTTAACATAGCAGGATTATATTTTAAAAATAACCCTTTTATTTTACATATATTGCATTTATGCTTATTCAATTTCATGTTCACACAGACACCCCAAACCTTAACAACAATCATCGACCTGAAAGATCAAGGAAAAAAAATTAAAAAAATAAATAAAAGAAAATTAATGAATCTCCTTCACGACAATATTATTCGATTTAATCATATATTACAAATTTAAAAAATAAAAGAATAATTGAATTTCTCAAATTCAAATTGAATTTTCTTTACTTGATTTTCCTACCATATACACATTCAAATCCAGAGACTCAAGCTCGATTCAGACCCCAAACCGGAATTCCAGTCGCCACGTCACCAACCGGAATCCCCATCCTCTCCGGCCGACGAAGCATAGTACATGTACCGTACCCCTGAACATTCAACACTCCTGCCTGAGACGAACACGTGGCGTAATCAGGTACGTTGACTCTCACCGAAATATTTATAATTCCATTCTTCTCCCCGCTACTATCTCTCAACCGATAACTCAAAAAATGCAAATAATTCTCGGGCAAATAGCCGCCGATAAAATCAGAAACCGGTACATTCACCGTCCCGATATTTCGTTTACCAGAAGAATTACTTTTGCAATGCACTTCTAAAGTAATATATCGCGAATTATCGGGTAAGTCAATATCAAGCTTCTCGTTCCAGGTAGGATAACTGCCTCCGAGTGTGTCGATGTTCGTTGTCCGAAAATTGAACGGGTCGACTCTTACGATGACGAAAGCGTTTTTCTTCACAGATTTTCTATCGATTCGAAGGTCCTCGCCGGATAGAATCGTGATTTCAACTTTCCTAGACGGCGCCGTTTTTGGCTTTTGCGGGGTAGCGTAATTTGAATACATTTTTTCTTTTTTGTTTTTGTTTTGTTTTGCTTTGACGAGAATTGTGGAGAGAGGATTATAATCTTTATATGGTTTTGTTTTAGGAAGATGAAACGAAGTGAGAGAGAAACAGAGACCGTGCTTCGCGTGTTTAATTAGGCGCGTGAATGATAGTGTCACGAGCTGTGATGATTGTTGACTGTGAATTGGAGGTTTTTTGATTGGTTTGTATTTTTTTAAAAAAAAATTTTCAATTATGGCGTGTTTTGGTTGATTTGGAAAAATCAGAGTCGTGATTTAAGTGCAAAAATCAGTCAAATCGAAATACCAAAACTGAAGTTTGGTCTGGATCCGAAATTTCTACCTATTATTCTGATGAAATTCATTGTTTTCTTTTTTAATTGGAAAATTTGTTTATATTTTTTTTAAAAAATTCCAAATCTTGTGTTTATTCAATACAGTGGTATCGTGTGGAAAATATATTAAATAAAAGGATTTGGATAAATGGTGTCCAGATCATTCACTGTCATCAGCAACCAGTCGTCATTATAGAATATTATGTAGAAAAACAATAGATTAATGTGTTATATTCTATGGTTGGAACAGGTAACTGGAAGCTTCTATCAATTTTTAATAGTATTACCATTATCAATGTTGTTGGATTAGCTGAAAAGGAAGAAGATATTTGGATAGACGTGGTAAAATAGATTATAAATTTGGAAGAAGAGAGGAAACAAAGCAAATGAATAAACAATTGAACCAGTAAAAAACAAAATAATGGTTGGTGAACAACATGGCCTATTTGTGCATTAGTTTTAGGAAACAGACCAAATGATAGTATAGATACCATGTTGTTTCCTTTAAGTTGTCTGTTCATTTTTCTATCATGTTTAGTGTGGTATAAAATTATCTAAACTGTGTCTGGAACTGATATGTTGACTTAAAACAGTAGAAAAGATACACGTGAAGTGCCACGTTGACTATATCAGTTCACGTGAACGTGGCACATCTGGTGTGCCAAAGACTTAAAAACAACCAACAGACATGCTTTTCACTTGTAAGATCCTCGTCTACTTCACATAGTCTGCAGAGAAATTCACAGGAAATGAGTATGTAATCGTATGCATTGATTGTATGGGGTTGACTTGGAAAAGGTTTGGTTTCTATTTGGATAACTATGTACCATGCAGGTCCCAGGAATCATCCTAGTATTAATTCGATGAAAAGTAAGTTCGGAAAAGTAAAAGAGAAATAATTGATGAGTTAATTTACATATATGTTCAAGACAATTCTTTAGTCTCTTCTATCTTTGAAGCGTTTGGATTGGAATGTAGATTTTGCCTTAACCTTATGTGTATATACTCAGTCCTGCCTTGTAGAGCACTCTATGTCTACTTTGATTTTTTGAAATCCAACGGGAAAAAATCTTATGTGAGGCAGAAAGCCAGCTAGGTGATTGAATTTTTAGTTTAAATATTTGAATAGGGTAAATATAGGATTTTCTTATTTATAATGTATAAATAAATTAATATATGTATATATAATTAGTTGAATTTATCCGTCAAATTTAACATAATAATAAATATAAAATTATATTTAATTTTAATTTATAAAGTAGCATTTATTTTCGCCCATAAATCGCAGAATATTTTCAATAATATATAAATTAAAAATTTAAAAATTAATTTTCAATTAATTTTTTAGGTGAATTTTAGTTTGAATAGTTATTTTGAAAGGTTAAACATTAATTTTATTATTTTTTTTTATAAAAATTTAATTTAATTAAAATAATAATAATAAATAAATCAACGGTTATTTTAAATAAATACATATTATTTTTAAATACACGCCATTATTCACCCTTTTAAAGGGCATCATTTCATACCTACGTACATTCTTCAAAATATGGAAAATATGAGTGTATGGAAGTTAGTTCTCTATACATGAATGGTTCGAATAAATATTTTTATTAAAATTATTTTAATATATAATTTCAAAATAAATAATATTTCAAAATACTTTTAAAAATTATTATATTTAATATTGATGCTTATATATTAAATAATAATATATTTTTAATATAAATTTATATTTTGTATTCCTAAATTATTATAATAACTATTACTATTTAAATAATTATTTTAATTAATATATATGATTTGTCTAAAGTAACCAGATTCAAAATAATGAATTCTTTATAAATTTAATTAATTAATTATTAATTTCTGATTAATATTAATTTTATGATTTATTAATACCAAAATTAAAATAACCCTAGTTCAATTTTTTTTTAAAATCCTACAAAAAGTGGTAAAGAAAAAAAAATCGTTTTGCTGAGATAGAGCGGGAAACAGAAACGACGTCGTCGTCAGATGACATTATCCAGTAAGATTCTGCGCTCCATTCTCACACAAGCGAGAAAAATGGCTTCGCTGACGCAGCTCACACTCCTCTCCAAACACTCAAAACCAGACCACCACCTCTCCTTCACTTCTCACTATTTTCCATCAACAACCACCACCACCCGACCCGCCACTCTCCGGTTCAAATGCTTAGCCGGTCAGACCGGTTTCTTCACGCGGCTCGGTCGATTGATTAAAGAGAAAGCCAAAAGTGATGTAGAGAAGCTATTTTCCGGATTCTCCAAAACCAGAGACAATCTCGCCGTAATCGATGAGCTTCTTCTTTTCTGGAACCTCGCCGAGACCGACCGTGTTCTCGATGAGCTCGAAGAGGTCACAATTCTTTGTTTTATATAATCTTTTGCAATTTCGATATGAAATTGAATTTGTTTGTTTGTTGATTTTAGGCTTTGCTGGTGGCTGATTTTGGACCCAGAATTTCGATTAAGATTGTGGAGGGTTTGAGGGAGGATATAATGGGAGGAAAGCTGAAATCAGGAAGTGAAATCAAGGTTTGATTGTGTTGTAATGAATGGATATTGATGTTTGTATTGTTGGTTTTTGATTTTTTTGGATAATTGGGTTGGTTATTAGGATGCTTTGAAGAAAAGTGTGTTGGATTTGTTGACAAATAAACCTACCAAGACTGAACTTCAACTTGGTTACAAGTATGCTCTTAGTATATATAAAATTCTTATAGAGTATTTAGTTTTATGTATTTTTAATGTGGTGTATGTGATATGGTTTTAGGAAACCGGCCGTGATCATGATAGTTGGTGTCAATGGAGGTGGAAAGACAACATCTCTTGGTGAGATGCATACTCCTTTTATTGATTGAATCGAGAGATTAGCTTATTGAATTGCCTTAGGTTTGAATTGGTTGAATAGGTCATAAGTTTGGTTTTGTACTTCTAGACTAGAAATTTGGGAAACATCTTAACGGTGCCGTGTATCTTTATCCATGGTAAGAGTAGAAGTAAATGGTCTAGTTCTGGTTGTTTTCTTGGAAAACAGATAAAGCCTTAATGTTTGTTTTCTTGAGAAAGTGATCTGATTGCACTTTCTTTTGCAGGAAAGCTGGCTTATAGACTAAAGAATGAAGGAGCAAAGGTGAGATATTGCTGCTTTGCCAATGCTTTTGAGGCAGTCCATTAAATTTATCCAAGTATTGAACTAGAAAACCCTCTGCAATTTCTCTTAAATAGTGATGTTAAAAATGCTGCTCTTTGATTGTTTAGGTGTACTTAAATAGTAAGAACTAGATAGTCTAAATGACTGAATATTGTCTAATTTGTAGTTGAGAGATGTTAGGTATAGAACAGTTAACTTAGTTGCTTTCTGCCATTGAAGTGAAGTTTTGGTAGAGTCCAGTACTATTTACTACTAAAAACCTATATGCAATAACTCAACCTTTATCTGGTTTACTTTTGGGAGAGCATTTTTATTGAACATTTTTTCCCTTCAATTGTGTCAAACTTCTTGTTCAAAATTATGGCAGATACTGATGGCTGCTGGTGACACATTTAGAGCAGCTGCTGGTGATCAACTTGAGATATGGGCTGAGAGGACAGGTTCTGAGATTGTTAGGGCCGAAAAGGATAATGCCAAAGCATCAGCAGGTAGAGAATAATTTAGAGTTGTAGTCTATTGGCTTATATAATCAAGTCATAAGAACTGTCAGGCATGTTATACCGACTAACATACCATCTTACAGTGCTTCCTGAATAGTTCTTTCACAGGCAGTGAAAAAAGGAAAAGAACAGGGTTATGATGTTGTATTGTGTGATACATCTGGACGTAAGTACCAACATCTCTCATAGTTGGGCTCAAAATATCTCTCTATGTAACTTAGGTAGTAAATACAAGCTGAACTTCTGTGTTGAAATCAGGTCTGCACACTAACTACAGCCTGATGGAAGAGCTGATAGCATGTAAGAAAGCTGTGGGCAAAGCCTTTTCTGGTGCACCTAATGTAAGCTTCAGTGTTGAATAATGCTGTAAGCTAACAAGTTGCTAATTTGATTTAAATTTCATTCACTAGAGATATCAGATCCAGAATAAGATTGAAATGTTCAACTCTTGTTTTGACATAATTTTCAGGAGATCCTACTAGTTTTGGATGGAACAACAGGGTTGAATATGCTCCCACAAGCAAGAGAGTTTAACGATGTAATATTCCCTTCCTAAATGTATGTACTTCATCATTTCTGTTACATACTTTTAACAATTTCTTTCTCAGGTTGTTGGTATTACTGGCTTGATTTTGACAAAGCTCGACGGTTCAGCTAGAGGCGGATGTGTGGTAAGCTCCAAAAACAATATTGTAACTTCTAGACTTACACAAGCACAACAAATATGTAATTGAGTTGCAAGCTATTTCTCTGTTAACAGGTCAGTGTAGTTGATGAGCTGGGGATCCCTGTGAAGTTTGTCGGCGTCGGTGAAGGTGTTGAAGACCTACAACCCTTTGATCCAGAGGCCTTTGTTAATGCTATATTTTCATGAGTCCTGATATTGGTTAGTACACATTTAACTTCACACAAGCGGTTCTTGAAGCATTAATAAACCTCAAACCTCTCTGAACATTACATTACAAATCTTCTCACTTCTATTCAAATTATTTTGTGAATACTTGCAGATGTACTCTCTGTATTATCAGTAGATCGGAGAAGTCACAGCAGCAAATTCGAACATGAACTGTCCTGTGCATCTGCTTGGTATGACCTATGTCTTATAAATGTGTGTATTCATTTTGGTCTTCCCAAATAGGATTCTAGTAGTACTCGAACCCAAATGAGATTTAGTTTTCACAAATGATAACCGAGTCTCCAACACGTCACATTGTTCTTCTATTTGCTTCGTTATATAGCTCATCATTAATCCAATTTTCACATAATTGAATCGTGTTATACTATTCTCATCTATTCAACACAAACTCAACAGATATCTAAGGTAAAATAGCCTTGTGTTTTCCATTCAATGCTCTGTCAAAGTCATGAATGGCACAAGTCATGAACGAACAATACAATTCATTACAAATCGTTTTTCAACTTGAATGCAGAACGCATACACAGATTCTGCAGAAATTACACTACTTGCAAGTAATTTCACAACATTTTGTGACCAGTTAGTTTCATAGCTTCACAACTTGGATACAGGCGAGTTGAAGAAAGTTGCACGACAGCTGAACACCAGCTTCTGCGATTGCTTGAATTTGAAATCAATAGCAACTACAGTCACATTTCTTCCACTCCTCACAATAGATCCATTGACCAACAACTCCGTCTGTGCACAAAACCAAATCGTCAACAGAAAAATAATAATAAAATAAAAGAATAATAATTAAAAAAGCTCACATCTTTAGGGGCAGCGGAGAGATACGAAATGCTCAATTCACCGAGAAAAATTTCTTTATCAGCAGCAACGACGGTTCTAGCACAAGCAATCGCGACTCTCTCAGCGACAGCAGCTACTGCTCCTCCATGTGCCGCGATGAAGTAGTTCTACAATCAAACATGCACGGTTTGATTTTCGATGATTTTGATTTTTGATAGAAAGATAAAAATTCAATTTACCGAAACGGCCGGTTTGATGGAGAAGAGACAAGTTATACGGCCGGGTTCGATTTTTTCGACTTTGAGATGAGCTCCGACTATATTAGAGTAGTAATCCTTGCTACGCATGTTTTCTGGAATGGTGCTGGAGACTTGAACTGCGTTTAGGAAATTGAAGACGTGCGCGGCGGATTGTAGATCTACTTCTTTGGAGACTAGTATCGTCGACGACGATGACGGCGACACCAGCTGCGGCGACGTCATTTTTTCTTTTCAATTATTTTAATTTCACGGTCAGTGAACTCTGCACCCACCAACACCACCACTTCTCCGTAGCTTTTGTTTGCATGTTGCGACTTGTATCTTTACACGAGTACTGGGATGTGGTGGATTATCAGTTGGTCCATTTTCATTTGGACTCAGAATGGGCTTTTATGGACCCATAAAAGGAACCCATTCCAGCCCACGACTTATCTTTTTTTTTTATTAATAAATTATTATTTTTTTAAATTTTAATTTTGACTTGGGAAAATGTTATGCCAATGATAGAAATGTGGGTTGTTTTTCAATGGGGCATTGGAACATCACAGAGTTACAACTGTACTGTTGCTTTAAACCTCCGCGTGGATTTTCTCTATATAAGCTCAAATCAAAGGGTCTCTTTCCCCGGGTATTAGAATTATATAAACTCAATTTCAGACAAAACATCAGGATCCAGGAAACAGTAGATTTTGTCTGAAAACATGCCGCACGGAAAGCTTGAAGTTCTTCTTGTTGGCTGCAAAGGCCTTGAAGATTCTGATTTTCTATGTAATCATTTCTCTTCTTTGACTTTTCCTTTTGTTGCCATTCTTTCTCCAAATTATGGAATCTGTATAGCTTTGACAAATGTGATTTGCTTTTTGAGAATCTTTTGATCTAGATGATTTGATCTGATGATTCATGATTTTGATAAAAATTTGATCAGCGAGATTGATTTCTTTGTTGCGATTGTCTTGTTTGATTGAGAAGATGTGATCAAATCTAATTGTTGTTTTGATCAGGTGATATGTCTCCTTATGTTCTCATAACTTGCCGGACTCAAGAGAAGCAGAGCAGTGTTGCGTCTGGTTCGTTTTCTATTTTCAGTTTATTGAATAGATCTGGAAAGATTAAATTTTTTTCTTATTATTATAATCATTATTAGTTTTATTTCTGGTTTTTCAAGATTTGGTAGGTGATGACCAATATAATACTAGATTTTATATCTAGTTTGATCAACTAGATGATGATCTCATAGAAGTCAATAGATCAGATTAGATTGATCTCATTTAAGTAAATGGTGTCTGCAGGTCAAGGTTCTACACCAGAATGGAATGAGACATTTGTCTTCTCAGTTACTGGTGATGTGTCTGAGATCACATTGAAGATAATGGAAAAGGACACTTTTAGTGCTGATGATTTTCTTGGAGAAGCTACGTGAGTTTTTCATTTTTAATGTTTGTATAACAATCAATACCATGTCTCTTGTTATTCAGATTGAATGTTTATCAACCACTTTATATGTAAATCTGATCTTTGTATTTGTATAATGGCAGCATACCTTTGGAACCTGTTTTCACCGAGGGAACCCTTTTGCCATCTGCATACAATGTTGTCAAGGACCAGACATTCTGTGGAGAGATCAGAGTTGGCCTCACTTTCACTCCTGAGGTAGATAAGTTGTTTGTCTCAATCTCAACATGAAGTGCTTATTGGATTTTTGAACTATTGTAAGTGATTCTGGATATTTTTTTATTATGTCTGTTGTTGCAGAGTAACAGGGGACTTCCTGAAGAAGAAATGGGTGGATGGAGACAGTCTTCGGTTGAGTACTGAGTTCGATTTGACCCTGTGGTTGCTGCTTGATTTATGTTGGAAGAATGTGCTGCTATTCTACATTGTGTTGAACTTTTTATTTCTGGAAACAGAGTTTTTGTTACTAGGTTGGAATCAAATTCTAAGAGGCATTGTTATCTAATCACAATCGTATCTTGCTTTTCAATTACCAGCAGCTCAAATGAAGATTAATCTTATATTCTATCTGGCATTAGCTTTTGGAATAGTTAACAATTCCATTTGGCTTTGTAACAGCTACTGTTAAAAGCTAAATCACTATTATAAAAGCTAGTATACTATTCCAAGCGTGATACCGAAAACAATGGTTATATTCTTGTTAAAATCGCTAGACTTCTACGTGGTGTTACAAACATGCATTTATACAATACAAAACATGATATTACATCTACAATCAAAAGGACAGAAATTGTTACAACTGTTGCAATGAATACTCCAAACCAGTCTTAATGCTTTATGTATTTTGGGCCCTGGCTACAGATTGACCTGCAAATGTATTTCCAGCAATGGATTCAACATTTTGAGCTTGGGGAGTCAGCAGAGTTTGGTAGTCCCAGCTCCTTTCGCTGCTGTTCATCCGGTTCCAAGCTCCCAGGGACTGCACCAAATACTTTTCTTGACACTTCAAACCCAGAAGCCACAAAATGCACAAAAGCTGAAGCATCTTCAAGGTTTTTTCTCATTTTGAATGATGTGGATGCGAATGAAGGTTTTCTAGACAGACTTTTGTAGGTTCTTTTATCAGATTCTTGTTCAAGCCCTGTGACCTTCAAAAATCTTGATGTGGCTGCCTTCCATGAGAGGTCATGCATTTGTGCTTCGGTCAGTTGAGCAGGCTCTTCAGAAAGTGCATTTTTTATTGTTTCAATAAAACCTTGATCATCGATGTACGTTCTGCAATTTGGAAATTGCTTGAAGAATTCATTTGATGGGTGATCAGGGCATACTACAATTTTTCCCATTGCTAATGCTTCTGCTGTGGTTGTGCAAACCACATCTGTTGTGCTTGGATTCACGAACACTTTATAACTGGTGCACAAAGGAAATAGTAACTTACCTGACTCATCAGAATGAACTGGTGCGCAAAAATGTAATGTAACTTATCCAAATCATCAGAATGAAAAAAGTGTCCAATGCTGCCGGACAAAAGAGTCACTTGTGAACCAGATACAAGGAAGGAAGCTTACTCATGGAAAATGGGGTCGGCATGATCACGTCCTGGATGGACTCTAACTACAATTTTTAGCCTTTTAGCAGTTTCTTGAACTTCATTAGAATCCTCCCCACTACCATATAAATCCACCTCAAGCCCATCTAGCTCCTTTTGGTGTTTTCTGAGGTGTGTTAGAAGTTCTCTATAACCTTTACTCCACACCATTTTCCCAATATAGTAGGCACCCTTAGTGAAAGCCTGGTTCCCACTTTGTTGTTGCTCTATCTTTTGCTTTCCAATCTCCAGAAATTTGGGATTGACTCCATGTACGTTGCAGATAATGGATTCAGGATATTCCTGTGTCGCAGCAGATAACCTAATGACCTGCACTACCATCAGGACATGCTGAGAAAGCAAGAAAGTGATAGGACCCAAAAGATGATAGTAAATGATTGTTTTTTTAATCAAAATACATGAGAAGTGCTCATGAAAATGACTAGCAAAGTTGAATTTTAACACAGAGAGGCTATAAACTGTATATAGGAACCTGATACAAAATTAACCAACTCAAGTTATGCAGATATTTATTTAACCTTTAAAATGAAAATATACCTTGTGGCAATAGATACCAACAACCCAGTTATTCATATACTTCAGAAAAAAGGCCTGCAAACGTCCATTCTTCTCCCTCTTCACATATGCCAGATAATTGGTATGAATCACTCCTATAACTAGACGAAATTTAGTTTTCCATCTCTTGCCATGATGGAACCATGTTAGGTGCTCTGGCTCCTCAAGGACAGCAATATCTGCTTCCTCATCAGGAATAACTTCTGATATATCTCCAACAGCAAGAATACTCCTTTTATCTACTGCAAACTAGACAGGAAATGATGTCTTCAGTAACAATAAACATGTACACAAAATTTCTTTCTTCATAATATTGGACACATTTAAATCAACCTAAACAACATAACAGATACAATTACCTTTCCTGGATAAAACCGTATATCAAAACCAGAAGTGAATCCGGTCCGCTCCTCAAGCCACTGAAGCACATATTTCTCCTGCTCAGATGGAGAATCGAAAGTAATGTTGCTAGGATAAACTAGTTCCTGATCATTCAAAGACAACCAAGGAATGACCAAGGTGACCTTCCTTTTCCCATCTTTAGCCAGATAAGCAGCACGAAACAAAGGATTCACAGCCGTTCCAGTCATCCATGGAAGACTAGCAGTTGTGAAAATAGCTATATTTTGTTTGCTATCCATCTAAACATCAGCCAAAACCTAACAAATTCTCTAATATTCAAATTCAAATCCAAATCCAAGACAAATTCCCTAACAATAAAATGTCGAAGCCTACAGTTAAAATTCGTATCAACACCTGTACAACACAGAATCAAAACTATGTCACACCATATGAAACATTTCGAGCTAAATTTGCAGCAAACAAAACTTCTTATTCCTAATCAAAAATTGAAATCAACGATCACATAAACCACACACAAACACAATCATATCTTCATAAAAATCAATAAGAAAGGAAAAAGAGAATTGATAATTTAATTCTACCTTTCTTTGCTTCCAAATGACGCTTTGGAAGTACAATCAAAAGCTTTAAGCTTCAAATCAAAAGCTTAACAAGCAACGACGATTCGTTGAGAGAAAATGGAAAATTTGCAGAGAAAATAAGACCAAAAGTTTGTTATTGCTCACGTGGATAACCGAATATTCTTTTTCACCCTCACAGCCTGGAAAAATTATAAATATATCCATAAAACGCAGTCGTTTCTTCTAATCAGATTTATGGGCCGGATCTACATTCTTAAGATGGGCCTTGAAACCGGCCCAATTAGATTTATTGAATGTTTGGTAGGCAGGCAATGTACACCGTTAGATCAATCGGGTAGCAAAAAGACACCAGTCTCCGAAGCGAAGACTGACTGGTAGTAGCTTCTCTGCTCTGCAATTGATTCCTAAATCGTCAAATCAAAATCATAGAGAACAAAACTTCGCGATTTTTCAACAGAATTGAACTGATCAAAGCGTTTCGTCATAAATTTCCAGGTAATAACTACATTGTGAAACAGTAATTTTTGTTTATTATTGATTTTCGCTGATACTAGAGAAATGGTGCGACTATTTGTTCATAGTGAGCTTGTGCTGGTTTTCGATTCTTTGATTATGTTCTAATTGTTGATTTTGCACTTGAAAGGATGTTCATGGGCTACACAGATGGTTTATCTGAGCGTACATCTTCAAGGGAACAGTTAATTGGTGATCCAGGGTTGGAAACAGATGACGATGATGAAGACTCTCGACGGATTCTGTATGTAGCTTCTTTTGATGAGCTAGCTGAAAATTATGTGAAGTATGAGAGTATAATTTGGTTTTGGATTTCACTCATGTTGGTTTTAGCTTGGGGTGTTGGTATCTTCATGTTGCTTTATCTACCGTATAAGAGATTTGTGCTTCAAAAGGATATTTCCTCTCGCAAATTGTATGTCACACCTACTCAAATTGTTTATAAGGTAGAACATTGTCTGCTTGGTGATTTGTTTCGTGATGGGATTAGGGAATTAGTTGATGAATGTGTTTGTTTATCCTTTGTTTGTTTGTTTGGAATAGGTTTCGAGACCTTCGTTCATACCCTTTTGGGGCATGACAACAATTGAGAAGTATGTTCCTCTTTCGCTTGTGATTGATATCATTATAGAACAAGGTAATGCTGTTTGCTTATTGTTTTGTCACTTTTAATCCAATATATCCTAGTACTTATTTTCGATTTTTAGAAATGCAAAAAAAAAAAAATAATAAATAACCGAAGTTGAGAATAATATGAACTTATTGTCAAAAGCAGAGGCATGATTTCCTAAGGAATGGAAGAGTTGGTAATATGAATTTATTGTCAAAAGCAGAGGCATGATTTCCTAAGGAATGGAAGAGTTGGTCTTTTAATTCAACTTGTAATTGAATTTCATGATTATGTGAAGATCTATACATAACAAAATTTTGTTGACGAATGTCTAGCTAGTGAAGGTAAAACATGCAGGAAAAAAAAGTGTTCAACTAGTTTCTTGAAGGGTTTAGATATATTACTATCAAGCTTTGAAGCACAATTTGCCTTTTGTTTTCAACCAAATGTATATCATGTTTGCATCTTATCGGTTTGAAACATTAAATGTTCAGTTTACCTGTTGTGTGTATTCAATTTATAGGTTGCTTACAGTCAGTTTATGGAATTCATACTATTCGAATTGAAAGCATAGCGCATGGAAAAGCTGCACCTGTTGATGAACTACAGTTGCAAGGGGTTGCTGATCCAGTTTTTCTGAGGAAGGTAACTCAGAACATTTGAAAAGATAGTAGGTAGCAATAGTAGGAATGTACAGTTTATATTATAAGTGAGTTTTGGCATTTTGCTGTAGGTCATCGTTAGAGAAGCGGCTAAAGTCATACAAGATGCTGGTAAAAATTGGAAACATACTGGTGAAGGGGAAAGTGTGTCCCGACTGGCCTCAGTATCGGAGGGACCAGCTGATTGGAGATCACCAGCCAGGAGTTGGAAGGTAATCATTAGCTGTACTGCTTCAGTTCATCTCTAGCTGAACTTAAGAAACTCAGGCAATTAGGCTAGTACTTGCAAGATCAGTAACATGGCGATGCTTGCTTAATGTGTTGAAGCTAGCTAGCTATTCCAATTGAGCTCATAACTTGCAAATTATTGATTTGGGCATGAACTATCTTAGAATCCAGAAGCTGCAGTGGAGATTTCTAGTAATAGGTTCTTTTTTGGCCATGACCTTCCAAATGTAGTTGTCTGAAACTGTTGGTTGTGGAAGATGAAGGTCATGTTACCTTCCATGGTTCTCTAAATCTTTTGATTGTTCTCAGTTTGTTCTTTCATTCTAAATTGCCTTACTTAGTCTCACATGATGTACAGTTGCCTGGTTCACCCTACCAACCATCTATAGAGCGCAGAGGCATATTACCAAATGAAATGTTGCTACAAAAGATCGATGAAGTCAATAGATCTGTGAAGGTATCAATTCTTTTCCTCGCGTACATTAATTGGAAATCCCATAACCTTTTTAAATATTATCACCTTAGGTAATTTAGTTTAACAATTTGGCTGGGAAAATGGCCAGCTAACATTTTGCGGTCTATATTCACATGTCTATTTTGTTCTATTATCCTGATTTACAGAAAATTGAGCACCTCATGGTCAAGAATCAGGATGATTCTGCTGTAGATAACATTATCAGCCAACAATCACTCTCCACGAACAGAAGACTTCAATATTAGAAATTGACGTATGCCATTATGTCCAGTGGACTAGAGTGGTTTTTAGAACCACATTGATTGTAGCTTTACATGGATTGTAGCTTCACAACATTTCTTTTTTTAATCATATTTGCTTTATGATTTTATAATTCTGTCCATTGAGTAATCACAGACTGCTCAGAATAATGAATGTTCATTCTCATAGACTAGAAGTCTCTGAAGTCTGACATGTGAATTTTATTCATAAATCATCACAGCAGTTGTTACAATGTAATTCAAAAATATCAAAACCACACTCACTAAAAAGGAAAAAAAAAAAAAAAGCAAATACGTCGAAGAGATCAGACAATGGTAAGAGTTCTCGGTCACGGTTAAATCAGAAACACGGACCAAATAGTTTATCATCATATCTCCGACTCAATCAAGCAACATATCAGAAACAAAAATACATACTAAGATATAGCTCATAACCATAAATCCAAGTTCATCAGAGACGTAAATACTAATTGAAAAAATTCAGTTTATGAATTTGTTCCGAAAACATAGAATTAATTTAAAAATTTATAAAGAACAGGATTGAGATCATCAGAGACTTAAATACTAAAGTAATCACGATCAAAATCGATCATTTTGTTGCAGTTATTTTCTTCATCACTTGATCTCGATTCAATCTCCGAAACAACGAAAGAAATTATCATTGCCTTCAAAAGCTCAAAGAAGAAAATCGAAAAAGAAAAAAACGAAGAACGATTGAAGAAAACCTAATGAAACCTAAACGATTATAGAAGAACGATGACGCAAGCTAAACACGTTGAGAGAAATTACACTGTGCAGGAAAGTAAATCGGCAATAGGTTTATATAGAGGCCGCGAGCATAGAAACCCTAAATTCAAGTTCGTGAACTTGTATATGGTTATATCATAATCCCAGCCGTTTGTTCTCGTTTATTCTCAACCGTTCGATGCTCGTCCAATTTTACCATCGTACCCTTATTATAAAATATCTCCGGGTCGGGCAATCAAATCGGGTTACCCGATATAACTGGGTTGGGCCCAAAAGAGTCGCAATAAGTGATGGCAAATTTGTGAAAAGAAATATTCCTCGTTGCCAGAAAATCCTTTTCTCGCGATCATGACGCGATTTTTTCCATTTTGTTTATTTCCTTCAAAAGGACACACAGTCGACATGCACCTCGTGACTGTGGAAACTTCTCCACCTCTCCCTACTCACTCACATCATCTCTCCGCAGATTTCAATCGCCAAAACAAAATTCTCCAAAAATGAGTAAAAAGAGAGTGTTGGTGGTTGGAGGTATAGGATATTTAGGACAGCATTTGTTGCAGAGCTTATCGGAGCTTCAAGGATCATCGATTTATGACGTGGCGGTTACTTACCACTCTACTCCTCCTCCTCAGTCGCTTCTCGATGCTTTACCTCCTTCTTTCGCGTTCTTTCAAGTCGATTTGAGGACTGGATCCGGATTTGACGATGTTTCGCTCAAATTCGGCCAGGTATATGTTTCGTTTGAAGTTGATTTGATTTGATTTGATTTTGTTTGAATGTGATTGCATTGTTGAAATGGCAGCCTGATGTGGTTGTGAACTGTGCTGCTTTATCTGTGCCGCGTGTATGTGAGAATGATCCTGATTCTGCTATGTCTACTAATGTTCCGTCCACGCTTGTGAATTGGTTCTCGTGTTTCAACGAAAGTAAAATTCTCTTGATTCATTTATCGACAGATCAAGGTATTGGTGTGTTTATATGATAATGTACCAATCCAATTATAGATTTTAGTAGTTCTAGTTTGTTTGCGTTGAAATGGGATTAAAGTGTTTACAATTTCGATCTTATTTGAATAATATGATGATTAACATAGTGCAATTATTATATCAGTTTATGAAGGGGTGAAATCCTTCTACAAAGAAGAAGATGAAACGGTTCCTGTGAATGTTTATGGCAAATCAAAAGTTGCTGCTGAGAAGTACATAGCTGAGAAATGCTCGAACTTTGCGATTTTGAGAAGCAGTATCATTTTTGGGCCTCAGACCTTATCCCCTGTACCAAAATCACTTCCGATCCAGGTGTGTGCTAAACATATGGCTTCCCTAAGGTGCTTTTGTGATTTTGGCTGCTTAGGGGAGGGTTATATAGTAAAATTGTGCAGATCTGCCTTTTTTCTATTTGCAGTCTGTCTAGATTCACATGAAGTGTATATTTTAGTCGATGCACTTAATAGGCTCAAATGAGATAGGTTTATAGATCTTATATGCAAACCAAAAGAAACCAAAGAATCATAGTAGCGGACTACTTCAGGATTAATGGGATTTTCCTATCTTTTATATTAAAATATTAGGGTGAAATAGTTAGTCTTAGAAGGATTGAACTCATCGGTAGAACTAAAATAGATGTGAAAAATCCATGATAGTAAAAATTGCATGTTATGTTAGTCCATTTTAGTTACTGGTTTTGGTCATTGTTGAATATTTGAAAGTTGTATGAGCATAAATTCATGCAAGCATCCTAAGGTGGCAATTTGGTTAAGTAGTGGTAACTTAATCGACTTGCACTCCCATACAAAACTTTGCAATTAATTGATTATTCTTATCTTTTTCTTTTTTTCCCCTTTTTATACTTTAATGTAAATGGACTGTATATACATAGATTGGCGACCTGGTCATACAATAACTTAGCCCTCTGGATGCAGTGGATTGATGGAGTCCTTTCTAAAGGAGATAAAGCAGAGTTCTTTCATGATGAATACCGCTGCCCAGTATACGTCAAGGATGTTGTTAGTGTCATATTGACTTTGACTGATAGATGGGTTTCAGGTATTCTATTCTTTCCTACATAAGCTGCTTTTGTTTGAATACTAGGATGCCATATCAAGAGCTGCATGTTGAAATATTGTAGTTTTTGCATGAGTATAAATTAATGAAAAATTTTCAACAATTCTGCAAAGACAGTAAAGTACTTGAATCTTGATCAATCTGAGACTAATAAGACCCCTCTCAAGGCAGTTGATTTGATAAAATTGCCTGATATGGGCTGATAATAGTTGACCTTTTGTAGCGGATTTAGGATGCGGTATTTAAATGGAAACAAAATGAGCCATTACTCTGACTTTTATTTCCACGTGTATGGCTTGTTCTGCCAGCATCTTTTGACCATATTTTCATTTCATTTCATCAGCCTCAATCTTTGAACTTGAAGTTTAACCTTCCTACCTTCGCTTCTGTTTTTCCTACACTTTCTCTAAACTAATAATTTTGAATTATCGCCCTTGTCTGTCCAGATGGTAAGCAAATGCAGATATTACTCAATCTTGGTGGACCAGACAGGGTATCGCGTGTTCAAATGGCAGAAGTGGTAGCAGATGTACAAGGATATGACACCACCTTGATCAAACAAGTCTCTGCATCATCTGTATGTAGAAATTCTAACAATTCCATTACAGATAATAATATTTATTTTCTTAGGTTTTCTTTCACATAAGTCTGTCCATATCACATTAAACAACTGCCCTTTGAATTTCTTGCTTCTAACTTGACCTTCACCATTTTAGATTTTACTCTTCTTTGAGTTAGCGAACCAAAAACAAATACCTGTGATCATAAACTTCATTGCATTTTGAATGGTTGACAGATTAATCGCGGCATCAAGTCTCCTGCTGACATATCTATGGATATCTCTAAACTGGTCGGATCGCTTAATATTCATCCAGTTACATTCAGAGATGGTGTCAAATTAACACTGGCAGCTGAAGCTAAACAGTAGAACCAAAACATACAACGGAATCAGTTCATAGGTTTCTATCTCTATCCCGATGAATTAAAGGTATGATGAATCCAAGCCAAGTAATCTCCCATTTATGCTCATACTTACCTTTCAGCCCTATCTTTCACAACACATCATTATTGGCACAATGGTCTTATGGTAAAAGATCAAATATTATTCCTGCTGGAAAACCAGTTCTTCTCTTTGTACTCTGCCAATTATTCTCCTGCCTTTATGCCTTTATAACTGTATGATTTATATACGCTTGAAAATGAAATGTATCATAATAGTCATTTGCTGGGTTTGTGTGTTGTGTTGTATTGTAATTTTGAGTTATATACAATGTGATAATGTATGGGTACCTCACACTTGATAATACATAGAATAAAGCATCTGCAATTTATGCAGACTCGTTTCGATTCTACTTATACACTATTCTTTCCTTGTAATTGGCATTCAAATCAGATGTCACGTGTGGTCGCAAATCTGTGTGAACCTATGTTTCACGGAAATGCCAACTCCAAACATGAAGTAGTCCCAGTTCCATTCAATCTCTATTATAATAAAAGGAGGAAATTGGCAAATAAAAGAAGGAAATTGACAAAGTTGGCAAATAAAAGGAGGAAATTGACAAAGTAAATTAACACGCAATGACAAATGACAAATGGCGCTAAAAAAAAAAAATCAACATGTCATACTTTTTTATTAAATTATTGGTTATTTTGACATGTTAATAGACAAGTATAATTTACTCAATAGACTTTTTGTAAAGATTCTGTAATAAATACTAATATTTATTTTTTTATTTAAAAAATATATATTTTCCAACTATATATTATATTTACACCTAATTGTTATATCACATCGGAAATATAACTCCCTGATTATTTTCTCCACCGCTATATAAAGAGATTTTCGTTCAATTAGTTCTCACATCAACCTTTAAGGCATTGGTGCTCTTTGTAAATTAAATCGAGTTACTTGCCATTAGATGTTTAGATATGAGTTTATATTATTTTAATTTTTGGATTCAATTTAAAACTTTTAAATTTTACATGAATCCAAAATCTATATTATTATTATATATAATAATAATAACAGTTTTTTTTTCAATATATATATAATAGTATATATTTGGTTAAATTTTAAATTTACTCATTATCTTCTTAAAAGAAGAAGTTCAACCAAACATGTTTTATAATTTTTTTTTTATTGAATTGAAACTATAAATAAATAAATTATTTTGCAATCATATTATCTCCAAAATCAAATCAATTTATTCTCAAAACTCGAATCAATTCAGTATAAATAAAATAAATAAGAAACTTCTCTATCTCTCTCTATTAAAAAAAAACTAACAAAGCGAATTTAACCTGGCAAGTGACACTCTAAAAAAATACACATAAGCATTTTTATATTAAATCTCTATTATAATAAAAGGATGAACTTAACCGAGTCAATTAACCACGTACTGACAAGTGGGTTCATAAAAATATAACACGTCATATTTTTTATAAAATTACTTTTTAGTATTTAATTTAATTTAACTAAATTGATTAGCTTGACATTTTAACAAATTCCCATCTTTTTCACATAATTAAAAATAAATACTAATATTCATTTTTTTTATTTAAAAAAAAATTTATTCTAGCTATATATTATAATTACACCTAATTGTTACACCACATCGGAAATATAACTCCCTGATTATTTTCTCCACCACTATATAAAGAGATTTTTGTTCAATTAGTTCCCGCATCAACTTTTAAGGCATTTGTGCCTTTACAAATTAAATAGAGCTACTTGCCACTAGAGGTTTAAATATGAGTTTACATTATTTTATTTTTTAGATTCAACTTTAAAATTTTAAAATTGACATGAATCCAAAATCTATATTATAATTATATTATTATATAATAATAAAATAATAGAAGTTTATATATATATATATATATAATAGCATATGTTTGGTTAAAGTTAAAATGTACTTACCATCTTCTTAAAAGAAGAAGTTTAAGGAAACATGTTTTATAAATTTTTTTTATGAAATTAAAAATATGAATAAATAAATTATTTTATAATCGCAGTCATATCATCATAAAAATCAAATCGATTTACTCTTAAAAATCGAATCAATTTAATACAAACAAAATAAATGAGAATTCACTATTCTCTATATTTATCTTTATAAATGGAGAAATCTAAACAAACAAATTAACCACATGATGACAAGTTGGTGTTATAAAAACACAGTACGTAACCATATTTATATTAAATTATATATTAACATATAAGTATTAATTAATTTATTAGGTTATTTTATCATCTAAACTAAATTATTTTGTGTTTTTATTATATATTATATTTCAACTTATTTTTATCCCACATCAGAAGCGTAACTCACTGATTATTTTCAGTACTACTAAATAAATGATATTTTTACTGAATTAATTTTTAAATCGACCTTTAAGTCATTAGTGTCATTTGTACAGTTAAAAGATACTTGCCGCTATAAGTTATAAAAGTTTAATATATTATATTATCTCCTTTGTATCAATTTAAAATTTTAAATTGATACAAACCCAAAATCTATATTATATTATTTTTATCTTTATCACGGTCACTATCTCTATCTCTATTATAATAAAAGAAAAGAAAAAAAAACTAACCAAGCGAATTAACCATGTGTTGACAAGTGACGCTCTAAAAAAATAACACGTAGACATTTTTATATTAAATTACATATTAATACATAAATATTAATTAATTCATTAGGTTATTTTGTCATTTAAACTATCTATTTTTTCTTTCCTATTATATGTTATATTTCAACTAATTGTTGTTCCACATCGGAAGCGTACCTCACTAATTATTTTCCGACTCCTATATAAATGAGATTTTTATTGAATTAGTTTTCATGCCCCTATAGGTACATGCCCCTTGTACAATTAAAAGGTACATGCCCTTGTAGGTTTTAATAAAAGTTTAAAGTATTTTAGATTTTTTGATTCAATTTTAAGTTTTTAAATATGATACAAACCCAAAATTAATATAATAATATCTCTTCTCTATTATAATAAAATGAAAAACCTGACCAAGTGAATTAACCACGTGTTAACAAATGGCGTTTTAAAAAAACAACGCGTACGCATTTTTATATTAAATTACATACTAATATATAAGTATTAATTAATTCATTAGATTATTTTATCATTCAAAATATTATTTTATTGTTTTTGAATACTTTATGTTATATTTCAACTAATTGCTTCTCCACATCGGAAGCATACCTCACTAATTATTTTCGTCACTACTATGTAAATAAGATTTTTATTGAATTAGTTTTGATATCGACCTTTAGGACGTTGGTGTCATTTGTACAATTAAAAGGTACTTACCGCTATAGGTTTTAATATAAGTTTAAAATGTTTTAGATTTTCGATTTGATTTTAAGTTATTCAAAATTGATACAAGCTCAAAATCTATATTTTAACATATCTATCTTTATTATAATAAAAGGAGAAATCTAACGAAATAAATTAACCAAATGCTGACAAGTGGCGCTAAAAAATAAAACGTAAACATTTTTATATTATTATATATTAACACATAAGTATTAATTAATTCATTAGACTATTTTATTATTTCAAATATATTATTTTATTTTTTTCTACTATTTGTTATATTTCAACTAATTGTTATACCACATCGGAAAAGTACCTTACTAATTATTTTTCCTACTACTATATAAATGAGATTTTTATTGAATTAGTTTTCATATAAGCCTTTAAGGCATTTGTACACTTTTACAATTAAAAGGTACATGCCGCTATAGACTATAATAAAAGTTTAAAAAATTGTAGCTCTTAGATTCAATTTTAAGTTATAAAATTAATACAAATAAAAAATTCATATTATAATATCTCTATCTTTATTATAATAAAAGGAGAAACCTAACAAAGTGAATTAACCACGTGTTGACGAGTGGCGCTCCTACAAAAAAATGTAAGCATTTTTATATTAAATTACATATTAACACATAAGTATTAATTAATTTATTAGGTTATTTTGTTATTTAAAATTTTTTATTTTATTTTTTTTCTACCATATGTTATATTTCAACGAATTGATATCCCACATCGGAAGCATTACTCACAATTATTTTTGCCACTACTATATAAATAAAATTTTTATTGAATTATTTTTCATATCGATCTTTAAGGCATTGATGTCTTTTGTACCATTAAAAGATAATTGCCATTATAATTTTTAATAAAAGTTTTAAATATTTTATATTTTGGATTCTATTTTAAGTTTTTAAAATTGATACAAATCCAAAAATCAATATTACAATATCTTTATCTTTATTATAATAAAATGAGAAACATAACATAGCAAATTAACCACATGCTGACAAGGGGCACTCCAAAGAAATAATACATAAGCATTTTTATATTAAGTTACATATTAACACATTAGTATTAATTAATTCATTAGGTTATTTTCTCATTTAAAATATATTATATAATATTTTTTCTACTATATGTTATGTTTCGACTAATTGTTATCCTACATTGGAAACTTAATTCACCAATTATTTTTGCTGCTTCTATATAAATGATTTATTAAAGTAGTTTTCATATCGACCTTTAAGACATTGGTGCTTTTGTATAATTAAAAGGTAGTTGCCGCCATAGGTTTCAATAAAAGTTTAAAATATTTTAGATTTTGGATTCAATTTTAAGTTTTTGTATTGATACAAACCCAAAATCAATATTATAATATCTTTATCTTTATTATAATAAAATGAGAAACTTAAACAAAAATTAACCACGTGATGATAAGTAGCACGCTAAAAACACAACACGTAAGTATCTTTATATTAAATTACATATTTACACATGTATTAATTAATTCATTAGGTTATTTAGTCATTAAAAAAATATATTTTTTGTATTATATGTTATATTTATCTAATTATTACCCCACATTGAAAGCGTAACTCACTAATTATTTTCGCCACTGCTATATAAATGAGATTTTTATTGAATTAGTTTTCATATCAACCGTTAAGACATTGACGCCCTTTGTACAATTAAAAGGTACTTGCCGCTATAGGTTTTAACAAAAGTTTAAAATATTTTAGATTTTGGATTAAATTTAAAGTTTTTAAAATTGAAAAGTGATCATGATAACTTTGTGAATTATACAACAAATGAACAAAAAGTTGTGTATAATATGATCATGGATGACGTGAGCAATGGCAAAGGAGATTTTTTTTCCTATACAGCTACAGAGGTACATGAGAGACTTTTATATGGATAAGTTTAATTTCGACTCTAAAATTGCGGAATCAAATTATATTGACGGCAGCCCCAAATGGAATTGTTTCACTTCTACTGCCTGGAGGAAAGACTGCACATTTGACATTCTTCATCCTATTGACTCCTGTTGAAGATTTGACGTGCAATGTCCCTATTGGAAGCCATGAGGTCGAGTTGCTTATAAAGTCAAAACTAATCATATGGGATGAGACACTAGTGGTACACAAGCATTACTTCGAGGCAGTAGACAAGAATTCAAGGACATTGAAAGACTACACATTCGATATTCTCCATCCCATTAACTCATATTGTAGATTCAATATATAACATCCATCTTGAAAGCCACAAGACCGAGTTGCTTATAAACTAATCATAAGGAATGAGGCACTAATGGTGCACAAGCATTACTTTGAGGCAATAAACAGTACATTGAAGGACTTGATGAGGCGTCAAGGGTGCATAAGCATTGTTTCGGGATAGTAAACATGATATTGAAGGACTTGATGAGAATAATTATTGACCCCGAAAATTAGAACCTACTGTTCATGGCAAGACAATTATTTTAGGAAGAGATTTTAGGCAGTTTATGTCTGCCATACGAAAGGTAGTAGAAGTCAAGTTGTCAATATATTGATAAATTCTTCATTTCTCTAGGAGTACTGCATAATTCTGATACTAACTAAGAATATGAGACTCCAATCAATATCATCGTCCATAGAGTCCTCTACTTTTAAAAACTTTATAGACTAGATTTTAAGCGTCAATTATGGTACTATAGGAGAAAAAAAAAAGAATATCCGGAATTGATATGCTTAAAGATCTGTTGATAGAAGAATATCTTAATTTGCTTGGTTCTATAGTAGAAGCAATATATTCTTCGTTCGATCGGTACATTAACGATCCTACATACTTGCAGGAGCGCACTATACTAACTTTGATGCTGGATTTGGTGAAAGAGGTAAATAGTTACATGATATCAATGAATGTTAGTGATGAAAGGATTTACCACATTTTGGATTCGTCAATCGGATATGGAGATCAATATATTTACTGACCTTTACACTCTAAAATTCTTAAATAACATTAAGTGCTCAAGTTTACCGCTTCATGAACTTAAACTCAAAGTTGGTATACTGGCAATGCTATTAGGAAATATTGATCACTCGACATGATTATGCAATGGTACAATATTGATCCTTGCAATGTTAGGAATAAGAGTCTTGGAAGTTAAGGTGATTCAATATCTAACTGTTGGACAGAAGATGCTAATACTGTAACTTATATTGATGCCATCTGATTCAATATTACCATTCAAATTTAATAGGAGATGGTTCCCTATCTCAGTATCATTTGCAATAATAATAATACAAGAGTCAAGGAAAATCTCTAAATAATGTAGGTCCCTATCCCAAAAGACCTATTTTCAGGCACAGTTAATTATAAGTCGTTGTGTCCTGAGCAACTAATCTTAAAGATCTAAAAAATACTTATTTTTAACGAGTATGATGTAGTACTAAAAATCATAACCAATTTTTTATCCAAAGAAGTCTTCCAAGCACTTGATAAATGTACAAACTGAATCTTATCTGGCACAAAATTCATGTAATTTATATGATAAGTTAAATAATTACATTTTCTTTTCTTAGAGTAATAAAATTGGAAATACTAATATGTGTATTGATTTTGATGAAGGGTACTTCACTACGAGTGTTACCAAAAGAATTAAGAATAATAAGTGAGATTCATAATAATTTCACTTTATTTGGCATGATTTGATCTCAACAACACAAATTACTAAGAGTGGAAAGAAATTCATATCTAATTAGATCTATTTAACATTTTCTTCATATATTGGATTACGTTTGCTTTTATTATTTTTTATTTTATTTTATTGTCTGTTGATCGGGACATCCTATTATATATTTTGTGAGGGACTTTACCTTTGATTATTTGTGAAAATTTTCAAAAATACATATTTAATGTATATTTTAACACCCGTGCGTACCGCACGGGTCCAAAATTCTAGTTTGTGATTATTTTGAAAATTTCATAAATTATATATATATATATATATTATCAAAATTAAATTATATGTTTCGGCATCATCTTTTAAAACTTAAATCTATTTTTCCATTCGATTTTTAAAATTTCCATTTTCCCACTTAATTCATTAAATATTTACTGTTATTATTAACAGCTCACTAAATTATATTATTTTTAATAAAAATAAATTTATTTGTATTTTAATTTTTAATTAAATAATACATTTTTTTTATTTTAATAAAAAATTCAAAATAAATATTTCATTTTATTTTTTTTTTATATTTTTTTGAAAATTTTTTTAATAATATTTAACTATGTTATTTTTTATTTTAAAAAGTCAAATAAAAATAAATTTCATTTTTGTTTGAGTTTTTTAATTAAAAATTTTAAATAGATTATTATATTTACAATTGTAAAATAAAAATAATTTTATTTTTATTTTTTTTCAATTAAATAATATTTAATTTTTAATTGATAAAAAAATCAATATAATATGAATTTATTTCATATATTATTTAATTTTAAAAAATAAAATGAAATAAATTCATATTTATTTTATAATTTTTTTATTAAAAATAATAAAATTAAAATGTATTATTTAATTAAAAATTAAAAATAAAATAAAATATAATTTATTTTTATTTTAATTTTTATTAAAAATAATATAATTTAATGAGTGATTAATAATAGCGGTAGAAAGAGAAATATTTAATGTAATTAATGAAACGAGATAGGAATAGGGTATAAAACCACAGAACCATTATCAAAAACCACTTTTCAATTAAAATTAGTGATTGTTTCAATTTTTTTAAAAATTTTTTGAATTATTTTTAAAAATCAGCCGGAATAATAAAAATACCCCATTTATTATAGTATGTTAATAACTTTCTCCTAACAATATTATTGATTCTATTTTTCAATTATCATAAACTATTTAAAAATATGAATTATATTATATTAACAGTCGTCCCCATATCCCTTATTTTTAAAACTTTTGTTTCTTGTCCCCGTTTCCGAACAGGGACACTTACCCGTTTCCATGAAGAGCCAAGAAAGTTGACCAACTTTGTTATCTTTGGAGATAGTCGACAACTGTTTTAAAGATGCCGTGTGCCAGAAATGAGTCAAGTCGGTTTGATTCGAATTTGGATTGATAATAGTTTAAAGTAGTCTTGTTTGCCCAAAGCATTTTAGTTTTCCAGTTCCGTGAGTATCATTTTGTTAGAGTTGTAAATTTAAGTCAGAAATAACAGTTAAATGAATGAGAATAATATATTGCATTATAAGGAATGCAATACAAGTAGTTGAGGTATTCAAGTCTATTTCTAGATATGAAGACTCACCATAAAACAGTGTACTAATTTCGATAGCACCTCACACACCTCCTCTCAATTCCTAACTGACCTATCTCCTCCAGTGGTCACTACTTCCAATGGCCTACTAGATTTTAGTAGCTCAGCTGATCCAATTAGTTCAATTAGCTTTGTTGGCCCTCTAGAAGATTCCATTTTCCCCATTCTTTTGTAAACTTGAGTAATGATCTGAGGACTAACATTACTTCCCCCCAACCATTAATCTCACCTTATCCTTAAGGTTGAACTCTGGAACTAATGTTAAAAGAAATTAAATCCTCCTAAATTGCTTCATTTTCTGGTGAATTCTTCCAAGTGATCAAAACTTTCATTCCTTCTCACCCACTTCATTAGCGAATAGCCTTCAGTTTCTCTGGATATATGTGTTATTCTTCTGGACTATTTCTTTATTCAGGTAGAATTGTAGTTTCACTATGTTCTCCAACTATTACCTTAACCTAAGACATATGGAAAACATGATGTATTCTTGCAGATTCTGGTAATTTGAGCTTGTAAGCCACCTTCCCAATACATTTCACTCTTTAAAATGGTCCAAAGAACCTAAGCAATAATTTCTCATTTATTCTCTTTGATACTGTTACTTGTCTATAGTGAGCCAAGCGTACTCAAACTCAATCATTCTCATTGAATTCTACATCCCTTCTTTTTCTATCAGCTTGCTACTTCATTAGACATTGTACTCTAAGTAGTTGTTGCCTAATCTTAGCAATATACACATCCATTTCCCTCAGCATTTGATCAATAAATTCAATAAGAACTACTCTCTATTCATACCTGAATATAAGTGGGGGATTTCTACCATATAGGACCTCGAATGGTGTGGTTCCTTAAAGCTATATGATGTGAAGTGTTGTAGCAATACTTAGCCCATCCAAGCCACTTAACCCAATATCTTAGGCATTCTCTCGTAGAGCAGCGCAAGTAGGTCTTTAAAGATCGATTTCCAACTTCAGTTTCACTGATAAGTGCATTTCTAAACCCAAATTTTTGCCATAATGTGAACCATTTTTATATGATTTTATTGTGCTTGGCATATGAAATTGGCTTGGATGTTGGTATTGTTATTTTCTTGAATCTTTTTTGCAAGTCTCATTGTAGTTGAGAAAAATATTGGAAACAAATTTTGACAAGTTGAAAAGAATGCCAAAACAGAGAAGAACACGATTAGCTTGTGTATAACCACACAGCTCGTGTAAATCACTTCCAAAATTTGGAGGGTCAGAACCATACATGGTCAACCCGTGTACTTCTAAGCCCATGTAGATTCAGAGAAGGGAAAATATCAAATTAGACCTGTACACGGTCAACCTGTGTACTTATGTACAGATTGTGTGAAGTCAAGGCGTGAGTACAGTTAATCAGTGGCGTACGCGATCAAACCGTGTAACTGAACACGGACTGTGTATTGCATTTGGATTTACAATTATTGAAGTCAGAAAGGCAGTTGAGGGACTGCAGTTGGTAGTTTTTGGAGATTTTCATTCTTGGATGACGATCAGGAAGGATTTTTGAAAGGGAGTCTAAGAAGGGAGAAGAAATTAACAGATCTTCAAGAAGAAACCAGAAGAAATCCTCTCCAATTAACAATAATGTTTTCTTCTTCACCCTTTTCTTCTACTCTAGTGATAATATTATTATGATGAATTTGCAGTTTAATTTCATGGTTGTTTAAGTATTTGATGTAAGGATGATGATACGACTTGTGGTTATGAATTTTATTTCATGGATTGAGAAATTCATTGCTAGTATTTTATTTGATTACGCTTTTGTATGACTTGAAATTGAAAGAAGGATATTTATGTTTGAAATTCCTTATTAGACTTAGTTTTGGATGTTTAGAAATAAATATCTTCAACTTTGATTACATGATTTGAATGTGAATTTATTAGGAGAATATTAGTTTGAAAAACTAAGTCTCAAATTCTGTAAATTTTGTTTAGTGCGCAAACATATTCAAATGAATTAAATCGGTAATTAAATGACAAGTTTAATTTAGTTCAATTTGCAGGAACTCAAGCTGGAACGCTATCATATCTTCGCATTATAGTCAATTATGTTATTAATTTTTTTTATAATCTTGAATGAATTAGTCGTTTACTTAGCAATTTTAGAAAGCAAAATCTAGTAGTTTGCCTAGTTCTCTTGAATCGACACTTGAATATTCTACTTCGGAAGCCGTATACTTGCTGTAGTAATTAGACACCATCCGTCTGTGGGTGGTAGGATGAACTATAGTTTAGAGCAGTTCTTTAATCTTTTAATGACTCCTTCCAAAATAGACTCAAAAAAACCTTGTCTCTGTTTGACAGAATAGAAGTAGGAAATCCATGTAGTCGAACTATATCCTTGATAAACAATTTTGCTACTATTTGTACAATTTATGGATTCTTCAGATCCAATAAATGATCATATTTACTTAAGCGGTCTAAAATTACTAAGATGGCAGAATATCCTTATGACTTTGGAAGTCCTTCTATAAAGTCCATAGTGATTTCATCCCACACTTTCTGAGGTACGGATAGTGGTTGTAGTAAACTAGAGAGTGATAGGGCCAAGTACTTATTTCTTTAACACACCACACAAGCAACCATCAATCGGTAAACATTATTCTTCATTCTTTCCTAATAAATCTGCTGATAAATTCTTTTATAAGTTTTAAGTGGTCCTCTATGTCCTCCAATAGCTCCATCATGACAACTCTGAATGATTTTTTAAATCAACATAGAAGTTTTAGGATAAACCAATCTTCCTTTTTACATTAGCCTTCATTGTTTTATAATATAGGGTGGTTAATGACCAGAGTATTGTTGAATTGCTTCTTTTAGAGTTTGTAATTTCCTATATATCTTATTTTGCTTTAGAGTAGGCAAGTTGAGCTCTTTAGTTGAAACCATGAGTCTCATCTCCCTATCACATTTAACCCTTGATACAACATCTACTGTCTTATTTTCCTTCCCAAGTTTATAATAAATTTCAAAATCATAGCCCCATCAGCTTTAAGACCCATTTTTTATATTGAGGATGTATCTCCCTCTACTTCTACAAATACTTTATGGGTTTTTCGTATGTTTTAATATAAAACTTGTTTCCTAACAAGTAACTGCTCCATCTTTTCACTACTAAGACAATGGCCATTAACTCTTTCTCATAAGCAAAACGCCCATCTTCTTTGCTGGAGATATTGTTTGGCTGAAATAAGATATCGGTTTTTCGTGTTACATTAACACCATTCCAACTTCATAACCTGATGCATCGATTTCTAAATAGAATGACTGCTTAAAATCCGGTAGTGCCATTACTAGAATTGAAGTCATAGCTGATTTTATAGCTTGAAAAGATGCTTAAGCTTTTTCCGACCACTTGAAGCTATTCTTTTTTAACAATTTGATCAATGGGCCAGCAATGTGCCTATATCCCTTAACAAACTTCCTATAATAACTTGTGAGACCCAAAAATCCCCTCAAACTTCTTAGACTAGTTAGTATTGGCCACTTCACCATTACTTTAACTTTAGAAGGATCAGCCACCACCTCTGCTACTGATATGATATGCCCAGATACTCCAACTTAGGCTACCCAAACTTCATGTATAAACATAAACAGGACCTAGTGCAAGTTGAATTCTCTTGATTTGGGCTTTAATATCGTTAAATATAATATGAACTTGCATAGATAAGTGATAAGTCTAGAATTTACCTATATTTTAGTATATTTTATGAGTTTAAATGTAAAGAAATTGAGCTTTAAAGATGAGATATTGAATAGATTTCTAGTAATTCTAGACTATTATTGCTGAGACAGGGACTTGGATGAAAAAATGTGGAAAATGAGTTAAAACATGCAAAATCAGAAGAAAGAAGGACAAAATCAGATTTTCATCCAAAGTCAACAACAATGGCAAAATGATCATGTTGAGGAAATGATTCGCCTGAAGACATCACCACAATTTGGAGGAGAAGGTGATGAAGCAGGTGATTTAAAGAAGATCTCACCTCGAAGATTAAAATACGTAAGGCGAATTAGGAACTCATTGTCTTTTCTTTTATCGCCATATTGACAAAATTCTTAGGCGTTGAAAGGTCAACCTCGCCTACCTTACGGCGATAACTGAGGCAATATAGGAAATATGTCGCTAAGTTTAGGGGTGATAAAATGCGACATTTGATAAAACATCGCCTGGAATGCTTATAATTGGAAGAAAGTTTTGGCGAGAAAAGATCACTCGCCTAGATATTAGGCGACATATTATGGCAATATTGAGCACATTTCGCCTAAGGAGATTTTTAGATTGGCGATCAAGACAAGCGAAATTTGAAGAAGTCGCTTAGGTTCAGGTGAAGGAACAAGCGACATAAGTGGAGAAAAATGCTACTTCGCCAATTTGTGTTTCTTTGTTGATTTTATTTCAAAATTCCCACTGAGCTAAAACTCTATAAATAGGAGCTCAGATGATGCAATAAGGGACTTTTGAGATTCTTTTGAACTTTTGACATTCTGTTATTTTTTAAGAAAAGAAATTCTAGATTCTTCTATACGCTTTTATTCAATATTTTCAGAGAAGTATCTTGAAGAAGTTTTGTACTCTATTTTCTGTTGATCATTGAGATTTAGCTTGAAGATTGTGAAACAACATTGTGACAGAGTCTAGCTTCAATCTTCCTTGGTAAGATTTAAATCTTAAGCATATCGATGATGATTTCGTACTTTGATTGAATATGCTGAAGTAGATGTGCTAGCTAAAAGCTCTGTTGATTTGCTGAGATTCGAGTATTGATTATCACTTGATTGCATGAATCTTGTTCAAATTATAGTCGGATTTACTTGAATTTCATGATCTAATTAATTACAAGAACGAGAGTTACGTAATTTTGTTAATTTGAAGCTTGATTCAGACCAGAGATGGCGATTAGGTCAGATCTAAGAAAAGAGGATCGTAGTTCTAGAGATAGACTATAGATCTAGTTTCTACAGATTGTGTTTATCAGTTATATAGAGTGCAGTATAGAGATATATGCAACTGTATGATTGAGATTTGTTAAATTGAATCGAGAGATCTTTTAACAGATCATTGATGATGATCTAGAAAGTGTATCTGTGATTTAGAGTCGAAACGTGCATGAGAAGTTAATTGATAACAAAATTTAGTAGATCAGCTTAGTCATTGTTGAGATCAATTGCAGAATGGAGTGCTAATTCATGTTTTAATTGAATGAATGTCATCAGTGCTCATAGTCCATATCAATTCTTGGAATTCAATGATTCATCTTGTACATAGGATTCTTTTGGCAATTCAGTTTAGATCTTAACTTCAATCATGCTTCTTAGCTGTCAATCCCTGTGGAGACGATATCTTAAATACTACATTAGATATTGATGGGATTCTTGTCTGAAATAAAGAAATTGATAATTTCGGTCTAGTTTTCAAACCACCAATAAGATTTAAATAGTTGATTCATTAGTGATTGAAAATTTGCTGGAGTATTCATCAAACTAAAGTGCATTATTAAAAATTCGTAATATCCCTCATGTGTTCTAAAAGCGATCTTTTCAACATCCTGTTCAGTTATCTGAATTTGGTGAAATCTAGATTTTAAGTTGATCTTAAAGAACATAGTTTTTCCACTTACTTCATCTAGTAGCTCTTCGGCTAAAGGAATGAGGAACTTGTCACTCTTGTCACCTTGTTGAGTGCCTTGTAATCCACACAAAAACTCTAGCTTCCATCCTTTTTAACCAACAATACTGGGCTAGCATAAGGTGAGTTACTAGGCTAAATAAACTCTACTTCTATCATATCTTGCACTAATCTTTCAATTTCATCTTTTTGAAATTGAGGGTACTTGTATCGTCTGACTTGTACTGGATCTACCCCCTTTTTCATTTTAATCTTATGCTTCATTCCTATCATTGGTGGTAAGGTTTCTGGTTTAGTGAATACCTCCTGACACTACTTAATTATTGTCTGTATTTCTCCAAGTACCATATGCTGATTTAGTCTCGTCATATCATTCAACCTAGCCACTTGTAGTAAAAATCTCTCATCTTCTGCCTCAATAATCTTCAATAGAAAATGGATGCTAATTTTGGACTTAGCTAATTGTGGATCTCCTTTGATCAATAGCACTTGATTATGTTTCTTGATCTTTAGGGTCATCAGATTCCAATTAACAACTACATCCCTTAAAGTTCTCAACCATTGCACCCTTAAAATAATGTTCATACTTTCCAATTTCATACGAAGGAAATTCCCACATATTTCTAACCCTTAGATATTTGTCGTGGCATCTACCTCCACATTTCACCTTCTCTCTATTCTCTGAGATAACCATAAATTTCATTGCAAACATCTTAAATGCACATTTTTCAGCCAGCTTCTTAGATATGAAGTTATGGGTAGCACTACCATAAATTAATATGACTACTACTTCCACATTCACCTATCCTCTTGACTACATAGTCTTTGGTCAAGCTAGTCCAGCAACAGTCTCCACAACTAATTCTATCATCATGTGAACTTCAAGTTCCTCCACAATAATCTCTTCTATCTCACATTCTTCCTTTAATTCTTTCATCTATTCTTCCATTATAGTTGTCACTTTAAGTTCTACAGTCTTACATCTATGTCCAAGTGCAAATTTCTCATCACACCTAAAACACAGCCCCTTGTTTCACTTTTCTTGTAATTTCTCAAAGGTTAGTCTATTATATCACCCTAGAAGATTCATCTTCTCCTTATTTCTCCATCTCCCCCCTCTTTCTCTTTGTGTTTCCCATTTTCTAAACCCCCTAGTGTTTTCTGTTTCGAGTTCCCACATTCCACCTATTGCTATTATTCTTCCCACTCTTATGGTTCTTTATTTTTATTTGTTGGGCTACCAACATTATCTGCTTTAGATTCCTAGGCTTTAATAGCAACATTTCATTCCTTACATCTCTAGTTGAACCCATTTTTAATGTACTCTCTAACATCATATCAGGAATTTCATGTAAATGAGCAGCCAGGTCTATAATTTTTTTTTAAAAATAAATTCATCAACAGAAAATGTTTGTCTCAAGGCCATAAGGCGTCTACATTGATCCCCTTCCTATATTGATTAAAATTTCTTAACCACCATATCCTTGAATTCTTCCTAGAGTAGGATTTGTCTCCTTTATTCAATACATCTGAACCATGAGAGCACATCTTTCTCCAAACTAAAAGAAACCGACTTTGGTTTTTCCAGCTCCTCAATTATACCTACATGAAAGCACATTTTAGCTATGTATATCCGCCCATCAGGATCATTCCCTCAAATATGGGCAGGTCTACCCTTTAAGCTCAAAAATCCCTTCTATAGTCATTATAACGATCTCTATTTCTCATTTGGTTATCATATCTCACCTAAACTTCTGGTTCCTCTCGACATCGATATCCTCTTTCTCTGAACTTTATTACTTCTTGGCACCTCTGGTTCATAAACTGCCTAATATAATCATTCACATTTACCGATCCAAGCCTCATTCTTTCCTTTCGTTCAAACCCATCATTAGCCCGAAATTCCTCTTTATGAGAGCTTTCCTCATCAGAATGTAACTCTTCCTCAATTATATGACTATTTCCTTTATTTGCATGTCTTTCTCTTATAGGTTTGTTGGATTTAGATCTCTCATTTTCTGTTAGGTTAGACGTAGATCTCTCTCCATGTGTACCACTGGACTTTGTAGTAATTATAACTCTCATAATCTCCTTAAGTTCTTTAATCTCATACTGTGATTGCTCTATAACTTTTAAAGGTTTCTGCCAAACCTCTTGTTGAACTTCTATTTCTAACCTATTTTCCTCTTTTAAGAGCTCAAGGTTTTTCTCAAACCCCTTGCGCAAGCTCTTTATGCTTTTCTCCCATCTACCATTATTTCCACCTTTTCGGCCACCCATAATAACACTAGATCGTAGCTGCTCTTATACTTATATTAGAGTTGTAGGTTTAAGTCAAAAATAACAATAAAATGATTGAGAATGATAATAACTTGCATTATAAGAAATGTGATACAAACAACCAAAGTGTTCGAGATCCTCAGAATCTTCTGCTTAAGGCTCAACAGACTCCGGTTTTAATTTTAGATATGACAGCTAGCCCTAAAATAGTGAGTTTTCATATTATTTATATACTTTCCTAACTCAACATTATTGATGACACTTATTATACTAATTCTGATAGCACCTCACATACTTCTCAATTCCTAACTGACCTCCAAATGTCTTCACTCCCAATGGCTCACTAGATTTCATTAGATTAGGTGGCCTAATGGGTTCAATTAGCTTTTCTAAACCTCTAACAAAAATCCTATTCTTCCCCTATTTTTAAACCCGAGTAATGATATGAGGATTGACACGTTTACGGTACCGCTTTGTGAAAAACGATTTAAGGAAGCTAACACCAAATTTATTATAGGGTGGAAAAATAATCCAACTGTAATTCAAGTAAAATTATCTATGCATCCGTAAATATTTCTAAAATCATGGATGTAATATAAAAATGACAGATTAAATCAAAAGCCCAATAAGTGAAGTACACACTGTTCCGTTGTTGAATTGTTAGAAAGACGAAAGAGTCCTCAGTCCACTCTTCCCCTCACAACCGCATCTCGTGTTTCTGCTGTAATTCGTTCGCATCAATATCCCAATTGAATCCCAAACTTTCACAGGTAACTGCCCCAAATTATCCTCATCTTCTTCACTACAAACCTCGAATCACATCACAACTCAATCATCACTACAATCTAATTCACCGTCTTCGTATTCGTGAACGAAAATAAAATCATTTAGGGTTTTCTTACGCGCGAATCTAATTTCGATCGATTTCTTTTCTCTGCAGTTGCACAACAATGGGAGGAGGAGAGCATGGACACGGAGGAGAGGCGCCTCATGGCGATTTCAGAGCCAAGGTGTGGACAATGAGTGGTGGTCCCTACTGCAGGCCTAAGCACTGGAAGCGTAATACTGCCATTGCCATGGCTGGTATCGTTCTTGTTTGCATTCCTATCGCTATGAAATCTGCGGAGCTTGAGGTCGATTACATTCTCCTTTTCTTATTTAAATTTACTTTGTTTATGTTCTTTGATTTGAAAGTGTAGAAGCTATGAATTAGATAACTGAATTACATGAATAGTCAGGCGATGGATGGGACTGTTAGTAGCTAGAGATCTATTAATTATTTTGTTGGCTTCTGCTTGTCAGTGAAAATATGTGTAGGATGCGGTTTCAGTTTAGTGAGTAGTGGTACTGAGTAGTGTAGGCGTGAATGATAATGTTGCATAATCAATTTTATCCTTATAGGTTGGTCTTTAGAAAATTCTCGTCTCCCACAGCACTCAATGCTGCTTTATCACTAGCTACGTTAACACTAGTTTTTAGTTTTTATGGTTCCCCTTTGGTCTTTCTTTAGAAGAGGTTGTCTCATAAGTGTTCTTTTATTGGTGTAAGGCATTCGAAATCTTTATCTGAACTTAAGCCTTTTTTTTCTTTATCCAATTTAATGTAGATTGACAGTTTGATAGCACATGTAAATTCCTTGTATGAGTGGATTTTTAAATTTGATGGTTGTTCTGAAGGTGTCTTTTTGATATAAGAAACTACAGATTTTATGTAGGCCTGTTTGTTTGTTTTGCTTATCATACTACTATTAACAATTAATGATTGATAATCTTGTTGGATGAATTTTTTGCAGTGTTCCAAAATGTTTAAACTGTTAGTTCTTAACTGATTTTATAGGCTCATTCTGTTATTTGTTCTATAAATTTAAGTCTAAATGATGATTATTGTTTTTCTATGATACTTTATTAATTCTCTGCAAAAAAGAGAAGGAAATGTTGTGAGGCTTGAGGTTGACATCCTTGTTTGGCTTAGAAAATGTCATTAAGGTTAGTTAGTTGCTTGTAGTGTTCCTCATTTCTGGGTAATGCATATAGGTATACCACATAGGTATATATCCCCTGTCCTAAATTTTCTGCGGTACGCCAAAATGACGTCCTAGGCATATCATATCTGTGGACTGGGAGCTTTTGCATAGTGATTTTATTAGCATGGTATTAGTTTGTTGTTAAGCTTATAAAGGAGCTCCTAAGTATTAAAATTCAAATGAGATAGGAATTTGGAATATTATGTTAGGCATCAATGGATGTCATATATTCTAAAAACTTTTTCAGTATTAGTCCGTGGTTATGAAATTGTGATCTTCCTTACCATTGGAAGACTCTAGACTGGAATGTGAAGATTGTGCCTTCAAAGATCTAATCATCTTTGTAGTCTTCTTACAACATGAAAAAATAGATGTTGATTTCTGTTATTATGTTGGTTTGTAGGAGCTGTTTAAATATTCAGTTTGGATGTTTTAGTTGCTTATATTCTTTGAATTGTTTTTACCCACTTGAACATGATGATGTCCAGCTAAAATGAGTTTTCTCTTGTTTGCAGCAACGGCCTCATATGCCTGTTCGGCCAATTCCTTCACAGATGTGGTGCAAAAATTTTGGTAACAAAGAATACTGAATGGGCCAATGATCATCAACCTGAGTATGTGTAGAGGTCAATTTATTCTATGTCTTGCAGTTTGACCAACAATTGCTTATACTTTTGATTGCTGGTGGTTGAATTAGACTTTTAAGACTCCATGACCAACACTCGAGTCTGTTTTTCATCAAATGGGTCACTACCCTATTATACCATCAATAATTATGTTGAAAACTTATCTAGATATCTAAGAATGTTGTCTATATTCATCTATCTTACCTACAGCATTTGATGCTCAGCATCTGATTTATAAGGTCGAATGCCGGGAAGGACATAACTTGCTTCAAACAACCAGAAAAAAAGAACAAAAAAAATAAATTCAAATCTATTGAAGTGGGCATCTATAGGGAGAGAATCAGATCAGTATTAGTTGTTGTCCAGTTGAAATCAATGGAGGTGTGTGTCTAGATCAGATAAAGTAAAAAAATTGGTAGAATAAACCGTCTTTAATCTGGTGCAGTTTTGAATTGATCGTCTGGTGTTGTTTCTTTGACTGTAGCAGTACTAAATAGAATTTATTCCAGTTAATTCTGCAATTGAACTGGAATAGAATAGAATAGAATTGATTCCTCTCCATTGTTTCGAGTTTAACCAATTATAGAAGGTGATAATATTACTTTCATGTATTCTCAAATTGAATACCTGAATTGGACTGCCTCTTGGTCATGTCTTATTTATTGTCCTATTTAATTGAATTGCAACCCAACTTTGACTTTTATGTCCTTGAAATAGCCGTATAAATAATCACCACTCAGAAGAGGGTAATATTGTGCTCAACGTTTAAAAATCAAAATCAAAGTTATTCATAATACTAGTAGATACAAAGTTATACTGTAGTTATACTGTCATTACACTAGCACACTCAGAGAATATTTGTTTGGTATGCAGATCACATGTGTTAAATCACAAAATCTAATTAGAATTCCACGTGTCATGAATCGAGCGGTGATATCTCCAAACTTTCATGTATCCTCGATGTAAAACACTGTGATAAACTATGTTTAGTAAAAACGCGGTTCAAGTGTGGGACCCACATTATTTGTATTTATCAGTACAACTTAATCCTAGTTACCATATAATATTCTTTTTCAACTTATAATAAACGCATATGTACTCTCACTGCCCGTAAATTCCAAACGGGCAGTCTCTCTACTCCTTCGCTCTGACTATCAACCCCTTTCTAACCTGGCAACTTAAGCTGCCCGTAAATCAGGGGCATCTATTATTCCACGTTCTTTTTTCTAATTTTCTACTATTCAAGAACACCTTCTGAATTCAGCTTCACCTGTTCTGTTTCCACTTTCTAAATAAAATAAAATTATAAAGGAAAATTTTATCTGGTGAAAAATTTGGTTGAAAATTCAATCATTATATATATTGACCCAAACGCGCATTTGTTTCACATATATATTTCATACTCTCATTGTCTCAGCTTGTTCTGGTCAAAATGAGGAGAAACCGCAATTGAAGTGATTGTATGTGTGTGTGTGATAGTGAGTCGTTTGAGATTTTTTATTAAGTGTGTGTATTTTAGTGGTCGTTGTTCTGGATCTCGTAACTTTTTTGGACGCGAAATGTGGAGACTCGCTCGAGCTGCGGCGACTCGTGTGAACCGATCGAGACGATTCTCGACGGTGATTCCTGGTCCTTGTATGGTCCATAAGCGTGGCGCTGATATTCTTCACGATCCTTGGTTCAATAAGGTAATTAGTTTTTGAATCTTTTGCGTTTGAATATGATTTTGTTTTTTTTTTCTCATCTGTTATGAGTGTCGGTTATAGTTTGTTAGTTTACATTAGCGACAGATTATGGTTTAGTTTTGAAATTAAGCTGTGATGCTGATTGATTAGTAGTTAATTATACGGGGTTTGTTTATGGTTTGATTAGGATACTGGCTTTCCTTTGACGGAAAGAGATCGATTGGGTCTCCGTGGTTTGCTTCCTCCACGTGTGATATCATTTGAGCAGCAATATGCTCGTTTCAGTGAGTTGAATACGCTTATTAGTTTCAATTCTGTGTGTTTTAATGATCTTTGATGTTGAGAGATTGATGTTGCTTCTATTTGCGTGTTTGAATTGTCAGTGGAATCATATCGATCGTTGGAGACTAACACACGAGGTCAACCGAATGATATTGTTTCATTAGCGAAATGGAGGATACTGAATCGGTTGCATGATAGGAATGAGACATTATATTATCGGGTAAGTTAGCTGCTGTTTTCAGCTTTCTTGCTGTTTAAGTATATATTGAAAGTGCTTCTTTTGCATTTTTTTCTTCAGGTTCTTATGGATAACATAAAAGATTTTGCTCCGATTATATATACTCCAACTGTTGGATTGGTATGTCAGAATTATTCAGGATTGTTTAGACGCCCACGTGGGATGTATTTTAGTGCCAAGGATAAAGGGGAAATGATGTCTATGATCTACAACTGGCCATCTCACCAGGTAAAAATTCTGTGCATGAGTGTATTTATATCTCTTTTCTCTTGGTCTTTGAGTGTACGATACTAAGTTTGTCTCTTTTTTTCATGGTGCAGGTAGATATGATAGTTATAACAGATGGAAGTCGCATTCTTGGTTTAGGTGATCTTGGAGTTCAGGGTATTGGAATACCAATTGGGAAACTTGATATGTATGTTGCTGCTGCTGGTATCAACCCTCAGAGGGTATGAACTATTTGTTCCTTGTCTGCTGTTTTACACGAGTACTTTTGACCATTTGCCGATCTATTATTATTATTTTTTTTTTCTGCTTGTGGTTTCTGGTCCATAGTATCACTTTACATGCTTGAAAATGAAAATACAAAATGAACTTTCATGCATGGTGTAGGAGTTTGATTATCCTGTTCTTATATTTTCAGTATCTGTAAATGGTGGTCGTACTCTAATGATACTGATTCTTCTATGCTTATTATAATCTTTGCACATGGATTTTTCTTCAAGATTTAACAACTTGTTTTTCAAGCTTGTTGTGAAACATTTTTACCTTGTCTCTGTAATTAGCTTTTGTAACTTAAACCTTTATTTATCTATATGTTGACAGATACTTCCAGTCATGTTGGATGTTGGTACTAACAATCAAAAGCTACTTGAAGATCGCTTATGTGAGTTGTAAATTTTGTGCCTGCCTTTTTCCCCTGAAATGCTACTCCTTGTGGTGTGGATAGTTTCTTTATTACTTTTTTCTTATAAATACCAGTGATTTTAAATTTTATATTTTCTGAATTAAACAGATTTAGGACTTCGACAGCCTAGGTTAGAAGGAGAAGAATATCTAGAAATCGTTGATGAGTTCATGGAAGCTGTTCATGCACGTTGGCCTAAAGCTGTCATACAGGTATGTTCTATTAACTAATATTTTACCAATCTGTCTTGGTATTTTCTCCTAAAAAATTATTAATTTTATTATTTTTTATTATTTTATATTTTTTTATATTTTTATTTTTTATTTTTTTTTAAACTTGATGATTTTTCTCATTTTATCAGTTTGAGGACTTCCAAATGAAATGGGCCTTTGAAACTCTAGAACGCTACCGAAAAAGATTTTGCATGTTTAATGATGATGTGCAGGTGTGTATGCAACATCGAACCTTTCTAAATAAATTTACATGGCATTGGTACTATGTTGACTCGTATTGGATTATTTTGGTCCCTCTTAATTACAACATTATTTTCATGTTTTACAGGGAACTGCAGGTGTTGCACTTGCAGGATTATTAGGAACTGTGAGAGCGCAAGGTCGACCTTTGAAGGACTTTGTTAACCAAAAGATAGTGGTTGCAGGGGCCGGCAGGTACATCAGAATCAGTTTATCTATAGCAGCGTAAATTTACTTATTTGTTCATTTTGTACTTCTAATATGTCATCTCTCACAGTCAAAACTCTTTCCTCTCAACTTCAGTGCAGGGCTTGGTGTTCTCAGAATGGCTGTACAGGCTGTCTCAAGAATGTCTGGGACAAGTGAAGCAGCTACAAGAAATCAGTTTTTCCTGATTGACAAAGACGTATAGCTCTATTCCCTTTATCTCAATCAGACTGTGTGTTGGAATTTCATGTCTGTGTTTTATGTAATCCCATCATAAAGCTTGGACTATTTACAAGCCTCAGGACTTGGTATTTTTGGGGCTGTCTAATTTCTTGATGTATTGATTATTAGATGTTGTAGAGATTTTGAATTTGACAAAATCTTTTTGTCCATTTAGCTGCTACTTTTTCATATAAATGCTGATTTTTCTGATTCCTTTCACAAATACTATGGTGGATCCAGGGCCTTGTCACTAAAGAGAGAAATAATTTGGACCCTGCAGCTGCTGCATTTGCTAAGTCTCCAGGGGAGACTCTAGGGCTTAGGGAGGGAGCTTCTCTACTTGAAGTGGTAATGCTTATGACATTATTCTTTTGCTTTTTCTCTTGACTTAATATAAAATAAATTCAAGGAAATATCCAACACCCAAATACATCAGACAATATATGATAGTTAGGTGCAGTTTAGTATTTTCATACATGAAAGTTAAACATTTTACATGAATTCTTATCTCAGCAACATATGTCTTCAGGTTAAAAAGGTCAAACCCCATGTACTTCTTGGTCTGTCTGGCGTTGGCGGTATCTTCAATGAGGAGGTAAACATTTGAATATTTCTTCTTTCATCCTTCTTTACATTAGTAAATGCTAATATAGAAGCTTGCTTATTTATAATCTATCTTACTCAGACTCAATTAAATTTTTTTTTTTTTGTTATTTTCTTGACAAGGCTATGCTGTCTGCTGGAAGTGTTTTTTAAGGAATGATAAATTTTGTAACTGTATTGTTTATTAGTTTGCCAAAGTATGTATTGGCTCTTTGGATCAATACGTTGGATTCCTCTAACATTGAGAGAATGCTACTGTTTTTAGGTGCTTGCATTGTTGTCTAGTTGAATTCCTCTAAAAGTATTGTTTGTCATGTAAATTAGGTGCTTAAGGCCATGCGAGAATCTGATTCAACAAAACCTGCAATTTTTGCTATGTCAAATCCCACCTTGAATGGTTGGTTTTTGTACTTTTTGGAGTATCCTCATTTCTGACATGACGGCTAGAAATAATTTGTTGACATATACTCTATTTTTATGTGGAACAGCTGAATGCACTGCTGCTGATGCTTTTAAGCATGCCGGGGAAAATATAGTGTTTGCTAGTGGAAGCCCTTTTGAAAATGTTGATCTCGGTAATCCTGCTACTTTATTTCGACGCATATTTGTTAGAGGTTTTTCGGTACTAAAGTTGACCCATGGAGTGCTGCCTTTTTTGTTTCATAAAGCCATCTGGCCAATGTTTTGATGCTGATGTCACTGTCCTATTCTCCGCATCTAACATCTTTCCATCATAAATTGATTGCCAGGCAACGGAAAAGTAGGCTACGTTAATCAAGCAAATAACATGTACCTGTTCCCTGGGTGAGTCTTCTTCTTTTCTAATGTGTTATAAGTTAAGCTATTGAGCATGCTTAAACGTAGAAGTTGAACTTTCACTTCAATACAGGATTGGTTTGGGAGCACTGCTCTCTGGAGCCCGTTTAATAACGGACGGCATGATGCAAGCAGCTGCAGAATGGTATGTATGTATATAATATTTTCTTTCTTTCACACTATGTTGCTCTTTCCGCCATCAGAAACTTGTTCAGATGAGAAAAATGACTTTCTTTCAAGCAATTGATATTCTTCTAAGAGATTAAATTGCATCTCCAATCTAAAACACTAATTCTAATATATAATAGGTTCAAGCAATATGAATCTGTAATATATAATAGTACAAGCAATATGCATCTGATGTCACTTGCATGAGTAAAGATCCTTTTTCCGGTCACTGAAAATCATGACATGAATCGATGAATGTTAGGATGTGGATTACAACTTCTATTTATTTGTTCTAGTGGTTAACTTGATGTTCTCTCTACAGCCTTGCATCTTATATTACAGAAGAGGAAATTAAAGCGGGCATCTTATATCCGTCTGTTGATAGGTAATAATCTCTGTCATCATCAGTCGTGATAATGGTTTCAATGTAATTCTTACATATAACAAACAGAGTCTCTACATTCTAGATCTATAAGTATTTGTATTAGCAACTGCTGACACTGTACATCTGGAAAGGTTATAATTGCTGACTACTTAACCATTCATGGATAACAAAGTGCTGTTTCCCATTACAATGTTGAAAGTTACTGTACTTGTTCTTTCCCATTTGTTCAAAACTGCTCTTGGTTTTTCATGTTATTCACTGACTAGTGTAAATTCTTAACTATTATCGCATTCTCTTAATCTTTGCCACTGTGTGTTTGCTGCAGCATTCGACACATTACAGCAGAGGTTGGAGCTGCTGTTCTACGAGCAGCCGTTGAGGAAGAATTGGCCGAAGGCCATGGCGAAGTTGGGCCAAAAGAGCTCGCTCACATGTCAAAAGTATGACCATTTTAGCTTAAAAAAAAAATTCATTAATTTAACAATCTCATTTTTAACTAATATCCATAGCTAATTTGGATTTAACATTTGGATTTATCATTGATTCATTGTTTGATGATGCAGGAAGAGACTGTTGAATACGTGACCAGAAACATGTGGTTTCCTATTTACAGCCCTCTGGTTCATGATTAATTAGAAGGCTTCAAGAATAATGTTTGCATGGTTTACGTTCCTTATTTCATAAATCTGTAATTTGTAATTCAAGCAAAAACCATCAAGTTTTCTTTCTGGTGGGAGATGGGAGTACTTGATAGGCCTTTAAATTAAGGTTTTGGTTTCGGTGAAATGTATTTGTAGCAGTAATTGCAAATATTATTATTCGATTCAGATTTATTTATGTGTTTCTATCTAACACCTCAAATTTGATCAACTCTGTATTCTCGTAGCTTCTTATTGTTAATGGCAGGCTATTGAGATTAGAAGCAATACTTTCTGATCAAATCACAAAAATACAAGGCTAAGAGCAGCAAGTGGAAGCTCGTAAGAATACGTCAATATTTTATAAGTTAAAAAAAAAAAAAAAAAAAAACAGCAAAACAATCATAAAGGTAAAACTAATGCAAATTTAAATTTTGGAAATTTGGTGTAAAGATCTTTAAAATTTTCGAACGTTCAAATAAATTCTTTAAAAATAATTTTACACTTTTAAAAGTTTTAAGTGGACTTTTGGAATTTTCAACTATGTAGTTGAAATTTCGACATGAAAAGTTATGTCTTCAAATTTAATTATGGGTTATTCCATAAAAATATAATAAAATTTATTAGAAAGACGGTTTTAAAGTGCTAAAAGATAAATAATTCTAAAATTATGTATCAAATGTAAAAATGACTAAATACTTATGAAACTTGAAAGTAATGATGACGGTGAAACTTCTAATTTCATAAATACAACCAATCAAGAAGGAAATCAGACTCAAATTCGACGCTGACAAAATTTAAAAATAAATAAATTGTGGTGTCAAATAACCGCCACCAAATTACAAGACTAAAATTACAAAGATAATGCCCTGAAACTTGCCAAAACGATGATATAGAATGATTTTCTTAAATATAAAGAATTTCGGATTCTTTTCTACTCATTTCCCCCTTTATTTATAGAGGGCTAAGGGACCCTGATCCTATTAAGACTGGGTTTTTTAATCTTCCCTAGACTGCTTCTCCTTTCCTTACTTGGATAGATCTCTCTAATTGGGCTTTTCTTGGGAGGATTATTTGGGGTGGACAGAGCTTGTTGGGCCTATTGGTTTGGACTCTCGGTGTATTGACAGGAAAGGATCTGTCATTGAACCAGAGGTAGTTTAGGCCGAAGCTTCTTGAGGCCTCATCAGCTGCCTGTTTGGCCGAAATAGCTATGGCCGAAGGTGATTTTGACCGTAACTAGCTTGGTTTTGGGCCCGACCCTCTTGCCCTTGCAATGCGTAGCATTTCGACCCTTTACCTTTTCGGTCGATACAACTTCGCCCTTAACTTTCAAAGGTCTTAAGTCAGTTTTCCACCACAGTAATCCCTCATTGCTATCGCTTGATTCTTTCGAGAATGACAATATTTATGTGGTGACATTCGGTCGAGAAAACCATGTACTCATCAATAACTTTGGTCGAAATAAATCCATTCACCTTAGGGTTATTTTCTTGCTTACTTCCATTTCTCCCATTTTATCTTATAGTGTTAGGATTGCCTTGAATCACAATGATTTCCTTTTATGAAGGTTTTCCTATTTTGAGTTTGGATCTATTTACTAATTGTTTGATTCCTTGTTTTGGAAAGATTTGGTTTTCCTAATTTGGTTGATTGTATTCCTTAGTTGGAAAGGAAATAAATTAGGAAAGTATATTTAGTGATTACTATAAATAGAGCTGTCTCGTGAAAAAGAAAGCATCCCGTCCTTTTGGGGTGGTAATCATTGGAGTTGGGTCATACTCGTGGGGGTAATGATCATTTGGGTTGGGGTCTCGCCATTAAGGAGATTTCGAGTATTGAGGTTGGGGTCTCGCCATTAAGAAGATTTCGAGTATGAGGTTGGGGTCTCGCCATTAAGGAGATTTCGAGTATGAGGTTGGGGTCTCGCCATAAGGAGATTTCGAGTATTAAGGTTAGGGTCTCGCCATTAAGGAGATTTCGAATTGGGTTGTCTCGCCATTAAGAAGATTTTGATTGGGGTTGTCTCGCCATGGTGGAGTTGTTTGCCTAAAAGAGATTCTGGTTGAGAAAGAAAGCAATTTTGTGTGGAGAGAGAGTGTTGTCTGAATGAATTGTAATTCTTATTTCTTGTAGTAAAGTTGTTATCTTTTCGTGGATTAGGCAATTTGCCGAACCACGTTAAATATTGTGTTTGTGTTTGGGTTGATTGTTTTTAGTTGAATCGAACCAGGAATTAGGAAGAAATTGGGATAGAACCGGAAATTTCCTAACATATAGCTTGTTTGTCTTCTAGAGTAGCACGTCAGCCCTTGCATGTCAAATCCGTAAAATTTTGACGGCTTCTCGACTACAGCGCCTGAAAACTCAATCATTACCTTCCTTCTCTCCTCTATATATAAGGGTCAGTGTCACTTTTTCGAATTTCTCTCACTACTCTCTATCTCTCAAACTTCTTCACTTTGGCTACCTACGACTTTTCTCAATGATATTTCAGTTATGGCTTTCTTCCGTTGCGCCGTCATCATTGTTTCGATCAAAATATTTTTTATATTTTATATTAATAATTATTATCGACCTGTATATGGGACTGGGCCAGGGGAAGTTACGGGCTATGGAGCTGTATATGGGACTGGGCCAGGGAACCTGCCTGACCAAGGTTTGTACTTTAACTGCCTTTAGCTTGATTTCTCTTTGCTTCTATTTTCTCTCTTATTTTTTTCTTTTTATTTTTTGTTGAGAGTTGTCATCATCGACGTTAGATTTTCTTTCAAGGTCATCCTAGCTTGGTGTCGCATTTCTAGATGAGTTCAGTACAGGTTTTGATAGGGTCTTATTGTTGCTATTAGGTCTTTCTTTTCTTTTTCCTAACTGCTTTTCTTCCATGCTAACATGTCCATCTGCGTCCTGTCTTTTTGTATTCTTATATATTGTTTTTTTTTTGTCGAAAAACACTAACCACTTGCCATTTTTGTTTTCTATTAGAAGCAAATGTATTTGTCAAAATCTCTAAATACTTTTTCGCTTAGTGGGCTCACATTATAATTTTTGGTCGAAGGGGACACGGGAGAAGAATGCTTGTCGTCGGCCCGCAACGCTCCTGCCGAATACAGTCCTCGATTTATCTTATCCCCTCATTATAATGTCCCCAGTGCCATGATCTTAGGCGATTTGGAGGCCGCTTACTACGAATTTAAGTTTATCGAATGGATTCGGGTGAGGTTTCCAAAAGCCGAGGAGAGAGTTGACTACGCTTTGGCCAATGGATGGAAACTGTTTTACCTTAGGCACTTCCAAATTGGTCTTTTCTCCCCTATCATGTGTTAAGTCGAAGAGTTGTGCAGTTGGTGCCAAATTCATCCGAGTCAGCTCGTTCCATCACCATTTGACTCCTGTGCATAGATAGGTTAAAGGAGAAATATAACATTGATTTTTCGGCCGAAGACTTTTTTATTATTATTTTGTAAAGCGCAAAAAGCCAGAAACCGGGCGCTTTGTCTTAAACGCTCGATTACTAGTATTAGGTTTTTCTTCTAATGAGCGTTCATGGAAGAATACATATTTTTTTGTTAATGGCATCCCTGTTTAGGCAAGAGTCTTAGTTATCCCTCAAGTTGGAAAGACTTGTATTTCCCCTTAGGTCCCTTTCTCTTTCGTTTATATCTATTTTTGGTCGTACATGTTTTGACCAAGTTCATTGATTTTTGTAGCCAACCACAGTGGTGAAGTTTTGTAAGTCATCTCCGCGGGTGTGCATTATGACCGAATCAATTTCGAGCTTTTGGAAGAGGCTCGAGGTTTGAAGAAGATTCTTGTGGTCTTTGCTATAGCGCTCACTGGGCCTGCACAAGGACGAGTAAGTTCATTCCGACCAATATTTTTACTCTCGCTCTTTTTTCTATCAAAGGTATTGATTTTTGGTTTTGCTAGTAGTGTTATCCGATTAAGCGATGTCTAAGCTCGATGGGAATAAAGCTTTAGCTATGCGTGCCAATATGCACAAGACACAAGCGGAGTAGGAGAAAACCTTCGGTCAAAAGTCAAGGTGAGGCCAGTACAAGCGACGCTTGCCCTTCTAGCCCTCCTTCTAGTCCGATCGCTATAGGAACGAGTGGTGGGCAACCTCATGTGCCCTCAAAAGTCATATCAGAACAGCCTCATTCTTCGCCTTTGACCGCCACAGAGAAGCTGCTTATGGAAGAGGGTAACAAATCGCCTCCTAAAAAGCGCACAAAACATTCTGCGCAGAGTAGGCCTCGCTCTGATGGGGCAACCGTCACTACGTAAAGTTCCCTAGAAATGCTTCTACCAAGGATGTTTTGGCCAAAATGGTGGCGAAAGTAGATGGTTTCTTCTTTCCTCAGGATGAGGAATGACTGAAAACCATTTCCTTCAGACAATAAAATGACTGTCTCCTGTCTATACAAGGTATTTTCCCTCTTTCCCCTTTGCCTCGTGGTGGCTTACTTTCTTATCTGACCTTTTGCTTTAAGATCTAAGGCTCTGTGGGACTCCGCCATCACTTCGGGGGAGAGGATCATTCAAGAGAAGAAAAAGATAGAGGCCAAGTGTCAAAGTTCTTTGGCCGAGTTGGAGGTAGCTCAGGCTGACTTGGGCAAGACGGTGGCCCAGTGTGCAAAGGTGATTAGTAAGGCTGAAAGGGTCGAAGCTCACAACTCAAGTCTTGAGGCTTCGATCGCATCGAAGGAGGTCGAACTCAAGTGCCAAGTTGAGGAAATCGAACACTTGAAGGCCTTCAAGCTTTCTGCTCTCAGGAGGATCAGAGATCTCGAGGGCAAGATGGAAACTCTTACTGAGGAGGTAGCTTAGGCTGAGGTGTCTACCAGGGCTTTCACCCTTGAGTAGGTCTATAAGGGGTCCTTAACTTCTGAGTTGGCTAAGAAGGAGTTGGACGCGATGGACGCCGTTGGCGACTAGTGTTGAATGTTTTCATGTAGACGCGTTACTAATGTAATTTTACTTAAATTAATGAAAAGCATTTTCGTTTGTGCATCTCTTTTGTTTCATTATTCATTTTGATCGTATTTGCTTCAGCCGAGTGAGTTTGTCCTTAATATAATTATTATTGTAAAAGTTCTTACTTTCACTTCCGCTATTGGTCGAGTCTGAGGGCCAATCCATATTATCCCTTTTAGCCTTCGGTTAAAACGAGGGGTCAATCTCTAGTGGCATCCTTGGTCGTTTTCACCAAAAACGGGGTTGGTCGTAGTCGTTGGAGATTCCGGCTGCAATCAGAAGCCAATCCCAGTCATGGCTATTAACCCCACGGTTGGGATTCCTGTGGCCTTAGGGGCTTGTTCGCGTTTAGGCGATGAGTTTTCGTGCATAGCCCATTGAGTTTATCCGGATTTATTCGCGTAGGCTCAAGGTTTTGTCCGTGGTGTGGTTATAATTTTTCGCCCGTAGCCCATTGAGCGGGCTGGTCAAGAAATCTTTAATATCTTATCGGGCTTTGTAACCTTTTTCAGTCCACTCGAATTCTTTTAACTTCATCAGTGCTTCAAAGAATGGTTGAATTTTTTTTGGAAGCCTTTGGGATAAACCTCGTTAAGGCCGCTAATCTGGTGGTGAGTTTTTGGACAGCTTTCTTTTTCTTGGGTTTCGCTATGTTCAGGATTGGTGTGATTTGGTTAGGATTAGCTTCGATTCCTTTTGTTGTGACTAAATATCCCAGGAATTTCCTTGATTTTACTCCAAACTAACATTTGGCGGGGTTGATCTTCATATTGTACTTTCATAGAGTTTCAAAAGTTTGGCTGAGGTGATGTACGTGTTGTTCCGCTTCCTCTGATTTTACAAGCATGTCATCGATATATACCTCCATAGTTTTTCCCATCTTATCGGTGAATATTTTATTCATGAGTCTTTAGTATGTGGATTCTGCATTCTTCAAACTAAAGGGCATCACCTTGTAACAGTAAATCCCCTCTGTGATGAATGCCATTTTTTCCTGGTCACATAGATGCATTAGTATTTGATTGTAGTCAGAATATGCATCAATGAAGCTCAACATCTTAAATCCGGTTGTTGCGCCTATGATGAGGTCGATATATGGCAGTGGAAACAAGTATTTAGGGCATGCTTTGTTGAGGTCTGTGAAATCGATGTAGACCCTTAATTTTCCATTTTTCTTCTTGACAACTACCACATTCGCGAGCCATTTAGGGTATTAGACTTCCCTGATGGATCCGTTAGCGAGGAGTTTTTCGACCTCTTCATTGATGATCTTGTTCCTCTCAAAGGCGAACATTCTTCATTTATGCTTGAATGGTTTTGCTCCCTTTTTTACGTTCATTTGGTGTGTAATAATGGTCGAACTGATTCCCATCATATCTTTGTGTAACCTGGCGACGCACTCTTAGTTGCTTTTTAGGAAGGCTATTAGTTCTTCTATTTCTTGCCCTTCTAAAGCTGCTACTATTAGGACTATTTTCTCTCATTTTTCATCAAGTGGGACTTCGTCCACTTCGCCTTTGGCCGGATTCTAGGGTGTATACAGTCGTTGTAGTCATTACTAACTCTCTTTATTTTTTGGTCGTAGGGAGTTGGAATAACATTCCTTGGATGAGCTTTGCTCTCCCTTTATCTGCTTGACACCTTGGGGGTTAAGAAATTGATGAGTTCGTGATAAGTGGATAGGACGCCTCCATCCCGTGTATCCATGACCGCCTAGTATTACACTCTAAGCTGAGTTTGAGTTAACTATGAGGAACGAGGTGTGGAGGTTGATTCCTTCTGCAAATACTCGTAGCTCGATCTTGCCAATGGTGGAGGTGGATTTTCCACCAAAGCCAACAACGGTGACGACTTTCATTCTTAGCATTCTTTCATCTAGCTACAAAATTTTGAATGTTTCGAATAATAGGACGTTAGCAAAGCTACCGTTGTCTACTAGCACCCTTTTGACAATCAGGTTCACAATCAAAATTCTTCTCACCAGTGTGTCAAGGTGCGATGCCTGGATTTACCATGTTTCTTTTTTCGTAAATGTAATTGGATATACATTTCTAATGGGTCCATTTTTGATACTGTAGATGCTAAGGGTCTCCCTGATTTTCCTTTTTGGCAGCTCAGCTTGTTAATCCGCAGATTTTTGACCCACTGGCGATCATATTTATTATTTGTTTCCTCTTTCGTGGTTGCAACTGGACCTCTATTATTTGTCTTTAGGTTCTTATCGGCTTCGGCGGCTATTTTCTTACCTTTTTCTGTTAGGTATTTTCGCAGGTGTTTTGTCGTTATGAGCTCGACTACGTTTTTGAGGGTCCAACATTCATCGCGTCTTCGGCTCATATCTTTTCCCCCATTGGGATCTTTGGTTTTCTTGCTCATATTCTATCGCGTCTTCGGCTCTGTCCAAGACGCCTTCGAAAGATTGAGGTTTGATAAGTTTTAGGTTCTCATAGAACTTGGAGCCCTTGGCCAGACCCTTTATAAAGGCCTTGATAGCATTTTTATCTATACAATCTGGGAATGACCATTTTGGTTTCTTTAAACCTTCTTACTTACTATTTGAGGCTTTCATTTACTCTACCTTAGGTCATACAGGTCGTCCACGTCCTTCTCTTTTTTTTCGACTGTTTTAGAAGTGAATTTGCTGGCCAGAGAGGAGAAAGATTTGATGCTCTTCTTTGACATGGACGAGCACCAACTGTGGCAGTTCCTGCGAGAGTGGAGCTGAAGTCTTTACACATTACAACTTTCATGTCTTCTTCGGTAATGTTACATGTCCCAATTCGGTTCTTATATCCCGCTATGTGGATTTAGGGATCGGTGGTCCCATTGTAAGATTTTAAGTGAGGGAAGGTGAATCTCTTCGGCATTGTGGTTTTCGGGATCTTTGACACGAAAGGGGTGTCGGAGTAGCGAGTCGTGGATGATCACATCGTGGTCCTTTTTTCGGTTGTCCTTTTGGACCAATTCTCTCAACTATCTCAGTTCACGATTGCGACGTCTCTTGCGTTCCGGTTTTTTGACTTTAGGCCCTCTTCTTCATTATTTAAGCTGCTTGAGCTACTCCAGTCATCGGTTTTTCGACTCTCTGTTGATATTTTGTTTTCTTCTAATAATCTGCCTCCGGAGGTTTCTCCGATACTAGGCATGCGCTTTTGCGGGGTGAATATTTTCGACTAGGTTGCCTGGATTTTCCTTTGGTGAGGATAATGGATTTCTCTCTCAATTCTGACTCTTTCTAGTTCTTTCAACTACTCTCCTCATTTTTAATTTTTCCTCACAATTACTTCTTTCTATCTTTTGGATTGCGGACAATGCTAATTTTTAAGTTGGGGTGGGGAAGCATTCACATTACTTATTTGTGTTAGACATTGCTTATGTATGTTGGTTTAGTTGATTTAGTTAGTTTTTTTTAGGATATTTTAAGTTATAAGATATTTTGTCTGAGTACATGAATGCACTTACACTATTCATAATTCAAAGTGATTTGATTTTAAATTAGAATTTCAAACAGTAAAAACAGTGTTTAAAACAAGTAGTTTGATAAGTGAATTTGAAGATTTCATTGAACACTAATAAAGATTCTGGTCAATTAGGAATTGTGAAGAAGTTGAAGAGTTTTGATAAGGAAAAAAATGGAGAAAAACCTTGGGGTGGTATGTGAGGTTTTGAACCTTATTAATGTGTCTTTTTCTTCATGAGAGAAGTAAATTTTATTCTTTTCCTATTAAACACATTTCTGATCAGTTTCTTTTTATAGAAGTAGGGCCTTCTTAGGATTGCTTTGGATTTCCCATGTATTCCTCAAGTGCACAGGGCATTGGTCGAGAAAAGTTCTGCCAAATTCTTGCAAAAGGAAAGTATCTGACTTGATAAAGTGTGTGTAATCACTTAAAAGGTTTTAGCCTGCTTGATATAATCAGACCTTGATATCCAGTAAAGTAAGCTGCTTTGTTCCCATTCTCATTTAAACCTTTTCTTTGGTCCCCAATTCTATCCAAACCATAAAGAATGACATTTATTCTCAATCCTACCCTTTGGACTTATCAACAAGTTAGGGGTGAAAAGCTGGGAAGTGAGGATAAACATATTAGAGATTGATTTGTAAAAAAAAAAAAAAAATCCTGCAAAGCAGGAAATAAAAGTGAAAAAAACTTGCAAAGCAGGAAATAAAAGTGAAAAAAAAAGTGTGTGAAATCCTCAAAATAAATAAAGGAGGATATTTGAATAAGAATAAAGGAAGTGTTAAAGGTGAATATGTTTAGAGTTGGGAAACAATGAAGAAAGAAAATCAGAGGGAATTTGTGAAACTTTCTGAAAATTTCAAACTTTGAAATCTTCAATACATTCCCATTTCTTCTGAGCTAACCTAACTACATTTTCCCAATATATACAAGTCAGTGATCTTAAAGCAAGATGAAGGTATTTATGATCTTTGGAACCTCTAAATGCTGTGCAATACATGGTTGAAATTCAATGATTGTGAGGTCCTTAATTTTCTTCATACATGCTTGTGAAACACTAGAATCACATTTGAATTGGTACATCATTTTGATTCTTAAAAAGTTACTAGTGTGTTGAGTGTGAACCCATTAGAATTCTGAGAGATCAAACACTCTATGAGAGACTACAGTGAGGGAGTAGTTTCAATATTCTGAATACTTAGATCTACTCAGAAACTTTGAAGCATGAAGAAAATGACCGGGGTTTGAATTGGTTGATTTGAAATTTTAAAAAGAGCTGGTCACTGTTTGAAAATTTTCAAAGGAAAAATGTTTAAAAGGTTACCTTGAATCATGCATATGAGTTCGCTCTGATTACCGTCTCAGGTAATTTTTAGTCCGTTTACTTGAGGGCAAGCAAAAGACTAAGTTTGAGGTGATTGATAAGTCTAGAATTTACCTATATTTTGATACATTTTATGAGCTTTAATAGAAAGAATTGAGCTTAAGAGTTGAATGAATTAATAGATTTTTAGTAATTCTAGACTATTTTATTGAGATAGGGACTTGAATGAAAAGATTTGGAAAAGAAACAAAAAAGAGCAAAAATCAGAACAAAGACGGATCAAAAATTAGATTTCGTCCAAAGTCCAAGATCATGGCGAAATAATACCGAGAAAGAGTATGTCGCCTATGGTTATCGCCTGTGCACTCGATGAAAATGGCGACAGGAAAAATGAAATAAGTGAAAGTCGCCTAGAAAAAAAGATGCAGAAGACAACATAGGTATTCTTTGCCTACAATAAGTCGCTAATACAGGCAAAATCTTCAGGCAACACAAGAAGATATCGCCAAAGAAAAGTGGAAGCAGACGACATATCAAAGCTAAATGATGAATATTGCCTAAGGTAGAAATATGACTGGTGGTGACTAAGGACTTATCTCGCCTAAGGTTCTTGATAAGGCGATATAAATGAGACGAGATGAAGTAACATCGCCTAGTTATTTGGCGATAAAGAGGACGAATATTAAGAATTTTTCCTAGAAAACTTGTCAATAGGCGATCAAGTTTGGCAGTTATTTTGAATGTCGTTTGAAGTTCAGGCGAAGGAACATGTGACATAAGGAGATTTTGTGTACTTCGCCAATTTGTGTTTCTTTGTTAGCTTGATTTCAAAATTGCCACTGAGTAAACTCTATAAATAGGAGCTCAGTCGAAGCAATTAAAACCTTTTGATATCTTCGGATATTTTCTAGAATCTTCTATTCTTTCATTGAGATTTATTTTGAGAAGTTTCTCAGAGAAGTCTTGTGCTCTGTTTTCTGTGATCTCTGAGAATTAGCTTGAAGTGGAGAAGTGAAGACTGTGACAGAGTCCAACTTCTAACTTCCTTAGTAAGATTTAGATCTTTAAGCATGATGAAGATGAATTTGAACTATATTGTATATGTTCAAGTAGTTATGCTTAGCTAATAGCTATGTTGATTTGCTGATATCTATTTCTATGTCAAGATTTGATTGTATGATTCTTGTTCATTCATAGTCAGATTTGCTTAGTTTTCATGAGCCTATTGAATTACGAGAACGAGAGTTAATTAATGTTGTTATGATGCTTATTCTAGTTTAGAGATGATGTCTAAGTATTAGATTCAAGAACGAAGGATCTTTGTACTAGAGATAGACAATTAGATCCAATTTTCTACGTATTATGCTTGATCAGTTAATAGAATTGCACTATGGAGTTATATGCAATCTATTGATTAGGATTTGTTAAATCAAATCGAGAAATTTTTAACAAATTACCGACGATGATCTAGGTTGTAAATCTGAGATTTAGAGTCGAATTGTGTAATTAAACGTGATAATAGGTAACAGAGAGTTGCAGATCAACTTGATTTCGCATTAGATCACTGAATGCTGAGTACTTAATTTTAAATCAATCGTTATAATTGTCAAGAGTGTCTAAAATTTACATCACATCTTATGATCCTTACTATTCGGTTTACTAATGAATTCGTTTGCAATCCAGTTTAGATCTCAATCGAATTTTTTCTTTCTAAATAAACTATCCCGGTGTAGATGATATCTTAAATCTACAATTAGACGTTGATAGAAATTCTTCAGTTGTTGTTAGTGTTTGTATATATGCAAGAAATTTCTTATCAATAGATCTCTCGAGTTGGGCTTTCCTGGGAGGAATGATTTGCGATGGACTGAGTTTGTTAGGTCTGTTGGGCTTGGACTCTTGGTGTATTGACAGGAAATGGTCCGTCATTGGACCAAAGTTAGTTTCGACCAAAGCTTCTTGGGGCCCCATCGGCTGCCTGTTCGGCCGAAATAGTTACGGCCGAAGATGATTTCGGCCTAACTAGCTTGCTTTTGAACTTGGCTCATCTTGCCATTGCAATGTATAGAATTTCGACCCTTTATCTTTTCGGTCGATATAACTTTGCCCCTGATCTTCAAAGGTCGTAGGTTACTTTTCCACCATATAAATAAATAAAAATAAATTTAAAGTAAGGTTGGATGGTGGTATGCAGTAGAGCAGAATAGATCAGAAAAGAAATGGATAGGAATGGAAAATGAACTATTTAGTTATTTGGACAAAATTTGTAGTGTTGGCCCATTGTACGGTACCTTATATTTTTAATTACATTATAATTTTATTTATAAATTTGTAAAATTTTATTTAGTTGTAATAAATTATAAATTATTCATAATTAAAATATTAGTTTTTTTAAATGCTTATATAAGATTTATAATTAAATATTAGATGGATGAGGTTACAGTCAAATTAATTTTTAGCTTAGTTGTTAGGTTATTGGTTGGATTTGATGTTTGGTACTAATTTTTATTTTTTAAATTAGTCGTTGGGATAATTTTCTTTTTAGCAATTTGAACTTTAAATTAAGTTAATAGACAATCCAAACATTATTTTAAATTCGTAAATTTTTAGAAGTTTGAAACTTAAAAATGAACCAAATTGATCAACATACGCTCACAGACGCACTTCACAATTTCACCTCTCTGTGAAGACGCTTTACCAGCTCACTTAAGGCAAGTGAAGCCATAAAGCGTGTCTTTGAGGATATATCAGTCTATTTGATTTTAACATTTCAACTTTTAAAAATTATAATCTTAAATAAAGTTGGGATGATTTGGTTACTTCAAATTAAAGTTTCAAAATCTCATATTTTACAATTTTTCCATAAAATAAATTACTACTAACGTTTGGGTAAAAATTTTATCTCCACTAACTTTCACCAATGATATCTTAAAAATTAATTTAAATTTTAAAAACTATTTTAAATAGTGTCCCCAAATATGAAATTTTTTTCAAAAACTAATTTACTAAGTAAATAGTATTGGATATGCTTTCTCCAACCACATAATTAATATATATATATATATATATATATTTAGTTTACCCCTACCTAAAATTAAATCTATTTGAAATATTAAGATTTTAAATTTTAAATAGTTTGATTTGATTTAAAGATTTTAAATTATTTTTTATATATAATTATTATTATTGTAATATTTATTTTATTCATAATAATATTATTAAAAATATTATATATATATATATATACATATTTATTGAGTTTTGCAAGGGTGGACTCAAGCCTTTGTGGACGATACACCCATGGATAAAATTATGATGGATTGAAAAATGTTTATCAATTCTATTGTTTGCAAAATTTTAAACAATTTTAAAGTAAACTAATTATTATTACCTCTCTAACTTTTCATTTTTAAAAATGTATAAAAGGGATAAAATGTCATTTAATATAAATCATCATTTCATTCTATTGCTTTCCTCCCAATTTGAGAGGAAAGAAATTTTAAGATTGTGATGGAATGAAAAATGATGTATACTACTATATTCCATGGGTTTTTGTAAAACAAATAAATGATCTAAACAATGGTAAATTAAAATTTTCATTCCATTCATTTCCATCCCACCGCAGCATGGAGATGGTGGCTGCGTGAAGACAACAAAAGTGGTGGCGATAGTGAAAACATGGAGAGGAAGAGGCGGGGACGTGGAGAAATGGTGGTTGTGTGTAAAAGTGAAAAGTTAAATAATGATATGGATCTGGAAATGGGTAAAATACATATTGAAACTATAGATATTTCACATGCGGTCAACATTCAATCTTCTGTGTAGTCATACAAAACTATAGGGCGTTCAACCTTAAATCGGTTGGACCATTAGAGATTAGTCTGAGATCGTTTAAGACAAAAGATCCCGCATGAAATAGGGAAACGAGGTGTGGAACCTTCATGGACACCAGTGTGGTGTTTGCTGTAGGTACTCCAACGCTCAAGTTGGATTTGTCCTAATGAGAAAGAAAGTAAGAAAGTGGAGACATAATACATTTATCTTTTGCTTTGCTCGGAGGATGTATTAGAGGTTGGATTTTCGGAGATCTAAGAGCAACTAGAGTGAGTTAAGAGAATTAGATTACCTGAGCAATGTCAGAATCGTTTAAGTATTTTGCCTTTTAAGTGGTTTCCGTAGGAGGGGAATTGATCTTTGCAATTTGAGCGAGCTTTTTAGAGGCACTTTAGTGTTGCCACTTCGAGGAGTGGGGTTTGATCCCATGATTGTTGCAGATCCTCCACCGAATTTAGAATTTAGTGAAGACCACGTCAAGTGTTTGTTTAATTCATCCTTACGGAAAATCGGAAAATTGGGCCTTGTTGAGAAGTCTTATGGGCTTGAGAGCCTGATGGGCCAATAGCAGGGTGGGTTTGATTGGGCCGGATGGCTTACCTAGCCTATTTTGAGCTTTAAGCCTATTCTTATAGTTCGGGTGTGGCAGGTTGTATGAGACCATGATAAGGAGTAATTGAGTTCATTAGTATAATTAAAATATTATTTTAATTGTACTATATATATATATATATTAAAAATCTGTTTGGTATGACTTATATAAGTACTCTTATAGTTTTTTTTTTTTTTTTTTTTTTTTTTTTTTTTTAAATGAAAAACACTTTTATATAATGTTTGGATAGAAATTCAAAAGTACTTATAAACTGATAAAGTACTTTCACTGAAAGCGGCTAAGGTGATGCTTTTGTAAAGTGCTTTTACTTCTCTTTTTTATTCGGTCAGAAATGAAAAGCACAAGTTATTCCAAATAGGCTCTAAATAGTATAATAAAAAAATGAATTCTTTTTTTCAAGTTTAACTAAATAATTATAGATATTTTTAAAAAGTTTGCAAAAATAAACTTTTAAAAGTTTGAATTGAACTCTATACGTTGTTGATGTAATTTACAGATTGTGAACATAGTTCACCAACTCTATAAATAATGCGATTTCACATGTATTTTGGAAATTTTGGAAATTAAGCCTATGGGATGAAAACCAAACTTCTACCAATTTATTAATTTTTTTAATTTTTTTAAAAAATAGATCTCTAGTTATATTTTGAAATTTAAAAGCTAAATGAATTATAAAAAAATCCATAGTTTCTATAAATAAAAATAAATATTAATTTTATATTTTATGTTATATTTTAAAAAAAAAAAATCTTAATGAAAAGTCTGCCTTATTGGATATGCTTTGTGTTTTTGGTGGATTTTGCTATGTTTTGAGGAAATCCAAAGACAATTACTAATATGTACAATTACTACATAAATGTCGATTTCATAGTCAGCATTTTCTTCTCAATCACTTTTTTCGTCACTCTCTGCACTAAAACAAATGGAAGCAACAACTGGATTTCTTGAATCGAAAAGGTAAAATCTTTTCTTGTTTTTCAATCATGAACCACTCTTCACAGCTTCATATACTTGTTCAGCTAGAGATCAAGGTTATTGAGTTATGTTTGCACAATTAGTTTGTCTTCCAAACATTTAATTGCTCAGTAATCCCACTTTCAATTTTCTCTGTAAAAGATATTCAGTAGTTACAGGAGGAAACAGGGGACTTGGGTTCGAAATATGTAGACAATTGGCTTCAAATGGCATCACAGTGGTGTTAACATCTAGAGATGAGAAGAGAGGTCTAGAAGCTGTTGACAAACTCAAACAATCAGGTCTTTCTGATTTTGTCATCTTTCATCAGCTTGATGTCACAGATCCTTCTAGTATTGCTTCTCTTGCTGACTCCATCAAAACTCAGTTTGGAAAACTTGATATCTTGGTTTGATTTTTGAACCCATTTATTGAAAATTCACTTTTGTGACCTAATCTTAACAACATTTGTGAACACTATGTATCCCTTCTGTACAGGTGAATAATGCAGGTTACATTGGTGTTGAATGGACTGAGGAATTTGTATCAGCTGTAAAAACTACTGGTGCTGTGGTAAATATTCCATTTGTTTTTGTTCTGTTTCATTGTGTAAGTGTAATGTGATTTTGGCATATATGTGAATATTGTGCTATAATGTTTGAATGTGCAGCCTAATGAAGCTGGTTCTGATTGGAACAAACTGTCAATTCAAACTCCAGAGATGGCTACAGAGTGTTTGAAGATAAACTACTATGGTGCTAAATGTATGGTGGAAACATTGATTCATCTACTCCAATTATCGGATTCGCCCAAAATTGTTAATGTTTCCTCTGTCTCAGGCTTGCTAAAGGTAATATAATCCTAGTCCTCTATGTACCATTATATCATTGAACATATGAACTTGAGTTGTCTAACACTATGACATAACAGTTTTTACTAATTTGTTTTAGCTCATTTTTTGGATTTATGCTGATACAGAATATAAGCAATGAATGGGCTAAAACGACCTTAATCGAAGTGGAAAATCTGACAGAAGAGAAAATAGACGAGATTTTGAGCAAGTTTATGAAGGATTTTGAACAAGGGTCCTTAGAGAAAGAAGGATGGAGACCATATCTGTCTGCTTATTGTGTTTCTAAAGCTGCTTTGAATGCATACACTAGACTTTTGGCTAAAAGGTACCCAGATATGTTGATCAATGCTGTTTGTCCAGGTTCTGCAAAAACAGACTTTGTTAGTGGATTAGGTCTTAGAACTGCTTCTGAGGCAGCCCAATTCATTGTCAGGCTTGCTCTGCTTCCTCAAACTGAGTCTTCTGGGCTTTTCTATAGTCAAAGTGAGATCTCTTCCTTCTAGACTTTGGAGAGTTTTAAACATGTAGTTTGTTTAATGCTATGAATTGTCAAATAAATTTATACATGGTGTAGTAGTTGTATGGAAGTTGATTCTATGGACAATTGTTTGAATATTTTGCAACGTTGCTGCTTATTGCACTACATCATGATCATATATGTAATCTCTCTATAGACATTTATATATAAATTTTATAGTCGCTGTGAGAGACATTTATATATAAATTTTAATCTCAGAGACTGTTTAACACTAGCTGTTGTTGAATGTTGATTCCAATATTCTATACTATAGAATATAACAGGCAAACAGAAGCAAAAACCCTTTTCAGAAACCGCTTAGTGTTTCCAAGCACATGACAGTGACTGCAACAACAGCAGTAACAAGAATCATGGCTTCCAGGACTCTGGCTGCAGCAGACACAACATAAGCAGTACCAGAAATACCGCCACTGGCAGCAACACCACCACCAGAATAAGCTGGATTTCTCCAAAACGGTGTTCCATCTCCCGGTGGATTGAAGTAGTAAATTCCTGGAGGAGGAAACCGCTGGTCGGGAAGTAACTGTGGAGGAGGCAAGAAGGGGTTGGAGGAGATGGGTACATTCGGAGAAAATCGAGGATTTGGAAGAGACGGGACACGTGGAAATTTATCAACCGAGCCGGTGTTTGGCCTAGGAATTGGTGGCAAACCCATTGCTAGATCTTCTACACCTACAAGGATGAGTACTAAAACCAGTGAAGAATAACAGTCACCTCTATATATATACACGCCTGTAGTAACAAGTTACCAACCTCCATGGCCCTACAAGACCGCGTCGCAACTACTCTACCGAACTTCCAGTACTCAACATTAAAGCATGTGACCATCGTCAACTCAACTGTTACTCTTTCCTTATTCTCGTATTGAAATTGACTTGTGTAGTAATATTATAATACTATTTATTAAATATGGGAGAGTAAAGACATTGACCAAGAGGGTTGACTTGACACACGTGTAGGTTTCAAGGGTAGAGAGGGACAAATGGTTCACTGCGGTGGGAAAAAAACATACAAACACCTAAACCGAACCGATCCAATCCGAACCGAACATGTTTGGTTCGGTTCCTATCATGTTTCTCTGGGTGTTCGGTTCTCAATACAACCAAACACTCAAGGTAGGGTGTTCGGTTTGGTTTTGAGGTTAAAAAACCGAACCGAACACCTAAACATAATTTTAAAAGATTTTATATATTTTACTATTATTTAAAGTTCAAACACCCAAAAAATCTACCAATTTGATTTGATTTTGATTTGTTTTTGTTTAAATACTAATATTTGTTCTATATTTGAATCAATTTCATTAAAATACATTTTAATGACTATGTATTTTTATAAATAGTCAAAGAAAAGTCAATAAAATTTGAACACCCAAGAACCGAACCGAACCAAACATGTTTGAGGGTGTTCGGTTTGGTTCGGTTCGCCATAGGATATTTGGGTGTTCGAAAAACACCTAGAACCGAACACCCAATTTACATGTTCGTGTTCGGATTCACTCGAAACCGAACCGAACATGTAGTTGCCCATCCCTATGGTTCACCGTCCCAGTTTCGCTGTCCCATAAGTATTATCCTAATTATTGATAGTGAAAATAAGGAAAATTACATATTTTCAAATTTTTTTTTCTTAGTTTTAAATCACCCAAAATTTTTTAGACTTTTAAACCTTTTTATAAAAGAATTGTAAAATTAAATTGTAGATTTTTTTTCCTTCAAAATGAGCTTCCCGGTATTACTATCGAGAAGCAGGCAAAATTGAATCAGTTTTTCGATTTATAATACCAGGAAGATGAAATTCGCTTCTCGGTACTATACACCGGGAAACAGACTTGAATTTTGTCTGTTTCCTGTGTGTAATAAAGGGAAGCAAAATTTTGTTTTCTTGTGCCCTGTGTGTAATACAGGGAAGCAAAATTTTGTTTCCGTGTATTACACATAGAAAAACAAGCAAAATTCAAGTCTGCTTCCCGGTGTAATACTGGAAAATTATTGAATATATTTTTTCTCGGTATTAAAGGGTAAAATGGTCATTTCAATCTATTTTTTGCAAAAATATTTTCAAAAAGTTTAGTTTTATAAAAATTTTAATGTTGATTTAAAAATATAATTTTTTTAATAAAAAAGTCCAAAATGGCAAATCAGGGTTTTGAGACCATGAACAGCAGGGACGTGAATCCAGCTTCCCCTTTTTGATAAAAATGTAGTTTGTTTTACGCTATGGATTGTCTGATAATGCACGTGAATTTGAATCTCGGTGAATTTTTCTAGTATTTGACTTCTGATAACTGGGGCTGTTGTAGAGATTGATTATAAGAACAGTAATTAATTTCAATATATTGCAACCTTGATTATTCCACTATATCGTATATATCCTGTCTATGATATTTGTGGTAGTAAATTTTCAATTATGTTCGTAACTAATATTTTTATATGAACAAAAATTAAATCTTAACGTATCTCCTCCGTTTTTTCTCTTGATAAAATCGGTTTTTTATTTTATTTTATTTTATTTTTATTTATTATTATTTTTTAAATGTTTTTCTTCATATTTGATTGTTCTCCCTTTAATAAAAATAACTGTAAATAGATTGTTTCAGAATAACCAAGACATTAAAATGAAATAAAGGAGAAGTGTAAATTGAATTCTATTCACAGTACGTAACCTTATATATATATATATATATATAAATAAAAGGTTCTGCGAACCACAACCACAGGTATAGTAAAAACAATTGTACAGTGAATTTATAACCCCACAAAACAGCAACACCAATCTTAATAAAATATTTTAGAATTAGCTTGTTAAGATTTCTCTAGCAGTCTGAATCTCTTCTTTTTCAGTGGAATTCAGAATTTTAGTTAGAATTTTAGCTTGTTAGTATCTTTCCGATCATAAAATCTAATATTGTTATGTTTTGTTTTTTCATACTGCAGTAGACATGACAATGACTAATTTGTTGTCCACGTAGATAACTGTAGGCTTGTTAGACGATAAGTCAAATTCACTCAAAATTTTCGTTAGCCATATACCTAGATTTGCAGTAGAAGCGGCAGTCATATACTCAATTTCAGCAGTTGATTGAGCCATTATATCTTGCTCCATGAAAAAAAAATCTGATGGAAATGAAAAATAGTAGCCATGAGTGCTCTTAGAGTCATCCAAATATCCACCCCAATAACTGTCACAATAACCAATAAGGGCACCATCTTCTACATCTCTAAACCATAAACCGGAATGAGCTATTCCTCTTATATATCTTAACACCCTTTCAGCAACTCCAAAATGTTCCATGCTAGGACATTGCATATATCTAGACAACATATTAGCAATGAACATTAAATTTGGTCTAGAAGCTGTAAAATATAACAAACTCTCAACTAAACTCTTGTAAACTCTACAATCTGCCTTCTCTTTACAATCATCTTTCACCAACTCCTCATTTACAACCAAAGGATATGTGACAAACTTGCATTTATCCGACTTGAATTTCTTTAAAAAAAAACTCAATGAATACTACTTCTGAGATAAGAAAATCCCTTCAGAACATTGATACACTTCTAGTCCTAAAAAGAACTTCATTTGACCCAAATCAGACATCTAAAAAACCTTTACCATCTAAGATTAAATTTATAGAACTGCAAAAGGATATTCTCCAGTAATCATCAAGTCATCTACATAAACTGAAATCATTATTAATTTTCCTTCACTTTGCCTTTTAATGTATAAGGTAGGCTTATTCAAGCTTTTATTAAACCCTTGAGACAACAGATGAGAATCTAACATGTTGTATCAAGCATGAGGAGCTTATTTAAGCCCATAGAGTACTTTCTTGAGTTTGTGAACCTTTTCTTCTTTTCTTCTTCACATGCAGCTTCAATCCCTTCACTTTGTTCAACATATATGTCCTCTTCAAGTACACCATTGAGAAAGACAAATTTGACATCTAAATGGAAAATATTCCACTTGTATTATGTTGCAAGAGCAACTAACATCCTCCTATCTTATGTCAAGAAACTAGAGCAAATGTATCTCTGAAATCTACTTCAGGTTATTGTGTATAACCCTTCACAACAAGTTTGACTTTATGCTTGAAGATGGAGCCATCAGGATTGAACTTTGTTCTATAGATCCACTTCACACTACTAAATTTCTCTGCTTTGGTCTATCAATTAGCTCCCATGTATTTTTATTTATTATTTATTTATTTTATTATTATTATTATTATTTTTTTATCATGGCTAGCTCCTCATTCGTTGCTAATCTCCATTCTTGATGACTAGCAGCTTCTTCATAAGAACATGGTTTAACCAAAGTGACATTACATTACTTATAAATGTCCGCCAAAGACCTCGTTTTAATAATTTAAGAGTCTGTTATTTCAATTTCTACAATAGATGGAGTAGTATAATTGTTACGTGTAAATTTGAAGATGTTGGAGTAGATCCAACATATCCTTCACTATAACTTTTTCATCCTTATAATAATAACTAGACTGATCAATAATTAGATCTCTGCTCACAAATACCTTATTCGAAGTAACATTGTAAACTTTGTAACCCTTAGCCGTTGTAGTGTAACCTAATAAAACATAAACTTCAACCTTATTATCTAATTTTGATCTCTTTACATCAAGTAGATGTGCATAGCATATTGAACCAAACGCCATCAAATGTCTTGCTGAATGTTTTACACCTTTCCAAGCTTCAAACAGTGTCATACCATGAACTTCTTTGGTTAGCTATCTACTGAACTGATATACAGCTGTGTTAATTGCTTTAGCCCAAAGCTGATTGAGCATTTTCTTGTCATCCAGCACACTTCTAGCCATCTGCATGATAGTTCAATTTGTTCTCTCTGAGACTCCATGCTCAGGTGTATAGCTCACTGTAAGTTGTCTTTGAATCCCCAAATATCTACAATAATTGTTTAGCTGAGATGAAGTATACTCATATCCATTATCTGACCTGATGTACTTTATCTCACAACCCTATCCCTTTCAGCCATTGCCTTGAATTCTTTTAAAGTTGAGAAGACTTGAAATTTGCTGCTAAGAAAGTAAATCTAGATCACCTTATAAGGTCATTATAAACAATAGAAAATATTGATTTCTATTAAATCTTCATTGGTCCACACAAGTCTGTATGAATGAGCTCTAACTGTGCTTTGCTCTCCAATGACCTTTCGAAAAAGTTTATCTATGCAACTTACAAAATTGACATGATTAACACTCATCCTTGCTCATGTCAATTTTAGGAATATCAATCCCCAAACATTTGATTGCAGATACAACATAATGACCAAACCATTTATCTCAAAGTTGAGAATTATTAAGATCAATATTAAAAGAGCAGTTATCGTCGTAACAAAAAATAGGAAAGCAATTATCAACCATAGAGATCTTTGCAACTTTAGATCCTTTAGGATCATAAATGATACATGATTTCTATTAAAAAATAAGAGAGTAGTGCTTATGAAGTATTTGAGCAGCACTCAACAGATTGAGAGTCAAATTTGGCACATAGAGAACGTCATGACTAAGCTTAATACCTAAATCAGCAAGGAACTTGATAGATCCTCTACCTTGAGCTACCACCAATACACTATTTTTAAGTTTTATCTTTATTATATTAGATCTGTCCAACATAGCAAATAGGCTCTCATCCTTTGCCAGGTGCCTTGTACATCCACTATCAATATACTAGATATATTTGTAAGTTTCTGTTGAGTGTGAAACAATGAAAATAGTTTCCTCTTATGTTATGTTGTAGTTTAGTGATTATCAATAAAATTGGCTTGTTAAGAAGTTGAACCAATCTTGTTCTGCTTCTACCTACAGAACTTCTAAATGTGTCCAATTTTTTTGACAGTATCTAAATTTCGTCTTCTGTCAATAATTCTTTTTTCAAGTTATTTGTCTTCTTACAAACACTACAAGGTGGAAATCTTCCTTTATTTTTTTATATATATTTTTTATGAATCACCATGATTTTCATTAAATTTTTCCTTCCCAGATTTATCACAAGAAACTTTCACAGCTTTTTTACTTTGCTTGGATTTCAACCTTGCTTGAAGAGCTTCTTCAATTGCTCATTCACTCCTCATTATCACTGCTCTTGAGTTAGTAATTTGAAAATTAATTCAGCTATTATAAGTTTAGATAGATCATAGGTCTCTTCAATAAATGAAATCTTTTATTCAAACTTATCTGGAAGATTATTAAAATCTTCTCCAAAACCTTTTAATCTGTGAAGTCTTCACCAAGTACTCTAATTTGATTTATAATCTCTATCATCTTTGAAGAGTATTTTTTGACATTGTTTGAATCCTTCATCTTCAAGAGCTCAAATTCCCTCCTCAAGGTTAGAATTTTCACAGCCTTCACTCTATTACTGCCTTCAAACTCTTCCTTCAACTTATCCCACGTCTCTTTTGTTGTTTTACAGTCCATTATTCTTATAAATATGAATCCTGAGACTACTGAGTGTACACAAGTGAGCATTTTTAGACGTCTAATGACTAACTCATCATATTTCTTAATTTCATTCAATGTTGCATTTGCTTTTAAAGTTGGAATGACATCTCATCCTTCCTCAACAACATCCCATAAGTTGAAAGCCTTCAAATATGCCTTCATCTTGATGGCCCAAACCTTGTAGTTTTCACCAGTAAACATAATTGGATTCATGGTTCCTAAAGCCATGACTTTCCAATACAATATTCAACTGTCAAGTAGAATAGAAAAGCAAAGCAACAACAACAGGCCTTTAAGATGACTGCTCTGATACCATGTTTCAGAATACAGACTAACGGTATAAAGCAAAACCAAGATAACAAGAAGAAACAAAACATGGTGTAAACTGTCTTCTATTGACTATATATAACTTTGACAATACACACACAAACATATATATATATAAAATGCTGCAAACCAGAACCACAAACATAATACAAGAAACTGTACAACATATGTGGTTTTATAACAACCACACAAAACAACAACACAGATCTCAATAAAATATTCTAGAGAAATCTTAACAAGCTAACATAGATTATGTGCTAGATGTAAGTTTTCTCTAAGTTAAGTCTGTTGCTTGTAGTAGGTTAAATATCATGGATAGACTCAAAGCCCAATGAACGAAGTCCAGGTATATTCATAGTTGATGACTAATCTTAACAACATATATGAAAACCATCTATCACTTTTGTGCTGATGGATAATGCAAGTTACATAGGAGTAGAATGGACTGGTGAATTTATTTATCATCTGTACAAACTGTTACTGAATTAAGATTTTTCGTACATATTCTAGTGTTATCATTTTGTGTAGATGTTATCATTTGTTTGTTGATGTAACATGGTATGGGTTTTTGTATTTGACAGTAGGTCTACTAGTAGGTATGGTATGCAGTGTTGTACTAGTTATCTTTCTCATGTAAGTTATATTTGAAGTTTAAAATAGGATATATGAGATGACCTAGTTGTTGTTTTGAGTGTCATTATTTTTCTCTGCAAAATCTTATTCTTTTTAGCCCAGCCAACAGATTAAAAGGAAGGTTCAAAACCTACAATTGGTATCAGAACTACTATTTCTTAAAGGGATCTGTGTGAGCTGTTTTAGGGGTTCATTTTTTGAAGTGTTTATAAAGGCAAGGAAGGAACACTTCCACAGAACAACAATGGCTTCAAGTAGTGGCAACAATGGGTTGAATCCACCTACTTTCAATGGTGAAAATTATCACATGTGGTCTGTCAAGATGAAGGCATTTCTAAAGGCTCATAGTTTATGGAAATTGGTGGAAGATGACTCAGAACTACCAACTTTAAGAACTAATCCAACAATAGCTCAAATAAGGCAGCATGAAGAAGATGTTGCAAGGAAACCAAAGGCATTAACATACCTGCATTCTGCCTTATCAGACTCCATCTTCACAAGGATAATGGCTTGTGAAACACCTAAAGAGGTTTGGGATAAGTTGCAGACAGAGTTTGAAGGATCTGAGAGAGTTAAAATGGTGAAACTACTGACATTGAAAAGAGAGTTTGAGATGCTGCGAATGAAGGATGGAGATACTGTCAAGGAGTACTCTGCAAAACTCCTAGATATTGTTAATAAAATCAGAGTACTTGGAGATGATTTTGATGACCAAAAGGTTGTAGAAAAGATTCTCATAAGCCTACCTACTAAGTTTGAGTCAAAGATCTCAGCAATAGAAGAATCATGTGATCTGAGAACACTTACAGTTGCTGAACTCATAAGTAAACTACAAACACAAGAGCAAAGACAATTTATGAGAGAAGAGACAGCAACAGAGGAGGCTTTTCAAGCTAAACAACAATGAAGGCAACAAACAAAAAATGTTAACAGATCAGGAGGAAAAGGAAAAGCTACAGCAAACTCAAAAGGTTCAGACAAGAAAGGGAAATTCCCTCTTTGTAAGATCTGTCAGAGAGATAACCATATGGAGAGAGATTGTTATTTTAAAGACAAGCCACCAATTCAATGCAGATTTTGTAAAAGGATGGGACATATAGAAAAGAATTGCAGGCAGAAGATGAACCTACAAAAGGACTCTCAGCCTCAACAACAAGCTAATTATACAGAAGATCAAGAGGAAACCTTAGATAGCTTATTCATGGTAACACATGCTGATGTTTTCAAAGGGAAGGACTCTTGGATCATTGACAGTGGGTGCACAAACCACATGGTCAAAGACAAAGCATTATTCAAAACACTGGATCAGAAAATCAGAACCAAGATCAAATTAGGAAATGGAAAAGTGGTCACAGCGTAAGGAAAGGGATCAGTTGAAGTTCACACTTAACAAGGTACTAAACTCATTAAAGATGTCTTGTACCTACCTTGTCTTGCTCAAAATTTATTGTGTGTCACTCAAATGCTTTCAAATGGTTACTCTCTAGAATTCAAGAATATGCTTTGTTTCATTTATGACTCTGACAAGTTATTGGTAGCTAAGGTTCCTATGAGTGACAAAAATTTTTCATTAAATTGGAACAAGTGCTATTACCAAACACGTTTCATGATGATGGAAGAGTCAAAACTATGGCACAGAAGATATGGTCACTTCAACTATGCAGGGCTCAAGTTTTTGAACACTAAATCTATGACTAAAGACTTGCCAGAAATTAAATCAGAAGAGGGTGCTTGTGGTACCTGTCAATTGGGGAAACTTCACAGAACTTCTTTTCCTCAAAAGGCAACCTGGAGGTCAAAGGAAAGGCTGCAACTGGTTCATTCCGACATATGTGGGCCTATGAAGACAGAATCATTGAGTGGCAACAAGTATTTTGTGTTGTTCATCGATGATTTTTCAAGGATGTCATGTGTCTATTTTCTAAAGCAGAAGTCAGATGTGTTTAATGTGTTCAGGGAATTTAAAAAATCAGTTGAAACTCAAAGTGGCCTCAAGATCAAAACCTTGGGAACTGACAATGGTGGTGAGTACTCCTCAAGAGAATTCAGAAAGCTTTGCTCAGATGAAGGTATCATCCATCAATTCACTGTCAGTTTTTCACCTCAACAAAATGGAGTTTGTGAAAGGAAAAATAGATCTGTAGTTGAGATGGCTAGATCAATGCTTGTAGACAAGAAAATGCCTCATGTTTTTTGGGCAGAAGCTGTCTTTACCTCTGTACATCTCTTGAACAGATTACCAACTAAGGCAGTGGATGGCAAGACTCAAATTGAAGCTTGGAGTGATCTTAAACTTTCAGCAAAATGCCTCAGAGTATTTGGGTCAATTTGCTATGTTCATGTCCCATCTTTGAAAAGGAGTAAAGTTGATAAAAAGGCAGAGATTGGTATCTTCTTGGGATATGCTTCAAATACCAAAGGCTACAGGGTGTTCAATGTTGAAACCAAGAAGATTGTTATAAGCAGAGATGTAATGGTGGATGAAAATGCTTATTGGGATTGGGATACCAAATGATTATGGAAGATGAAATGTATTGTAAATCATCTAGTGAAGAGCTGCAACCTCACAGTGAATATGACAAGGAATTGGAAGAAAATTCACCACCAGACTCCCCTGTTCTTAGAACAAAAACATTGGCTGAAATATATGAATGTTGTAATATGGCTTCCTTTGAACCTGAAAATTTCGAAGATGCAGCTAAGCAAGAGGTTTGGAGGAAGGCTATGGAGGAGGAGATAGGTATGATTGAAAAGAATCATACTTGGTAGCTGGTGAAGATGCTTGAAGGTAGAAACATAATTGGAGTAAAATGGATTTACAGAGCCAAAACAAATCCAGATGGCTCTATCAACAAGCATAAAGCCAGACTGTTGTGAGGGGATTTTCACAGCAAATGGGGATAGATTATGGAGACACATTTGCTCCTGTGGCTAGGCATGAAACAATAAGATTTTTACTGGCACTTGCAGGACAAATGAAATGGAGAGTTTTCCATTTAGATTTAAAATCTACATTCCTAAATGGAGAACTCAAGGAAGAAATCTTTGTGGAGCAACCTGAAGGCTTCAAGAAGAATGGTATGGAAGACTATGTGTTGAAGCTGAACAAGGCCTTATATGGCCTTAAACAAGCTCCAAGAGCTTGGTATGAGAAGGTTGAATCTCACTTGATGAAGTGCAATTTCAAGAAGAGTAACAGTGAGGCTACTTTGTTTACTAAGAAGCTGGATGGTGAGAGTCTTATCATTGTTTCAATATATGTTGATGACATGTTAGTTACTGGTAGTGATGCTTCTCTACTAAGCAAGTTCAAAAGGGAGATGGAATCTAAGTTTGAGATGTCAGACTTGGGAGAAATGAATTATTTTCTGAGCATGGAAGTTCAACAGTGTGATGATGGCATCTTTGTGACTCAAAAAAAGTTTGCTCTAGAGGTTCTTAAGAGATACAAGATGGAGAGGTGCAAACCAGTTTCTACTCCTCTCATTCACAGGGAGAAACTATCCATGGAAGAGAAAGGCAAAGAGGTAGATGGGATAATGTATAGAAGCTTGATTGGCAGTTTGATGTATCTTAGTGCTACTAGACCTGATACTGCCTATTCTATTGGAGTTCTTTCAAGATTTATGCAATCACCCGGTCAAGTCCATATGGGAGCAGCTAAACACTTGTTAAGATACATAAAAGGAACCATGGATTACGGATTATGGTTCACTGCCTCACAAAATGGAAGTCTTACAGGATATAGTGATAGTGATTGGGCTGGATGTCCTAATGATATGAGAAGCACAAGTGGTTATGTATTCTCATTTGGCTCTGCTGCATTTTCTTGGATGTCAAAGAAACAAGGAAATGTAGCACAATCAACAGCAGAAGCAGAATATGTTGCAGTTGCAGAAGCTGGAAAATAAGCATTATGGCGTAGGAAAATTCTGAGTGATGTATATGAGAATACTGATGAAACAACTGTTATTCATGTGGATAACAAATCTGCAATATCAATTGCTCATAATCCAGTTCAACATGGTAGAACAAAACACATCAATGTTAGATTTCATGCCATAAGAGAAGCTGTTAAAGAAAGAAAAATCATATTGCAGTATTGTAAGTCTGAAGAACAACAAGCAGATATCACGACTAAATCATTGTCAAGCAAAAGGTTTGAAGATCTTAGAGCTAAACTTGGAGTATTTAAGAAAAATCTTATGGGAGGATGTTACTGAATTAAGATTTTTCGTACATACTCTAGTGTTATCATTTTGTGTAGATGTTATCATTTGTTTGTTGATGTAACAGGGTATGGGTTTTTGTATTTGACAGTAGGTCTGCTAGTAGGTATGATATGCAGTGTTGTACTAGTTATCTTTCTCATGTAAGTTATATTTGAAGTTTAAAATGGGATATATGAGATGGCCTAGTTGTTGTTTTGAGGGTCATTATTTTTCTCTGCAAAATCTTCTTCTTATTAACCAGTGAGCCAACAGATTAAAAGGAAGGTTCAAAACCTACACAAACTACTGTTGGTGTCTCTTCCTTCTAGACTTGAATTAGAGAGTTTTTTTTTTTTTTTTTTTTTTTAAATTTGTTTAATGCTATGAATTGTGATATAATGCATGTAAGTTCAGATTTCTCATGAGTGATGAGAACAAATACAATAATGGTATAACTTAGTTTACTTGGAACTTATTTATGTATGACATGATTTCTGGATAAAGATAGTTCCAGACTCTTAAAACATCAACATCAATATAAACAATGTTGGAAGAAGTGTTCAAATAGATCATGCGGTAGATGTAAAAGTCTTCCAGTTTGAATATTTTCTCTTGGAGGTATATACTTATTTCTATTATATATATATATATATATAAGACAAGAAATATATAACGTAGAGAAAGATATATGACATTACTTTCTCAAACAAGAAGTTAGTCATTCACCATAATTTATAAGTCGCTCCCCCAACAAAAGCTTCCAGATTTGAGCAATATAACAGTAATGTATTGAAAATATATTGTTTTACTTGCAACTCAAGTTATGAATATAAGAGTTTGAAGGAAAATTCGAGAATTCCTCCTTTCTCCTAGTCTAAAGCTCACCAAAAGACATTCAGTATTCAAAGATGATCTTCTCCTTTCTACTTCTCTCCCTAACATAAGACAAAAGTTAAGCAACTCAATGACCAAACCATGTTCTGCAGAATTTCTTATCCTGTTGCACAAACTATGTATCTGTTTGTTACCAGCGTCATCCGTGTTTATTTACTCATTTGCCATTACCATCCTTTTTCTTGAATATACTTGAGTAATAGCTGGTCTAACAATACTCCTCCATAACATTCATCTTGTCCACAAGATGAATTTCTGAAAATTGAGTTTCAATATCTTCCTTAAACTCCCAAGTAGCATCAGATTCTGGTTGCCCTTCCCATTTGATGAGCACCTCTCATCCTGCATTATGTAACTTAGGTCGAATGGCTTTTACTTATGCTAGTAGAGTGATTAGGTCCCATTTTCCTCCTTATTGATCTGGCAGTGTTGAAGCCTTTACCTGGACACCAATAGTCGATCTTAGTTGGGAAACGTGAAACACCGAATGAATCCTAACAGATTCAGGTAGCTTTATGCACCAATCTTTCTCACCACTTTAAATAAACCAAAATATTTTGGAGCTAGTTTCTCATTAGTTCTTTTTTAAATAGAAATCTACCGATAAGGTGCCAGTTTGAGCAGTGCCAAATCTCCTTCTTGAACACCACATCACTACGCCGCTTATCTACACTTTACTTTATCTATTGTCGAGCATTAGCTAAGTGCTGCTTAGTCTTTGTAAGATAATGAGCCATTTCTTGTAACAACAAATCCCTGGAGTCCACCATCGTTGTTTTAGCTCTCCCATTTAGATTAGTTGGGTTTCTCTCCCATATAAAACCTTGAATGGGTTAGGGCCAATACTTGTATGATATGATATGTTGTAGTAGTATTCAACCCATCCTAACCCTTTCGCCCATTGATGAGGATGTTCTCTAGTAAAATACCTCAGATATGCTTCCACTGACCTTTTAACAACCTCTGTAGAACCATCTGTTTGAGGATGATAATATGAACTATACTTCAACTCTGTGCCATGCGTTCAAAATAATTCACTTTAAAACCTACTCAAGAACACCTAATCCCAATCTATTACAATTGAGCTAGGAAATCCATGAACCTTCACCACCTCTTTGATGAAGGTTGTTGCCCTAAAAACTACGAATGCCATTTTTTAACAGCCAAAACTATGCCCAAGAACTCTCTTTCATATGCCAATGATCCCTTCCTTTCTATCAATATTGTCTGACTGAAGTATGCAATTGGTCTATTGTTTTGCATCAATACTGCCCCAATGCCTACTTCTGAAGCATTTGTTTCTAAAAAAATGGATGTTCAAAGTTTGGAAGTGCTAACACTAGAAATGTTTTTATGGTTTCTATAATATTGCTAAAAGATTCTCTACTTCCAATGTCCATCTAAAGTTATTCTTTTTCAGCATTTGAGTTATAGGCCAAGCAAGTTGTCCATATCATTTAACAAAATTGTGATAATAACATGTTAATTCGAGGAACCCTCTTAACTCCTTTAGCAAACATAGCCACCTTAACATCACTTCAATTTTTCCTTTATCTACCACAACTCCTTCAGCTAAAACAATATGTTCTAGATACTCCAAAGTTGACTGCGCGTGTACACATTTCTTCCGATTTGCAAAATTTTTTTGATCTTTCAAAACCTTTAAAACTATCTTCAAATGACTCAAGTGCTCCTCCATGCATTTGTTGTAGATGAGGATGTCATCAAAGAACAATAAAACAAACTTCCGAAAAAATGGTTTAAAAATTTGATTCACTTAGGATTGAAAGGTTGCCGAGCATTTGTTAAGCCGGTTGGAATCACAACAAATTTATAATGACCTTCATGAGTTCTAAAAGCAGTCTTTTAATGTCTTTATCCCTCATTCTAATTTGATGGTAACCCAATTTGGGGTCGATCCTTGAGAAGAACACTGCTCCATTAAACTCATCTAATAGCTCCTCTATATTTGGAATGAGAATTTTACCTACGATGGTGACTCTATTTAAGGCAGGTAGTGGACAAAAAACTGCCATCCCCCTTCTTTCTTCTTAACAAGCAATATAGGACTAGCATAAGGTGAAACACTCAGCTATATAATTCTCGCCTCTAATATTTCCTTCACTAATCTCTCTATTTCAGTCATTTGAAAATGAGAATATTTATAAGGTCGTACTCTAACCGGCCCTACCTCTTCTACCAAGTTGATGGAATGTTCATTCTCTCTCTTAGGATGTAAAGTGTGAGGCATACTAAAGACTTCCACAAAATCTTACAGAATACTCTCCATCTCAGCATTCATCTCACTGAGCTGTTGTTCTTGGTCTTCCTTAACAATACCTAGCTGCAACCAATATATTGAATCTTCCATGTGAGTGCCTTTGATCAATGTCTTTACACCAACTAATGTTTTAGACAAATTATAGTCTCCATTGATCATGATCTCTTTCTCCCCTGTCTTAACTTTCATGGTCATGGTACTCCAATTATTCACCACTTCCCCCAAGGTTTGTAACCACTTAATTCCTAATATCACATCATTGTTTCTTAGCTCCATTGGTAAGAAATCCTCACATATTTCTAGTCCCTGAACATTTAAGGATAAGTTTGTGTAGATTTCCTTTCCCTTCACCTTCACACCATTACCTATAACAATCATGTACTCTTTAGTTTTATCCCACTTGGGTTGTGTTCGGCGTGTGCGTTTGAAACAACATTTAACAGTTTGGACAGTGGTCGAGATAGCAGTTTGAAAAAATTAGTGTTTGGCTACAGCGGTTGAATATAGCGGTTAGCGGTTTCGATAACGATTTTCAGAACGCAATATGAAACAGCGTTTGTTAAAATGCTATTAAACAATTTCCATTTATATCCTTCAAATTTTAATGAAAAATACTTTTATTTATATCCTTACAATTTTAGTGATATTCTATTTAAATGATATTAATTGCTAACAACACATTTTCACTTATATCCTTAACATTTTAATGATATTCCATTTTAATGAAACATGTTTTTATTTATATTCTTACCATTTTAGTGATATTCTATTTAAATGATATTAGTTATTATATTTAAAGTATTAGTTATGATCGAAATATTTTTATAGTTTATATATTTAATCTATATTATACTAATAAAAATACAAATAAGTAAATAAATAATTATGTATAAAATTATTGTGAATTATAATTTTATTAATTTTATAAATTTGAAAATTTTAATATAAATATATTAAATAAAATTTAGCGTAGCAAATATAATTCTAAAATAAAATAATATCTTTTTAGTCTTTTTACATCTAACCGCTATTTAAAACCGCCATTGCTATTACCGAACAACCATTTGAGTCATTATTGAAATTGCTAAACAGACCGCTATTTTAAACAACTAACCACTACAACTATTCTAACCGCTATTTAAATCGCTGGTGCCGAACACAACTTTGGATTGCCATTTAACAACTAAATCTTGTGAAATAAAATTATGAGTTGCTCCACTTTCAATCAAGATAATCACCTCCTCTCATTCTAATTTCCCAATTACCTTTATGGTTTTGGTAAGGTTAACTCAGTAATAGCCCCTATAGTAAGTTCTATGGTTCGTAACTCCTCTTCATCCTCTATATTCTCCATAGCACACACACTAACCTTTTCATCTAAGACAATTATCACCTTTTGCTTTGGCAATTTGCACCTATGCTCAAGCAAGTACTCCTCATCACGTTTAAAACACAACCCTCGATTTCTCTTATCTTGTATTTCCCCAAATATTAGCCTTTCAAAATTTCCTCTCCTCTTATCTTCACTCTCGAACTACCCTTTTTTTCTCCGGACTTAACAGTGTTTTCCTGTGTTTTTCCATTCCTCACACTCACTCCAAAATATGATATCCATTTGTTTCCCTTTATAAACTCCAACTCCTTATTATTGTATTCAACCTGCTGTGATAATTTCATCATTTGTGGTAAACTTCTAGGATTTTGAGATTTGTAACTTTAATTTCAACTCTTTTGACAACCCATTCATAAAGGTGCTCTCCAAAACTTCATCACGTAAATCTGATAGTGGTGAAGCTAATCAATTTTACCTATTTGCTTAATTACAAGCAGTCTCTGGCACTAACTGCCCTCATATGCTGGTCGAAAATTTTGAGTGATTGACTCCTTCCGTCCTCCCAATCCTTAACTGGTCAACATCCTTTTATCCATCAAAACCATGAAAGTGCATATTTTTCCAAACTTAGAGCAACCAACTTCATCTTCTCAGCTTTTGTAAACCTCCCTATAGAGAATAACCATTTGGCGCAATAAACCCATCCATCAGGGTCATCACCCCCCAAAAACCGCCATCTCAACCATTCTTGTTCGACAATCTCTTCTATAATCTCTATTATGAGCAAATCCCAATGGCAGTTCATCGTGAATTCCATTGCATCCACCATGCTGAAGGTTGCCCTGTTCTCTTTGTCATTCTTATCTATTTCGTCCATACTTAGGTGGGAGTTCATGGCAAAAGCCTTATGTTGTTCAAATCCAGGTATTTGTCCTAAAGTAAGCCCCTCCCCTCGATGGTCTCTGGAGTTATTGGTTAGCATCTCAGGAATGATTGGTCCTTTCCCTTTGTCAATATTAGTGTCACCTTCAGTTCGACTAGTATCTTTTGACTCATATTCAGTTCACTTGCTATTTTCTTTCTGAGTACATATATGTTTCAACATATCTCGTATCTAGCCTTTTGCTTGTCCTCAAGCAAACCAATTAAAAATCTACGGAGACAACAATCAGTGCAAACTTATAATCATAATCCAAAGCAATTCATTAGGTATAGTTTTGAAAAATTTCCAAACAGTGACCAGCTCTTCTTTCAAAATTTCAAATCAACTAACTCAAAACTGGTCATTTTCTTCATGTTACAAACTGTCTGAGAAGATCCAAGTAATTGAGTATTGAAACTACTTCCTCACTGTAGTCTCTCATAAGTATTTGATCACTCAGAATCGTAAAGGTTACTCACACAATACACTAGTCACTTTTAAGAATCAGAGTTATGTACCAAGGCAAATGTGATTCTAGTGTTTCACAAGCACGTATGAAGAAAATTTAAGAACATCACGAACATTGAAATTCACTCATACACTGTACAGCACTTAGAGGTTCCTAAGTTCAGTACTGCCTTTTTATCTACCTTAGAATCTCTGATTTGTATATATAGGGAAAGTGGGGTCAAGTTAGCTTATGAAAGAAGGGAATTTCTTCAAGGAAACAAAGGTTAAACATACCACTAAATTCCTCTTAATCCCCTCTATTTTTTCTCTAAAGTGTTTCCCCACTCCATGATGCATTATTTACATACTATTTTATTTATGAACACTGTCCACTTTTATTTCTTGTGGCTCTCTCTTATTTATTTATTTATTTATTTATATCCACTTTTAGCAGTTCCAGGAACACACTTTTAAGTAAATCCTCACTTCCCATCTTTTCAACCCAAATTTAATGGTAAGTCCAAAGGGTATGATTGAGATTACATCTCTTATCTTTATGGTTTGGACTGGATTAGGGAATAAAGAAAAGGTATTAATGAGAATGGAAACAAATAGTTTGCCTCACAAGATATCAAGGTCTGGTTATATCAATCAGGCAAAAGCTTTTTAGTAGTTTCACGCACTCTCTCAAATCAGATCATTTTTTTTGGTAGATTAAAGACAGAACTTTACCCGACCAATGCCCTGTACACTTGAGGAATGTATGAGAAATTCAAAGCAACCCTATGAAGGTCCTGATTTCTATAGAAGAGAAATTGTTAGATAAATGTGTTTAATAAAGAAGAGAATAAAAATAACCTCTCTCATGAAGAAAAAGGCACAAAATTAAGCTCAAAACCTCACATACCACCCAAGGTTTTCTCCACTCTTTCCTTATCAAAACTCATCAACTTATTCACAATTCAAAGCTGACCAAAATCTCATCAGTGTTCAAAAAAATTTATCCAAAATTGCTCATCAAAACTGCTTGTTTTGAACACTTATTTTTCTGTTTGAAAATCTCATCTTATGAAAAACTAGATCACTTTGGATTATGAGCAATGTAAACTCGATCATGCACTCAGACCTAATATCCTAAAAAGATTTAAACAACAACTAAAAGTAAAAAAAAATAACAATATAAAATCAAACTAAACAGAAACATCACTAAAGACTAAACAAAAATATAAGTAATGTGATTGCTACCCCACCCCCAACTTTAAAAGAAAGCATTGTTCTCAATGCTTAAAAAAAACGAGATTTGGTGGAGAAGGAATTCCAAAAATTAAGCAACAGAAAGTTAGGTAAAGTACCTGAATGCCGTCATTGATATAAGAGATGTCGCCCAAAATTAAGTCAAAAAGAACTAAATGAGGCGAATTAAGAATAAATGAAGAAGGCGAGAAGTAAAATTCTAGCCATCCATAGGCGAGATCCACAGGCGAGATAAAAGCTTTGCCATATTAGAGTGACATTGAGGAATAATATCATGGCAAAATATAGGTCCTGCAAGCGAAATATTAGACAAAGAGCAGATATATCGCCAAAAAGAATTCAAGAAGTAGGCGAAATGGGAATAATATCGCCCAAAATAGTCGCCTGCATCATATTAAAGAACTTACCAACCAGGCGAGAAACAGCGATGTCGCCTAAGTGAAGGCGTAATTCCTGGCAACTAAAAAAAATCCTACATTGCTCAATGCTTTTGTGTAATTCAAACTTTTTGTAGAGTGACCTGTGAATTTTAAAATAAAAAGGGTTAAGCCTTTCCTAGCTTAGTGATTCATCCTGTAAAAACATACACATAGTTAGGGACAGAAAAACCCCCAACTTAGGACCTAAAAACTCTCTGTATCAATTAAAACCAACAATCACAATACTCTTTACAGACAAACCAAACAATAAAACTGCATTCATGTTACTCTTATATTCAAAATGAAAAAGAAATGAAAACAAAAGACTCAAGTAATCACATTACTCTTTCATTGACAAAGAAAAAAATCACAAACAAACATACTAAGTCTTAACAATTACAAGTTCAGACAGTTAAGCATATGAAAGAATTAAAAATCCTCCAGAGAGGGATCTGGAGACTGAGCTTGCTGAGGAGATTTTGAATTCAGTCTCCTTCTCTTTGGCCTTGGACTGGAAAATGCAGGTGGGCTGATATTCAATTCTCTAGCCACTTTTTTCCTGATTTCTCTGTCTGCCTCAACTGGTGAAGGAGGAACTGATCTGGGAGGCTTGACTGAACTTTTCTTTATCTTCTGGGCTGCAGTCTTTACATGCTTCTTTTTCTTCTTACTAGCCTTTGCTTCTTTAGATTCTTCTGCCTTTGAAGTGTTCATTTCATCCTCAGAAGAGCTGGTAGAAGAGAATTCCATTCCACTGAAGAATTCATAGGATGGCATTCTGTTGTACATGTGGAAGAACTGTACTAACATGGCAGCCACATCTTCTCCATTGAAAACTCTAGCTTCTTCAGTGGGAATTCTCACATCCTCTTCAACAAAGGGTACTTGATTGAGAGGCTCAGGCTGCAAATATGGTATGATTGCCAAAGCCTGAGAGGAACTAGCACTATTCTCAGGAAAAACCTCCTCATCCAAAAATTGACCCATCCTTACTTGATTAATGAGCTGTTGAATAGCTGGATGCACAACATGAAGTCGTGGAATGAACTCTTCAGTAGTGAAAAGTTCAGGCTGAGTAGTACACTTGACAGGTCCAAAATGTGGAGGAACCTGACAAGTGTAGATGAGGGGCTCTTGGATAATTGGGTCTGGTACTACAGACTGTTCTTCACCTTCTTCAGGTTGAGCTGAACCAGATCCTTCACCCTCTTTTTGAATAAAAGGAGGTAACCCAGTAGCTTCAACAAACGATGTTAATAGTAATCCTTGCTGCTCAAGCTTTGCTGTATCAATTTCTTCACATTCTGAAGATTCAGAATCATCAATCACCTCCTTTTCTTTCCTCATCAATCTCTCATCCTCCTCCATAACCTCATTAGCAGCTCTTTCTGTTTCTAAATCAAATTGATCACTCAAATTCCTCTTTAGGTGATCCTCACTAGCATTTTGAACATTTGGGAAGTCATGGGGCTCAGGTTGACTATCCATCAACTCTTCTTGCTCAAACTGAAAGGTTTCACCCCCATCATAATTTCTCTCTTGACCAATAGGCTCTTGAATGCGGATCCCACTCACAAACTTAGCAAAACCAACTGATTTGGCACTTTTGACTTGCCCTCTGTTGTTCCCATATTTTTACAAACTCCTGTGGGTCTGCAATTTTGTTGAGGAATGCTGCAATCCTTTCTTCAACCTTTTTACTGACCATTTCAGAGATCATGGCTTCAAGTTCCTTAGTGATTGGCTCAGCCACTCTATCATTCTCCCTTCTTGGACTCTGAGTAGGAGCTGAAGTCTGCACTGGTTTAGAAGCTACAGCAGGAGAAGAGAAATTTTTCTTCTTAGAGCCTAATTTCTTGGCCTCCCTTAGGGCCTTCAACTCTAACACTTTCTCTACAGCTTCGGTGCAAGTGGTTTCCTTACCACCTCTGCTTTCCCAAATCCTCAGCTCTAACTCTCCAGTGTGTGGTTTTGAATCAGCCAACCACACATCCTTCTTCCTACTCTTTACCCCATATCTTTCCAATAAACCAGTGATTAAGGAAGGGAAGTAGAGTGTTCTTTGTCTTGACTTTTCCTTTCTCATGCAGCATATCCTCTTTTGCAGTTCTGAGAAGATTAACTGGCCTAAATGTATGAATTTGTCTTGGTTGAAATCTCTCAGGAACCTCTTCTCATCAGCAGTAAAACGGCTCCCCTTGTTCCTAGGCATGACATTGTCTCTCAACCAAGTTAAACAGATGGCAGTGTGAATGTCCAATTCACTTGCCAAAACATCTTGATCAGAACCTTGGGTTGGATGCTGAAATCTTCTTAAACTTCCAAGATCTTCAACAGAAAGAGCTGAAGCATCCATCCCTCGGTCTCCTTGGTGATCAGGCTCCATTAAACCATAGTAGCTGCAGATGGACTCTGGTGAAATATCTACTTGGTAGACTCTGATGCTAAATGGAGTGTTCAACTCCTCTGGTGCTTCATTGTAGAATTCCTCAACTAGAGTGGCATTCACTCTCTTAGATTTTCCATTAATTTCTTCATAGACCAGAACCATAGATAATGCCCAAATCTTCTATCTTCAAGCTCATTTAACAAGATAGCTTTTTCCTGCCAAAACACTAAATCTTCTTTCTGGACAGGGCTCCTGAGCTCAGTCTTCTCCGTGATGACCTTAGGTGAAATTGTTTTCACCTTCTTATCTTTGCTGGCCCCATACATAGCTGCTGCCTTTTTCTTAGCTAATGCAGATTTTTCAGCAGACACACCCCTTTTTAAGCATTTGGTGTAGAAGGGGTTTTTGGTGTGCTCTCCACATTTCTCTTCTTGATTGATTCAGAAGAACCAATCTGTATTCCCTTTTGTTTAGGACTCTTGACTGATCTTGCACCAACAGATTTTGTATTTTTCTTCCCCTTTTCAGCTGATGAAGTAGAGGGGTCTTCGGAGTCTTTTCCTTAGACTTCAAAGAAGGAAGAATTACCCTGACTTGGTAATTCTTCTCATCATATATCTTTGGCCTGGACGAAGTCTTGGCCCTCTTGCCCTTATTAGATGGACTTGGAGTACTATCATTCTTTCTCTTGGCCATTATCTGCAATTTAAAACGATTTATCAATAATCAAAATCAAAATGTCAACTTATAGAATACAGACCAATACAACCAACAGCATCATTAGAATTGAACACTGACAGTATCTTGTACATGATTCTAACAGATAACAACCTCATTAACATTATCAACAAACATGAATACAAACATGTTTTACAGTATATTACCAACAACTACTGTCAACATCAAATCAATTCTAAAAATGAAACAACCAGATAATATCAGATATGTTCAAAATAATTGCTTCAAAACCAAAACCCACAGAGATTCGATCATGAATACCGTCAAACAATTACTCTATTCACTTCCTAGAAATCTCAATTAACACATCAACAAAAAGAAACAAAAGATATCCAGCAACTTATAACGAACTAAGAGTGAGAACATACCTTGATGGTTGCTGGTGTGAAAGTAGATCGAGATGTAAAAGAGAATTGATAATTTGCGATTTAGGGTTTTTTTTAGAGCTTTTGAAATTTCAGAGAGCAAGTAAAGAGCAACGGTAAAATCGAATTGGGTTTAAAAAGGAAATCAGAAATAGGCGCAATGATGGAAATGTAGGCAGAAGGCGTAGAGATCGAATCTCGCCTTATGTTACAACGATAACATTTTAAGTGCGCCTAAGTGTCGCCTTATTAATTCGCCACATCAAGAGGTGTAAGCGAGGTAAGTGGGCGATATGTTTTATGTCGCCAAAGGCTAGGCTCAATAAAATTCAGATTTAAGCGAGAAAAAATGAAGTCGCCTCAATTTTCATCAAAATGGCGACATATCGTGGCGATATTTCTATAATTTTGCCTCAATTAAAAAGAACGACATATTTTACTTCGCCTTAAACAGTGTGAACCTTGGCGATCAAAAAGACAATGTTGCCTTAACAAAGAATTTTTGGGCGAAGTGATGAGGCAAATTGGGCTTATCTCGCCAAAAGTGTTTTAAAAGTAGGCGATGTTCCAGGCGAAAATAAAATACTTCGCCCAATTTAATTCATCTCTGGGCAAAGTAATTTGGCGAAATTAAAACATAGTGCTAGAGAACTTACCTGTTTGCGAGATGAAAAGGCAATGTGTAGATGATTCGCCTCATTTTACTTGTCACTGGGCGATATCACAAGGCGAGGCTCCACATTCTTCGCCCTGTCTAGAACATACTAGGCGAAGTGTTTGGTCTGATTATCTAGTCTCGCCACTACCCAGGCGATAAAACATGGCGAAATCCCACAATTCTTTATCTTCAAAACATTCTTAAAGGCGAGATGAGTTTATTCCTCGCCACTTAGAAGACTGTATTGGCGAGATGTTAAGCAACAATGATGATATCTCGCCTCCTCTTTCAAAATTCAAGTTTATCTGAAAACGACAATTCTTTTGCAAAATATGAACTTCGTTAGTCAAAATCTTACACAATTTAAGACAATTATGTCATAAAGTCAATTTTTCCATTGTTTTCACAGGATCTAAGATATACAGAATATCTCTCGTCCTGTAGATGTCTCCCCCTAAGTAATGCTTAAGTCTCTGCCCATTCACTACAAAGGAATCATTGGACTTGTTATCAAATAATTCAACAGCTCCATAAGGGGAAACACTCTTCACTTTAAAAGGTCCAGACCATCTAGACTTCAATTTTCCTGGAAATAAGCTTAGTTTGGTATTATAGAGCAGCACATATTATCCAGGTTTGAACTCTCGCTTGACAATCTTCTTGTCATGGTAATTCTTCATCTTCTGCTTGTACAATGCATGATTCTCATAGGCTTCAAGGTGCCATTCATCCATCTCATCAAGTTGTAGAAGTCTCTGCTTTCCTGCCTTCTCATAGCCAATATTCAGAAGCTTAACAGCACAGTATGACTTATGCTCTAACTCCACTGGTAAATGACATCCTTTACCATACACCATTCTGAATGGTGACATTCCAATGGGAGTCTTGAAAGCTGTTCTGTAAGCCCACAGAGCATCATCTAACTTGAAGCTCCAGTCTTTTCTGGACTCATACACAGTCTTTTGCAGGATTCTTTTTAATTCTCTGTTTGAAACTTTCACTTGCCCATTTGCTTGTGGATGATAAGCTGTGGTAACCTTATGAACCACTCCATATTTCTTAAGTACCTTTTTAACAATTTATTGCAGAAGTAAGACCCTCCATCACTTATAAGTACCCTGGGTATGCCAAAACGAGTGAAGATATTCTTCTGCAAGAACCTCTCCACTACCTTTCCATCATTAGTCACAGAAGCAACTGCCTCTACCCACTTGGATACATAATCCACAGCAACAAGTATGTATTCATACTTGTTGGATGGAGGAAATGGCCCCATAAAATCTATCCCCCAAACATCAAATAATTCTACTTCTAGGATATAATTCTGAGCCATTTCTTGCCTCTAGGAGATATTACCCATCCTCTGACATCTATCACAATTGGCTACAAATGCATGGGCATCCTTAAAGATTGAAGGCCAATAGAAACCACACTATAAAATTTTGGCCGCAGTTCTCGTTCCAGCAAAATGCCCTGCATATTATGAGGAATGACAGTGCTTAAGATGTCAAAGGTCTCTTCATATGGGATGCAACGTCTCAGTACTTGATCTGCACATCTCCTAAACAAATAAGGTTCATCCCATATGTACCTCTTGACCTCATGAAGAAACCTCTTCTTCTGATGACTGTTTAAACCTTCAGGCAACACTTTACATGACAAGTAATTTTCAAAATCAGCATACCATGGATAAAACGTTACCTCACATAAGTATAGTTGCTCATCTGGAAATTGTTCATTTATATCAACTTGAGCTTTCATGTCCTTAATGTGCAGTCTTGAAAGGTGATCAACTACTACATTCTCAATGCCCTTTTTATCTTTGATTTCAATATCAAACTCCTGTAACAAGAGTACCCATCTTATCAACCTAGGCTTTGATTCTTTCTTAGAAAATAGATATCTCAATGCTGCATGATCAGTATGAATGATAATTTTAGACCCTAAAATGTATGATCTAAACTTATCCAATGCAAAGACTATAGCTAGCAATTCTTTTTCAGTGGTGGTGTAATTTCTCTGAGCTTCCTCCAACGATTTACTAGCATAATAAATGACTCTGAATAGCCTCTCCCTTTTCTGTCCCAGCACTGCACCTACTGCAAAGTCAGATGCATCACACATGATTTCAAATTCAGAATTCCAATCTGGTGGAATTATTACTGGTGCTGAAACAAGTTTTTCTTTTAACTGCACAAAAGCTTTCAAACAATCATCAGTAAAATCAAACTTCTTCTCTTTTTCTAATAGAACACACAAGGGTCTAGCTATTTTTGAAAAATCTTTTATAAAACGCCTATAGAACCCAGCATGTCCTAAGAAACTTCTAATGCCTTTCACATTGGCGGGAGAAGGTAAATTGGCTATCACATCAATTTTTGCTCTGTCTACTTCTAATCCTCTAGCAGACACCTTATGACCTAGCACAATTCCCTCTCTTACCATAAAATGACATTTTTTCCAGTTAAGGAATAAGTTTGTTTCCTCACATCTTTTAAGCACATTTTCAAGATTATTCAAGCTATCATTGAAACTGTCTCCAATAATGAAAAAATCATCCATGAAAACTTCTAAGAACCTGCCTATGAAATTAGTAAAGATAGCTAACATTCACCTCTAAAATGTTTCTGGTGCATTACACAGTCCGAATGGCATCCTATTATAAGCAAAGGTTTCAAAAGGACAGGTAAAAGTTGTTTTGTGTTGATCATCAGGTGCTATGGGGATTTGGTTATATCCAGAATAACCATCCAAAAAGAAAAAATAAGGGTGTCCTGCTAGTCTATCTAACATTTCGTCTATGAAGGGAAGGGGAAAGTGATCCTTCCTAGTGGCATCATTTAAAGCTCTATAATCTATACACATGCGCCACCCTGTGACAGTTCTAGTAGGGATCAATTCATTCTTTTCATTCTTAATCACAGTAATCCCTCCCTTATTTGGCACACACTGCACTGGACTAACCTATTCATTATCTGATATTGGAAAAATAATACCTGCATCAAGGAGTTTCAGTACTTCCTTTTTCACAACCTCCTTCATGGTTGGATTCAATCTTCTCTGATGTTGGATCTTGGGTGTATGTTTGTCCTTCAAGATAATCTTGTGTATACAGAAAGTGGGGTTGATTCCTTTAATGTCAGCTATTGTCCATGCAATGGCCTTCTTGTATTTCCTCACCACTTGGAGCAGACTTTCTTCTTGTTCATCTGTTAAATCATTTGAAATCATAATAGGTAAGCTAGAATCCTTAGGATTAAGGAATGCATACCTGCGATGACTAGGAAGAGCCTTCAGTTCCAATTGTGGTGGTTTTTCAATTGAGGGCAGCATTGGTTCAACTGATGATGGAAAATCACTGACGTTGAGGACAAAGTGAGAAGTCATGCATTCCAGCTCACCACTGTAAGCACTCTCTTCTGGAATATCCATATCCACTTCATTGATCAATACATTGTTCAGTGGATAAGAACTTCACAATGTGAGAATTTTGTCCATCAGTTCCTCATCAGCTATCAGTTGCAGACTTTTATTTTCATCAAAATCGTATGGAAATTTTAATGACTCCAAAAGACTGAATTTAGCTTCCTTTCTATTAACTCTGAGTGTGAGTTCACCATTTGCCACATCTATCATTGCTCGGCCAGTTCTCAGGAATGGTCGCCCTAGTAATAGAGGTACATCTTCATCTACCTCCATATCAAGCACTACAAAGTCTATAGTAAACATGAATTTATTTATTGTGACTATTATATCTTCAACCACTCCATTTGCATGGGTGAAAGATCTGTCAGCAAGCTGTAATAAGACATTGTCATGTCTGAAATGCACTATTCCCAACCTTTCATAGATAGCCAAAGGCATCAAGTTTATGCTGGCTCCCAAGTCACAGAGAGCTCTCCCTTTGAATCTATCGCCTATGGTCAAATGTATGGTGAACTTGCCAGGATCTTTCTCTTTTCTAGGAATCTGGTACTTGACAAGTTGGCTCACACTCTCATTCACATTAATGCATCCCACATCAGCTAAATTCCTTCTATTTGATAACAGCTCCTTCATGAATTTAGCATATACAGGCATTTGTTTCAATGCTTCAATGAATGGGATGTTGACATGGATTTGCTTCATCATGTCTAAAAACTTCTCAAGCTGCTTATCTAGCTTCTTTCTATTCTCTCTTTGAGGAAAAGGTAAGGCAATCTTCACAGTCTCTTGTTCTTTTGTAACAGTTTTGCTGATTTCTTCATTTTCCTTCTTCTACACAAGAGGCTCATAACTTTTATTTTCCTTAGAGTTCTCCAGTTGTTTCCCACTTCTCAGTGTAATAGCATGCACTTGTGCTTCCTCCTTGGATTTATCTTTAACCTTTGGGTTGGGCACACTGTCACTTGGAAGTGCTCCTTGAGGTCTTTGATTCAGAACTTGCATAAGTTGCCCCATCTGAGTCTCCAAGTTTTTAATTGAAGTGGTATGATTGGTAAGAACAGCATCAGTCTTCTCCATGTACTTGATTAGAAGGTCCTCCATACTAGGCTTCTTCTGCCCCATCGGCTGATACTAAGACTGTCATTGTTGTTGGTAACCGGGTTGAGGATTTCTTTAGTAATAACCCTGATTTTGATAGAGTTGATTCCTCTGTTGATAGTATGGCCTCTGCTAGTTTCCATAATTATTATTCACATAATTTACTTGTTCTGACTCCTCTGGCTCATCTTCATCATCACCAAATGTTGCCTCCTGAGCATAGTCTGCTAGAGTAGTCTTCTATTTTTCAACAGAATTGGCTGAAGTCTTCTTTGGATGCCTTTATTGACTGCCATATTGTCCATCTTCTTATTCAACAATGCTATCTGAGCAGTTAATGCATTGAAAGACTCCAACTCAAAAACTCCAGACTGTTTCTTAGTTGCAGCCTTTTCCCTTTCATTCCATCCAAAATCATTGTTTGCCAGCAATTCGATGAAGTCATAAGCATCATTTGATTACTTATCCATTATTGATCCTCCAGCTGAGGAATCAATATGCATTTTGATCTGAGGAGGCATGGCACTATAAAATGTCATCACGATGCTCCAAGATGCTATGCCATGGTGTGGACATCTCCTAATCAGCTCTTTATACCTCTCCCAGCTCTCATAGAGTGACTCTCCATCCACATACTGAAAAGATGATATCATGTTTCTCAGTTTTACCATCTTCATGGGTGGAAAATAGCGAGCTAAGAAATTCTTGACTAAATCCTCCCAGTTATTAATGCAACCTGGTGGTAAAGAGTAGAGCCAGGCGTGAGCTTTGTTACTGAAGGAAAATGGGAATAGTCGAAGTTTAACTGCATCTTCTGTTACTCCATTGTGTCGAAATGTATTGCACAGATGCAGAAAAGTGTTCAGATGCTAGTTAAGATCCTTAATAGCTCCTCCTTTAAACTTATTCTGCTAAACCATCTGAATAAGTCTAGATCTCAACTCAAAATTTTCAGTTGTTATTGCTGGTAAGTTGATGGCCTGTGGCATGCCATCAACTGGTGGAATGGAAAACTGACGAAGTGTCATCCTCTCAGGATCTACTTGTCCTTCATTATCATTATTATTTCTGTTGTAGCGATCTCCAGACATTATGTTTCTTGACTCAATTCTAGCTGTTGATCTCGTTTGTGATCTGGATTGTCTAATAATTCTTTCTGGTTCAGGATCAAAATGCAAGTCTTGAGTACCTTTAGATCTTGTCTGCGTACACTATACACTTGAACAAACAATTTAAAACTGAAAAAGAATTTAATAAATCAAATTAGTGCAATTCAATGTAAATCTTAATCTTCAAAAGCAATCCCCGGCAACGGCGCCAAGAAATTGATGTGACGAAACTCGACTGATATTAAAATTCACAGTACTCAATTGAAATTCCTATCAATGTCTAATGTAGTATTTTAGATATCGTCTCCACAGGGATTGACAGTTAAGAAGCATAATTGAGACTAAGATTTAGACTGAATTACTAAAAGAATTCTATATACACATTGAATCTCAAAATTATGAAACTTATGGTGAATCATAGACATTAGTGACATTCATTCAACTAAAACATGATTCAGCATGTTATTCTGGAATTGATCATAACAAATAATAACTGATCTGTTAATCCTTTTGCCGAATTACTTTTCATGCATGATTCAATTTAAAATCATAGATCTACTTCTCTAGATCATCATCAGTGATCTATTAAAGGATCTCTCGATTCTCTTTAACAGATCTCAATCATATAGTTGCATATATCTCTATACTACAATCTATACAACTGATAAGCACAATCTGCAAGGTAAACAGATCTATAGTCTATCTTTAGTACTATGATCCTCTGTTCTTAGATCTATAACCTAATTGCCATCTCTGGTCTAATCAAGCTTTAGATTAACAATATTACGTAACTCTCGTTCTTGTAATTCAATGAGCACATGAAAATTAAGTAGATCTAACTATAATCGAACAAGAATCATGAAATCAAACGATATTCAACATCAGAACTCAACAAATCAACAGAGCTTTTAGCTAACATGTTTAGTTCAGCATAAGCAATTACAACACAAAATCTTCATCAACATGAGTAAGATCTAATTCTTACCAAGGAAGATTGAAGCTAGACTCTGTCACAGTTGTTGCTTCTAAATCTCCAAGCTAAATCTCCATGATCAAGGGAAACAGAGTACAAACTTCCTCAAGAAACTTCTCTGCAGATATTGAATAAAGTGTATAGAAGAATCTAGATTTTTCTCTCAAAATAACAGAATGTCAAAAGTCTACTGATTAATTCACACTAATACCTCATCTGAGCTTCTATTTATAGAATTTAAGCTCAGTGGCAATTTTGAAAATAAAATCAATCAAAGAAACACAAATTGGCGAAGTAACATTTGCAACCATTTTATGTCGCCAGTTCCTTCGCCTGAACCAAACGACTTCTTCAAATTTCGCTTGTCTTGATCGCCAAGCTCACTTCTCCTTTGGCGAAATGGTCTTTAGGTAGCCAAGATATATCGCCTTAAGTTTAGGCGATTGATTCTTTCCTTCCCCAAAGCATTTTTCTCATTTTCAAATAACAAGGCGATATCCTCTCAGTCGTCGCCTTTATACATTTTAACCAGGCGACTTGCTTCTTTGAAACTTCACTATTCGCCTTAAGTCAGGCGATGTTTACCATTTTCTTCTTCAGATCATCACCTTAATTAGGCGACAACTTCAAATGTATCGCTTGAAACATTTTTTACTACATGAAACCTGAGGCAAATTATTTTCCAAATCGCCTGATATAACATCTTGAGCTTAGGCAACATCCAATCTTCATCGCCTGATCTTCAGCTTAAAGTGGCGATATTCATAGGCGATAACATTCTGATTCGCCTTTCATTATTTTAGCCTTGAGGCGAGTTCTTTTTTACATTGCTTGCTGCATCGCCTCCTTCAGGAATTCAGTGGCGATGTCTTCAGGCGAATCCTTTTCTCAGCATGAACATTTCGCCATTGTTGATGATTTGATGACTTTGGATGAAATTTTGATTTGGTCATTCTTTCTTCTGATATTGCAGGTTTTAGCTCCTTTTCCACAACTTTTCATCCAAGTCCCTGTCTCAACAATAATAGTCTAGAATTACTGGAAATGCATTCAATATCTCATCTTTTAGGCTCAATTTCATTATATTTATACTCATAAAAGTTATCAGGAGTTCATGGCAAAAGCATTATGTTGTTCAAATCCAGGTATTTGTCCTAAAGTAAGCCCCTCCCCTCGATGGTCTCTGGAGTTATTGGTGAGCATCTCAGGAATGATTGGTCCTTTCCCTTTGTCAATATTAGTGTCACCTTCAGTTCGACTAGTATCTGTTGACTCATATTCAGTTCACTTGCTATTTTCTTTCTGAGTACATATGTGTTTCAACATATCTCGTATCTCCTTTCTTGCTAGCTGTGCACACTCCCAATTCTTCCTTTACTCTTGTTTTTCCAAATTTTGTTATTCATTAAGAAGTTTTAGATGCTTGTTGACCCATTCACATCAATATTCTCCTTTTCTAGTCATTCTATCCTCTCTTCACCTTTTCTACCAGCCATACTAGTAAGACTTATGCTTTGATACCAGTGATAGATTTGAGGGATATAACAGTAATGTATTGAAAATTTTTTGTTTTACTTGCAACTCAAGATAATGAATTACAAGAGTTTGAAGGAAAATTCGAGAGTTCCTCTTTTCTCCTAGCTTAAGGTTCACCAAAAGACACTCAGTATTCTTCATTCTACTTCTTTCCCTTATAATCACATAGGAAAAAAGTTAAGCAACTCAACAGCCACACCATGTTCTGCCGAATTTATTGCCCTGTTGTATAGGCTGTATATCTTTTTATTACCAGTGTCACCAGTGTTCATTTACTCAGTTTCCCTTACCCTTCTTTTTCTTGAATATACCTGAGTAATAGCTAGTCTAATAGAAACATGTGTGAGTCACAGCTCAGCACCATATATGACTGCTCTTTGTGCTAATCTTAATTTTAAAGTTGCTTTGAGTGGATATGTATACAAGTTCTGGAAACAGTAATGTTAGTGGATTGGGCCTTGACCGGCTTCTAGGCAACCCAATTTGAATTTTGTGGTTTCCACCATATTTGGATGCTTTATATAGGTTTTTTTTTTTTTTTTACTAAAACCTATTTAGATTGGAAAACACTTTTTTCAATATTGTTTAGATAGAAATTGAAAAATATTTATATGCGGAAAAAGTGTTTTCATTAAAATAAATGAGGTGATATTTTTAGAAAAGTGTTTGTTTTTTTCTCTTTTTTTTTTTACAGTGCGATGTCGAAGTTATTTCTAAAAACTTCCATCTCACATATAAAGGAAAATTTAGTCTGAACGAATTGATTGACTATTGATTGAATCAATTGGTAATCGGTAATTGATTGGCCGATAATCAGTTTGTCAAAATTTTCTAAATTAGTAATTTCAGTAATTTACCGATTAGTAATCAGTAAATTACAAAATTATTTGCCCTTTTATATATAATTACTAATTAATTAAATATCACCTAATAATTCAAAAGTCAATAAAAAAATTCCAAAGTTAGGAAAAAACAGATGCACGCTTATCGACCGATCATAATTTTTGATCGATTATCGATAATTTTTAACCAATTTTGCGACTCAAAATTGTGAGATGGAGTTTGTCGATAATTGCCAGTTATTGTCTAGCGCCTAACCTCCGGCTTTGCCGGAACAACAACGAGAGCAGGACGCCTCAATATGATTTCACCATCGAAGCAAAACCATGTTCATATGGTATCCTAAAACCAAAGTAAAATAATGCGAATATGATTTATGCATGATGAAGACTCCATAACGGCATTCTGAATTCGAAACTATGATGCTCGATCACTTGTCACAAATCGATTTAAAGAAAAGGAGAAAAAAGAAGAAAAAAATAAATGGGTATGCTATAGAGCTTAATTGGTACTCATTGTCCCAAAAAAATCACACACAAATGCCTTAACATTGCGTTTGGTTTCAGTGATCCTACTGGAGACAGGAGACAGTACAAATTTGGAGACGATACAATACAGAAATTACGGATAATAGAGTGTTTGGTTGCAGTAGACAAAATTAAAAGTTTGTATCGGCCTCCAGAATAAAAACAGTGTTTGGTTGTGGGGACAAAATTGAAAAAAGTGTTAAAAAGACCAAATTACCCAAAAATTTTAATATACTCCCAACGTTGATGATGCGAAATGATTTTCTTCTTGTTATACTTGGAATTGATGAAGATGATAGGGGTATTTTTGGCTTTCCAGAATTATGTGTATTTCTGTCTCTGTCTCTAAAATATTGTACCTCAATTCGAAGGAGTAAAAAATTTTTATGTCTTGTACACTGGGGACAGAGACAAAATATAATTGAGACAGATAGCAAACACGTTCGGAGATAGAGACCTATATGTTTGTACACTGTCTCCTCTTGTTAGGACATGAACCAAACACAGTGTAATAGATACTAATTTGTGAAGCATGCAAATGCAACTAGAAGCATCTCTAAAGCGTCCTGAACCATAAGTCATCAACCAAACACCCCTATTCAGCCATTCAAATGCTTCACATGCTCCTATTTAATGGAATTCGATATGCAATAAGTCTATTTTAGTTGATAATAACTTATCTCGAATTATGCATTAGTCAAAACATAGGCTACTTATTATGCAAGTAATGACAAATTATTTTTTTAGTAAATCAGAAACAACACATATTATGCTTGGTATAAACTCTAGGATAGGTAAGAGGGGTAAAACGGTCAAAACATAGCACTACAGAACCAACCAGACTTGATTAAACTTAAAAATGAAAAATTTTAAAAATTGGGTCACTAGCGACTTGCTGGGCGATATGCAAGTCGCCCAACAAGTTGCATATTGTTTTTATTAAGACTGACCTATTGGCACAGACGACTTGCTTTGCAACTAGTAAGTCGTAAAGGTGTTAAATCCCAGTTTTCTACAGAGCTCACAACAATCGAAACTGTGATTTTTGAGTTATTTTCTCGATTTCATAGCTTCAGAAAACCTACACTCGACTCTCTAACACACGCGAAGATCCCAAACATATAAACACAATAATGCTACCCAAAAATAAGAAGCTGATTGCCCCTCATATACCCAACAATACAACAGTACACTTAATGACCAACAATAGCGGTTACATGAGTTAATTGATTTGCTATCTAAACAATAATAAGTCATTTAAAACTCAAACCAATAAACCACGCTATTGATAGCTTCTAAACACAAGAATAACATGCCAAAAGATTATTGTCACTACATGTAACAATACACAATAACAACTACCAAACTATAGAGAAACTTACTTGACATCTAAGTTGAGGTAACCAAACCCACTGTGAAACTCTGGGATTGTTAAAATCAAACAATAACAATTAGCTGAAAAGGATGAAAACCACACAAAAATACTAACTAATTGCTTCTAAAATAAAAACTTGACACACCAGGACCTTTACAAATAGATGAAACACAACACAACTACAACCCGATCACATAAGGTTTTGCCACTATATGCGACGTTCACATACCAAACCACGCCAACTCTCTGACCAAACCTCCTACCAAGCATAACCACAACCAATATCAATTACTAGCAGTAAAAGTATAACTCAATTAATGTATAACAGCTATACCAGAAGCCATTAGTGGAAGAACCAAACACAAATAGTATAAATTACCAACGAGTATCAAGTTATATTAAGTTTAAAATATTAATAATTGCTTCATTACTGATTACGCCTAATTAGTCTATAATTTTTAGGTGAAACGGGAATAACTAATAGACTGAAGTCTCAAGTCTGTACCGAAGTCTCAACTAATGGACATACGTCTATGACATTTCTTCTTGCCACATCACCGCAATGGTGTTGAAGCACTTCTTAACCCTTAAGGCGCATTTTCATCACCTATTAACCTAACAACTAAAGGGCGTTATTCGTTTCACTTTTCAATTAATCTGATTCAGTCTATTTGTCTAAACTCATCACAACACAACACAAGAACTCAGCTAAAACACACACAATTTCAATAGCGAAGGAACTTACCACTAATGTAATATTTTTCACTTATCTAACTACTCAACAATCATACATTAAATTCTATTTCCCATGCTAAATGTTGAATATAAGTCTCAATGATAAATCAATATTCAACCAATAACAATCATAATGTAGAGGGTTAAAACACGAAGTTACCAACCTTATACACTTATTCCAAAATTAATTAAAGATTTCTAATTCGTTGTCCTCCCAATGATTGGTCACCTAGACTGAAACACCTAATCAGTTTCAAAACCACTTTAAAAGACCATTATTCGTTTAAACAAAGAGCCATTCAACTTAATTTTTCTCAAAATCCTTTCCAACATACTCACACACTTTTTAAACCACTTTCGAAAAACATGATAGTACATTTGATTCAGGAAAATAAACCGAATTATCTTGAATAAGAAATCAGAAGCTCATAAAAATATACTACAACTTAGAAATCTAATAGACACAATCAAAATTAATCAGTTATCCACATATTTAGAGTTAAACATTAACTCAAAATTGGTTAGTTCAAAACATGAAAGCAATTCAACCTAATTGATGCTTTTCGATGAAAGCAAGCCCTAAAGGTGATTAAGTAGGAATTTTGTGAATTTTGGAAAATTCACGATGTTACTTTATTGATTAGAAATCAGGAGATTGAAGACTCCACTAAAATACCCACTACAATTAATCGAGTAAAAATTCGAAAAGAGAGCCAAATCTAGGTGAAATCTCAATATAGAGTAGAATTTGGAAGCATGCATGAACGAAATGAAGAGTAATTGAAATGCTCCGTCTTCTTTTGTTTTGAAGAGATGGTGAAAAGAGCAGGGGGGAAATAGGTTAAAACAAGAGAATGGGTAATGGCTTTGGCTTGTTGGATTAATAGGCCAGGTCAATTGAGTTTGGGCTCTTTTAAAATCCAAATTCAATATCATGTCCAATTCACCCTAAAAAATTTGATCGTTTTAAATCATTTTGAAATATGATAAGTTACCAAACCCAAAAATTTAATTATAAGATGAATCACTTCCACTTGAAAAATACTGACGAACAAAAGTACGAGAATTTTTAAAACACAAAATATTTAAATTCTAACTTTTGGTCGTTTGATAGTTTGATTTTTTTTTTTCAATTTCTGCCCGTAAAAATACTCCAAATTAATATAAATAAGAATAATTTAAATTAAATTCAATAAAAAAAATCATTAATTTTTAAAATTTTTTAAAAATTCTAAACTTACTCTCCGACCAATAAAAAAAATTAGTCGATAATATCAATTATCAATATTTTATCCATCTGAATTATGGATTACCGACAGTTAGCCAGCCCTATCCATAACATGTTCAAATTCCATAGAAAACATCAAACTTGGGCTTCACTTCACACTATCATCGAAGAAAAAGACTTGTAATAGCATCTCAATATACGGGATTTCGATCTTATTACACCTGTAAACACAACTCTATACACAACCAAACATAACAAAAATCCCCAACATAACAGAAGGTAACATGACTAGAACGGAACCAGTATTCAACTCAGTTCCAGTGCTTTTAGCAGCAGCAACAGCCGCCCCACCAGCTATAGCTCCACCTCCAAGAATCATAGCTCCCTGGCGACCTGAACTTGAACTACTGCTATTGCTTTTTTTGCCTGGAGGAGGACGAGGAGGGCTTCTCCGGAATGGATTTCCAGGCGGAGTATGACGGTGGTTTGGGAGTGAGTTGCTCTTGATGGGTACTCCCGGAGGAGGTCGGTGGTTCGGGAGAGAGTTGCTTCTTGGAGGAGTCAAGTTGTTTGGTGCAGACATGATTGGAAGTGATAGTGTTTGAAGGATGAGGAAGAAAATCATTGAGATTTGGGAGATCATGATTGTGTTAAATTTTGTGATTGATCAGAGTACAATGAATAGATATAGATGTAGAATTTGACATGTTTGTCTGTTAGTAGTATATTAATAGATATAGATGGAGTCTTGTGACTTGTGATACACATTGGTTTTGATTCTAAATCTTGAACGGTGGGACCTGAGAGTTCATGATTGATCAAACTTGAATTTGCAACAGGAAAAAGTTGTGGTGCATAAGATGAAAACTTTTTAGTATCTATCTAAAAATATATCAGTGAAAAATCACCCATGTGTTAGTAGTAACAGTTTTTAACCTTTTGTTTCAATTGAATTGTGCAGTGAATGATGTAAAATTCAACAGTAAAGCAAATGGATTAATCAACACAGAGTTTAAGAAAGGACATGTGTAAAGACATATTTCAAACATAATAATGTAAAAGTGAAAGCAACACTGGGACAATTTATGTCGACACAAATGGATAAGATGAACTTACTTTATACTGTTCTTTATAAAGAAACTATTCTTATTCAGGGTAGATCTGCAACTTATCTTCTCAAGTTTCCATATCTAAAACCCTAAAAATGGATCAAGCTTCTACATTTCTTCAAGCTCAGAGGTATGTATAACCATTTCTCCTTCCACATTTGTGCTAATTTAGTATAATAAATGAGTGAAATTTCGATTGAACATATAGGTATGCAGTAGTTACTGGAGCAAATAAGGGAATAGGGTTTGAAATATGTAGACAATTGGCTTCAAATGGAATCACAGTGATTTTGACATCTAGAGATGAGAAGAGAGGGCTTGAAGCTGTTGATAAACTCAAACAATTAGGTCTCTCTGATTATGTCATTTTTCATCAGCTTGATGTGGCAGATCCTGCAAGTGTTGCTTCTCTTGCAGACTTCATCAAGTCTCAGTTTGGGAAACTGGATATCTTGGTATTATTCAATATTCATTCTGTCATTAACAGTGAAATAAGTTAGCTGCAGAGTTGAACATGTGTTTGTTATGTATATATATACAGGTGAACAATGCAGCAGTAATTGGACTTAGAGCAGATTCTGATGAATTTAAAAGAGCATTTGAAGCTGTTGGTAATTGGGTATAACTCTTTTCTCTTACACTTTTACTTCCAGGAGAAGATTTCTTGCTGTAGTTATTATTAATCTGCATTCCACTGTCCAATTTTTTAAAACTGTAGCCAGGAGAAAAGTTAACAGAATTCGCTACTGAGAATTCGAAAATGGCAGAAGAGTGTTTGAATATAAACTACTACGGTGTTAAAAACATGATTGAAGCACATTTTTCTCTTCTTCAATCGTCCGATTCACCTAGAGTCATCAATGTCTCATCCATATTAGGATCACTGGAGGTAAAACAAAATTGTTTCAATTAAAATATTATAATTTATTGGAAACTCTTTAGTGAAACTCTGTTGTGTTTTGATGTTGAACCAGTACATACCAAGTGAACAAGTGAGATCAGTGTTAAGTGACATAGAAAATCTGACAGAGGAGAAAATCGACGAAATCATAAACAAGTTTAAGAAAGATTTTAAAGAAGGGTGCTTGGAGAAAGAAGGATGGCTACCTTATTCATCTGCATATACTATCTCTAAGGCATCACTGAATTCGTATACAAGATTGATGGCTAAGAAGTATCCGAATATTATGATAAACAGTGTTCATCCCGGTTATATCAAAACTGACATGACTTGCAATACTGGCTATGGTAATGTTATTGAAGGTGCTCAACCTGTCGTCAGGGTGGCTTTATTGCCTAGCAATGGACCTTCTGGCCTTTTTTTCCACCAAAATGAAGTGGCAAGTTTTTGATTGTTGATTGATTTCTGTGCTTCTCTTGGTCTGATTTTACTATAGAATACTATGTTGTTAAGGAATTATCAGTGAAATCAAATCTGATAAGATAATAACATGTTTGTCCCATAAATCATTTGATTATAATTAGTGATTAAAATACTATGATCATTACATGTTTTTTATCATTACTATGTTTGTTCTATGGAATACTGTGTTGTTGCAGATGTACATCCTTTTTGTATAATTAATACAATAGCCTCCAAACTAGTAGTTTTGTTTGATATGTAATCTTCATAGGACCACATGGTATACAATAATATCCCTACCAAGGAATTGGAAAAAATATGTTGTTTAAGGTATTACTGAAGCTAGCCGTTGGCGTCCTGTTGTCTCTATAAAAAGAGACATTTCATGTCCAAGCATTTCTGCAGTTTCTTAGCTTCCAAACACAAAAACATGGAAAAACAATAACCGTCCACATTTCTTCAAACAAAGAGGTATGCAGTAGTTACAGGAGCAACAGAGGAACTGGACTTTAAATATGTAGGCAATTAGCTTCAAAAGGGACAGTGGTTGTGTTAAGATGGGAAGAGAGGATCTGAAACTGTTGAAATGCTCAAACAATAAGGTCTCTCTGATTATGTAATCTTTCATCAGCTTGATGTAGCAGATCGTGTCAGTATTGCTTCTCTTGCAGGCTTTGTCAAGTCTCGGATTGGAAAATTGATATCCTGGTATTCACTTCTCTTCATTTTTCAACTCTATGATACTGATCTCTATAAGTGAAGTAAATTTTTTGAAAAAAAAAAACTGGGTTAGTGTATACTACACATGTGAACAATGCAGATGTATCTGGAGTTTGTTGTTAATCAAGCTAAGAGAGAGAAGTTTGAGTATTAAAAAAAGAAGGGATAATGTAATTCTAGATACCTAAAGTGTACAAAATTTTCATTTAGGTACTCCAATTTTGCTGGTTTTCTATAGGTACTCTAACTTGCAAATTACATGTTATTTAGATCCGTTGGGTTGACGTGGCGCAATGCATGAGCTACAAGATTGAAGTATCTATATGAAATATTGCAAAGATGGAGTACCTATATAATGATCTAATTTGCAAATTAGAGTACTTATATGAAACCTCAAAAAGTTGAAGTACCTATATATGGATCTAATTTGCAAGTTGAGATACCTATATGAAACCCGCAAAGTTAGAGTCCGTAAGTGAAAATTTTGTCCAACTCTATGTACTCAGAGTTACACTATCCCAAAAAAGAACTCTCATTTTTTTCCTTAAGATACATATATAGATATAATAGATGTGATGTGATACAAAATAACTTTGAAAAAATAATAACTTAAAAGAAAGATCTTAAACAGTACCTAGCATGGGACATTACAAAATATATTTAAAACCATAACATTAAAATAAGATACATAATGCTTACATCAATACCCAACATTCCCTCATGATGGGGAGAACTATGCAACACCAGATTCATCTTTAAGTTCTTCCATTTTTTTCTATTTCTGACTGATTGGACTTTTCCCCTTCTTTTTAGTTATCTTTTTCTTCACAATTTCCTCAACTTCCACGTTTCCATCCACTGACATACTTTCATCAACAATATTTTCATATAACTCAGAATCCAAAAACAGTGCAGCATTATTAATAGACTTTTCAATTTCTTGACAATCACTACAACTGTCAACTATATCATCTTTCCAATCAATATGAAAGCTTTTATTTTGTATTCCAATAGATAAAATCATTGTACCATGAGGATCAAAGACATAACATATCTTGTTCTTTAACTATCTTGAATAATTTTTTTCCAATAGGTGACCAACACTTAAACAAATTTTATTGAATACCAAGAACAAATAACATATCACAGATATGTTTAGTACCTGATGAAGTTTGCACTGAAGCAGCAATCCCTTTTCATTTGACATCCAACAATCTTCTATCTCCAAGCTTAACTTTAAATAAATATGTTTTGTTAGGATTGCCTTGAATCACAAGGATTTCCTTTTAGGAAGGTGTTCCTATTTTGAGTTTGGATCTATGTCTTAATTCTTTGATTCCTTGTTTTGGAAATATTTGGTTTTTCTGATTTGGTTGATTGTATTCCTTAGTTGGAAAGGAAACAAATTAGGAAAGTATGTTTGATAACCACTATAAATAGAGTTGTCTCATAAAGAAGAAAGTATCCCATCCCTCTAGGGTGATGATCATTGGATTTGGGCTATACTCGTGGGGGTAATGATCATTGGGGTCATTGGGGTTGGGGTATCGCCATAAGGAGATTTCGAGTTGAGGTTGGGGTCTCGCCATTAAGAAGATTTCGAATTGGGTTGTCTTGCCATTAAGGAGATTTTGATTTAAGGTTGTCTCTCCATTAAGGAGATTTTGATTTAAGGTTGTCTCTCCATTAAGGAGATTTTGATTTAAGGTTGTCTCTCCATTAAGGAGATTTTGATTTAAGGTTGTCTCTCCATTAAGGAGATTTTGATTTGAGGTCGTCTCACCAGTAAGGAGATTTCGAATTGGGTTGTCTCGCCATTAAGGAGATTTCGATTTGGGGTTGTCTCGCCATGGTGGAGTTGTTCGCCTAAAAGAGATTTTGAGAAAGAATGCAATTTAGTGTGGAGAGAGTGTTGTCTGAATGACTTGTAATTTTTATTTCTCATAGTAAAGTTGTTATCTTTCCGTGGATTAGGCAATTTGTCGAACCACGTTAAATATTGTGTTTGTTTTCGATTTAATTGTTTTGGTTGAATCGAACTTGGAACTAGGAAGAAAGTGTGATAGAACTGAAATTTCCCAATATATGTTTTATGCAAAGTTTTAAAATTATTGAGGTTTGCTATCATGTGTTGAGTACAACCATTGTCAATTATCCAGCTTTCCATATTTTGAGTTACAACAGGTTTTTCATCAACTGCGGAAACAACAAAAAGTGTGTCCTCTTCGTAGATAAAACTGCATCATTTATAACTTATAAAACCTTTGCATCATTCTTTTTTTTTTTGCTATCTCCAGGGCATACCTTTTCAACATGTTCCTATTGTTTGCAAGCTCTACATTGGACATCAGAATTCCAAAAATAGAATTTTTCAGTGGGGTTAGTTTTTTTACTATAAGGACATGGTGGAAATTTTTTCTAGGTTTTTCCACTATTTTTGTGGTAGCTCTTGTCATTTCTTCTAAATTGAGTAGTGACAATAACATTCTCAATTCTTCTTCTTCTCATTCTCTGAGTGCTTTTCTTTGTTTAACAACTTGTAGAGCATTTACAAGTTCTGTGAAAGTAAGCTGAGATAAATTCCATGAGTTTTCAAGTGAACAAATGTTTGCTTCAAATCATCTAGTAGAGTAACTATCACTAACTCAATAACTCTTTTTTATCCTCACCAAGAATCCTTATTTGATTGACAATCTTCATAACGCTATTGATGTACTCTTTCATCTTTCATGCCGAGTAATTCAAACTTCCTCATATTAAAAATCTACATGTTTTTCTTTTTTTTCATTCCATTAAAATTCAAACATCAGTTTATCCAAACATGTTCGTTGTCTTGCATGCCATGATACGTACAAAAGACAGACTCGTCAACAGGTGAATGAAATGTGCTTAAAGCTTTGGATTTTCCGAAGACTTTTTCTTAATGGACTCTTATCTGATTGAGGGATGAATTTTCTAACTGTTCCCACAGCTTCTCAAAGTAGCAAATCTGCTTCCATTTGCACCGACCAAGCATGGTAATTTTATCTAGTGAAAAGAAGAGATGAAGGAGTAGAAATATGAGTTGAGCAAAATATTATAAAAGCGTCTTTTGAGTTTTTTTTTCTGGGTTGTTTTTTGTTGTTTTGTTTTTCTTCATAGAGTCCTTCAAAAATCAATTTATTTTCAATACCACAGTTGTTATTTTAAACCTTAATCAAATTAAGAGAGAGAGTTTGAATATTAAAAGAACTCCAATAAATATGACGTGATGTAAAATAACCTTTAAGAAAGATCTTAAACAGTAGCTAACTGGATTTTTGTTATGATATTATTGTCATTGGTGTTGAATGATGATTCGAAATAGAATGAGGAAATCAATACCCTGATTGCAAGGGATCTGTTTTAGAGTATCTTTTATTAATTCCTTATTTGGTTAGAGAAGATTGTTTTCATTTTATTTTACGAATCCTTATTTTAGTTAGATTGATGATGTACTTTGCCTATATTAAGGCTTCTTTTCTTTCAATAAAAGTAGCAGTTAGCAAGTAAATTCTTGTGTGTATTTGTGTGTTACCAACATTGTGGTATCAGAGCTGGCTGGGAAAACAGCGGTTACTCATTAGCAAAGGAGAACATCGTGAGATTACTCATTATTAGAGTAAAGGAAACACAATATGATTAGCAATGCAAGCGGGTCGGGAGGTTCACAACCTCTTTTACAATTTTTAAAGGAGAAAATTGTGAATTTTGGGCCATTAGAATGAAGACTCTACTAAAATCTCAAGATCTCTGGGATTTGGTAGCGAGTGGGTTTCAAGAACCAGAGGAAGACACCATTCTTAAAGCAGCGGAAGAAACCAAATTGAGAGAGATACGGAGAAAGGATGCGAAAGCCTTGGCGATTATACAACAAACAGTTCATGACAGTGTATTTTCCAAAATTATGTCTGCAACTACCTCTCAATAGGCTTGGACGATCTTACAGAAAGAGTATCAAGGTGATGTAAAAGTTATGGTGCTCAAATTGCAAGCTCGTCGTAGGGAATTTGAGACCTTGCAGATAAAGACCGGAGAATTCGTATCTGATTTCCTCTCAAAAGCTACAGCCGTCGTAAGCCAGATGAGAACTTATGGAGCAAAAGTTGAAGACTAAACTATCGTTGAAAAGGTACTCTGTAGCTTAACTCCTAAATTTGATTATGTTGTGGCTGCCATAGAAGAATCAAAGGATTTATCGATTCTCTCTTTTGATGAATTAATGGGTTTGCTTCAAGCACATGAAGTGAGAATTAATAGAATTGTAGAAAAAGAGGAAGAAAAGGCATTTTAGGTACATGATCACAATGCCAATAGACGTGGATGAGGAAAAGGAGGTTCTCGCGCTAACTTTCGAGGGCAGTTTCCCAATAAAGGGTGAATGTTTGGACAAGGTAGAAGCTCATATGATTAAAAGCAATACATGGGAAATATTCTGTTGTGAAAATATGAGTTTGAGTAGAGAAAAAGAATCTCACATTGCTTAGATAGAAGAAGTGGAAAGTGTTTATATATGGATTGATGTGTTGGATTTATCAAGTAACATGAGTAAAGGGCTTTTGTGAGGATATGAGAGACGTTATACAATTATGGGCTATCAAAAGATGGGCCTTGGGCCTTGGGGCACTTGGGGCCTTGTAACCTAATTCAATTAGGTTTTTTGTTGAATTTTATTTTAAAATTCGAAATAACTACTCATGGTATTTGAATCGACAAACATTAACTGTTGTGTCTTATCCAACAGTTATGACGTTTGGTTTCTTAACCACCCGTAACTCATTATATATGAGAGGAAAAAATACAATAGAGATTGACTTGGAATAAAACTTCTCTTCTTCTTTCCTACAAGAACCAACATTCTATTCTTTGATAGACTCTATATTTCTACGTTGCAATTTTATTAAGAAATAGAGTTTTGGAGGTTATATCCTGGGGCAATACCGTGTTTAAAGAAAGCAACATTGTGAGCGGTCAAATACTGTCTAAGGACATTACTGTGCAAGTCTCCTCCAGTTTTGATAAGAGTAGTAATTTTAATTTTTCCGTTTTATAGGACTTGTGATTTATTTTTATTGTGATATTTGACTGTGTATCTAACATTCTTAGACAGTAACATGGATTCACAATCAAATAACAACAGTTCCAAGAACGATGAGAAACCTGAGAAGTTTAAAGGCTTGGACTTCAAACGTTGGCAGCAGAAGATGTTATTCTGGCTGACGACCATGAAATTGGCTCATATTGTCAAAGAAGATGCTCCTGTGTTTAGTGAAGATCCTCTGACTAAAGAAAATTTCATGACACTGGAAGCCTGGAAACAGTCAGATTTCCTTAGCAGGAATTACATTTTGAACAGGCTTGATGATACGTTGTATGACATCTACTGTGAATGTGAAACAACGAAGAGTGTTTGGGAATTACTGGAAAAGAAATACAAGACAGAGGATGCAGGTGTGAAAAAGTTTGTTGTTGAAAAATTTCTCAAATACGAGATGGTTGACAACAAGTCTGTGATTAAACAAGTTGAAGAACTACAAGTGTTAATTCACGAATTACATGCAGAAGGGTGTTCTATGAATGATCACTTTCAAGTTGGTGCAATTGTGGAAAAACTTCCTCCGTCTTGGAAGGATTTTAAGATATATCTAAAACATAAACGAAGGGAGATGTCAATGGAGGATTTGATTCTTCGACTTCGGGTGGAAGAAGATCACAGAAAGGGAGACAAGTCTGAATCTAGTGAGAAAGATTTGAAAGCAAATCTTGTGGAAAATGACCCTGGGAAAAACAAAAATAAAAAATAGAAGCATAACAAGAAGAAAGGAACAAAGAGGATGAATCCTTCACATGCACAGAAAGGTAACAATTCCAAGAGAATAAAAGGAAGTTGTTACGTATGTGGGAAAGTTGGTCACAAGGCAAAAGACTGTCGTCATAGGAAGGATCAGAATGTACAGAATTCTGATTCAAACCAAGCCAATAATACTGAGATGGAAATTGATTTGGCTGCTGTTGTTTCAGAAACAAATATGGTGACAAATGTCAAAAGCTGGTGGGTGGACACGGGTGCAACTAGGCACATCTGTGGAGACAAAAATCTGTTCTCAACTTTTACAAAAGGATCTGGTGATGAAAAGCTCTACATGGAAAATTCGTCATCATCATGTGTTCAAGGAAAATGAAACATCTTACTGAAATTCACCTCTGGAAAAATTGTTACACTGAAAGATGTTTTTATATGTTCCTGAAATTAGGAAAAATCTAGTTTCTGGTCCACTGCTGAGTAAGAATGGATTCAAACTAGTTTTTGAATCTGATAAATTTGTACTTACCAAAGCAAGGATGTATATTGGAAAAGGGTATCTCATTGAGGAGATGTTTAAGCTGAATGTAATGGTTTCTCAGATTAATAAAATTACTACTGATTCTACTTATATGATTGATTCATTTGATATGTGGCATGCAAGATTAGGGCATGTAAATAATATATGCATTTATAGAATGGTGAATTTAGGATTATTACCTAAATGTAAAGTTGATATAAAACACAAATGTGAGATTTGTGTTGAATCAAAGAGTGCTAGGAAAAGTCACAAATCTGTGCCAGAGAAAAGAAATGAATTTCTGGAATTAATTCATACAGATTTATGTGATTTTAAATCCATACCAACTAGAGGTGGAAAAAATTACTACATAACTTTTATAGATGATTGTAGTAAATTTTGTTACGTGTATTTGATTCGCAGTAAAGACGAAGCTTTTGAAATGTTCAAATCTTATAAAGCAGAAGAAGAAAATCAATTGGAAAGGCGAATTAAGATAATAAGGTCTGATAGAGGAGGTGAGTATGAATCTACTGCCTTTGATGAATTCTGTACACAAAATGGAATTATTCATCAGACAACTGCACCATATACTCCTCAACAGAATGGGGTAGCAGAACGGAAAAACAGAACTTTAAAAGACATGATAAATTCCGTTTTAAATAGTTCTGGTTTGCTACATAATTTATGGGGTGAAGCCTTACTAACAGCGAATCACATTTTAAATAGAATTCCACATAAAAAGACTGATAAGTCTCCATATGAGGTATGGAAGAAACGGTTGCCAACCTACAAAACATTAAAAGTGTGGGGTTGTCTAGCGAAGGTTCGTATACAATACCAAAAATTACAAAACTCGGACCTAAAACAGTGGATTGTGTATTTTTGGGTTTGGCCAAAAATAGCGCTGCATACAGGTTCTTAATCATTAAGTCAGACCATCCTGATATGCACGTTAATACTATATTTGAGTCTGTTGATGCTGAATTTTTTGAAAATATCTTTCCATATAAAATGGATAGAACAGATTCTTCCAAAAAGAGAACACTCAGTGAAGTCCAAAATAATTTGGACAAAGAAATTGGAAATGAAGAGCCTCGACGAGGAAAGAGACTGAGAGTTACCAAAAATTTTGGTCATGACTTTATTAGTTTCTTGACGGAAGCAGAACCACAAACATATAAGGAAGCAATGTCTTCTGGAGAAGCAACCCTGTGGAAGGAAGCTATTAATAGCGAAATAGAATCCATCTTACAAAATCACACTTGGAAATTGTTTGATTTACCACCAGGTAATAAAACGATTGGATACAAATGGATTTTCAAAAAAAAAACTAAAAGCTGATGGAACCATCGATAAATATAAAGCAAGATTGGTTGCTAAGGGATATCGGCAAAAAGAAGGGTTAGACTATTTTGATACATATTCACCAGTATCTAGAATAATGTCCATAAGGCTGTTAATTGCCATAGCTGCAATAAATAAAATGGAAATTCATCAAATGGATGTTAAGACAGCCTTTTTAAATGGTGAATTAGATGAAGAAATATATATGGAACAACCTGAAGGGTTTGTGGTTAAAGGACAAGAAACAAAAGTCTGTAAATTAGTTAAGTCATTGTATGGACTTAAACAAGCACCAAAACAGTGGCATGAGAAATTTGATCACACTCTACTTTCTCAAGATTTCAAAATTAATGAATGTGACAAGTGTGTATACATCAAAGAAATGAAAAAATCATGTGTTATCATATGTTTGTATGTTGATGACATGCTCATACTTGGAACAAGTAAGGATGCAATTAACTCCACTAAAAAGATGTTAAGTTCCAAATTTGACATGAAAGATCTTGGAATAGCATATGTCATATTAGGAATTCAAGTTAAGAAGATGAAGAAGGGTACATCCTTACACAATCCCACTATATAGAGAAAATATTAAAAAGGTTCAATCAATCTGAGTGTAAACCTGCAGTTACACCTTTTGATGCTAACTGCAGCTTAAAGAAAAATAATGGGATTGCTGTTTCACAATTGGAGTATTCTCAAGTAATTGGGAGCCTAATGTATTTGATGAATTCTACAAGGCCAGATTTAGCTTATTCAGTAAGTAGGCTCAGTAGATATACACAAAATCCTTGAAATGATCATTGGACTGCGTTGATACAAGTTCTAAGGTATTTAAAGAATACAATAAATTTTGGATTAGTATATAAGACATATCCACCTGTGACTGAGGGATTTAGTGATGCTAATTGGATATCTGATAATACAGAAACTAAATCCACTAGTGGTTATGTTTTTACATTAGGAGGTGGAGCAATTTCATGGAAGTCCTCTAAGCAAACCTGTATTGCAAGATCTACAATGGAATCTGAGTTTATCGCATTAGACAAAGCTGCAGAAGAAGCAAAATGGCTTAAAACTTTCTTAGAGGACATACCTGTCTGGCCTAAACCAGTAAGCGCAATATGTATACACTGTGATAATATGGCGGCTCAAGCCAGAGCCAAAAATAAAGTGTATAATGGAAAGTCTAGACATATTAGGCGTAGACACAATACAGTTAGACAAATTCTTTCTAGTGGAATAATCACAATAGACTATGTGAAGTCTAAAGAAAATCTAGCGGATCCGTTAACAAAAGGCCTTTCTAGAGAGCAATTTAAAGTGTTGTCGAGAGGAATGGGATTGAAGCCAATCGAATGAGTTGATCTAGATGGAAACCTAACCTAGCTAATTGGAGATCTCAGGGACTAGGTTCAATAGGCAAACTGGTAAAGTGAAAATCACCAACCAATTAAACTATTCCTATGACAAAGATATGTTGGTATGAAGATGTAAGGGTATGCAATAAAATGCATTTAATGATATAAAGAAGAGATCTAATATCACCTATATGATGGTAAATGTGGGGTTGCATGTATGAGAATGAAAAATTGGCTAAATTCTCTAAAGCTATCATGAATACCAGGACATGTTTAGGACCAAAATGAACAACATCGTATAAAGAACAGGGTTCAAGAATAACAGTATCATGTGTGAATCGGTTTGACTAGGTCAACTGTTATAGAGTGAACAGTTCAAGGTAATTAAACCACTGCGTCACTAAGTTGACCCGATAAAATTTACAATTAAGAGAAGTTCAAAGTTATAAAATGACTACTTCTTAATAAGTGATACTAGTTCAGTGAGTAGGATTTTTATCTCTATTCAAATGTGGGGTATTGTTGTGAAAATATGAGTTTGAGTAGAGAAAAAGAATCCCACATTGCTTAGATAGAAGAAGTGGAAAGTGTTTATATATGGATTGATGTGTTGGATTTATCAAGTAACATGAGTAAAGGGCTTTTGTGAGGATATGAGAGACATTATACAATTATGGGCTATCAAAAGATGGCCTTGGGCCTTGGGGCACTTGGGGCCTTGTAACCTAATTCAATTAGGTTTTTTGTTGAATTTTATTTTAAAATTCGAAATAACTACTCATGGTATTTGAATCGACAAACATTAACTGTTGTGTCTTATCCAACAGTTATGACGTTTGGTTTCTTAACCACCCGTAACTCATTATATATGAGAGGAAAAAATACAATAGAGATTGACTTGGAATAAAACTTCTCTTCTTCTTTCCTACAAAAACCAACATTCTCTTCTTTGATAGACTCTGTATTTCTACATTGCAATTTTATAAAGAAATAGAGTTTTGGAGGTTATATCCTGGGGCAGTACCGTGTTTAAAGAAAGCAACATTGTGAGCGGTCAAATACTGTCTAAGGACATTACTGTGCAAGTCTCCTCCAGTTTTGATAAGAGTAGTAATTTTAATTTTTCCGTTTTATATTACTTGTGATTTATTTTTATTGTGATATTTGACTGTGTATCTAACATATTCAGTGCTATAATTGCGGTAAGTATGGTCATATTAAAGCTGATTGTTTGTACAATGAAGAACATGTAAATTTGACAAAAGAAGAGGTGGATGAAGCAGTTAATGGAGACATGGAAGAGAAGCTATTTATGGCTCAAACAGATGAGGAGTATGAGTGTCAGCAAAATATTTGGTTCATTAACGGTGGTTCTGCAAACCATATGACTGGATCCAAATTCTTATTTTCTGACCTTGATGAATCAGACAAACAGAAAGTAAGGCTTGACAACGGCAACATACTTAATGTTGAAGGAAAAGATATAGTTAGATTTGAATTTAGCCCTATAAAATTCAAATTTTTACATGATGTTCAATGTACCAGCATTAGATTTTAATCTTATCAGTGTTGGTCAACTGCTATCTTGTGGATACTTGGTTCTATTCGACAATGGTGAATGTAATATAAAAGAGAGAAAAACAGGATAGCTGATGGTTACAATCACAATGACTCACAATAAGATGTTCCCTCTTGATGTTTCCAGCATTGGAAGCTTTGCTCTGCAGCAACAAAAGAAGATGAATCAACCATATGGCATCTCAGGTATGGTCATCTTCATTTAAAAGGTTTAAAGCTTCTAAGGGACAAAGGAATGGTTTATGGATTACCTGCAATTAAAAATATTAAATCGTGTTAAGGGTGTGTATGGGAAACAAGCTCGAAAAACCTTTCCAGTTGGGAGTGCATGAAGAGCTAATATGTGTCTTGAACTTATACATGCTGATCTATGTGGACCGATGCAAACAACATCTCTTGGAGGGAGTAAGTATTTCTTTTTACTTACTGATGATTATAGTAAAATGTCATGAATGTACTTTCTCACCAATAAAGATCAAACGTTTGAAAAGGTCAAGCAATTCAAGAATCTTATGGAAAAATAAAGTGGCATATTTATTAAAACACTTCAAACTGATAGAGGAGGAGAGTTTACATCTGCCGAATTTAATGCGTTTTGTGAAGATTATGGGATACATAGAGAGCTAACTATGCCATACACATCCGAGCAAAATGGAGTAGCAGAACACAAAATCCGCATAGTCATTGAAATGGCGAGAATCATGCTAAAGAGAAAAGGATTACCAAATACACTTTGGGCAGAAGCGGTAAGTACAACTTTTTATCTATTGAATTTATCTCCTACCAGAGTTTTCATGGACCAAACTCCATTTGAAGTATGGAACGGATTTACTCCGTCTGTAACTTATTTACGAATTTTTGGTTCAGTTTGCTATGCTTTTATTAATTCACATGCTTGACAAAAATTGGATCAAAAGTCACAAAAGTGTATCTTTGTTGGATATAGCTCTCAGTCTAAAGCATATTGTTTATTTGATTCGGAGAGTCAAAAAATTCTTACACGAAGAGACGTTGTTTTTAATGAAGATATGAGTTGGAATTGGCAAGAGTAAGATTTATCAGAGTTAACACATGATGTTGGATTCCCTAGAGAAGAAAAGAACAACAAACTTCAGATGGAGATACAACACCAAAAACCCCAGCACCTATATCTGTATCCCGGTCCATACCAAATCAATTTCACAAACAGAGCTATCAACACCTTCTGCAGCTCGAAAGTACATGTCATTAGCTGACTTAAACGAAATTTGTGGTTTTTCATTAATTGTTGCAGACCCTACTTCTTTTGCTGATGCATGTAAACAAGAAAAATGGAAGAAGGTAATGATGAAGGAAATTGATTCCATTAATAGGAATAAAACTTGGACATTATGTCATCTACCTTCAGACAAACAAGCGATTAGCTTGAAATGGGTATTCAAAACCAAGCTGGATGGAAATGGAAACATTCAAAGACACAAAGCTCGATTAGTTTTGAAAGGGTATTCACAACTGGCCGGGATCGACTATGAAGAAACATTTTCACCAGTAGCACGTTTTGAGACGGTTCGAATTTTTCTAGCATTGGCAGCTGAACAATAATGGTTAGTTCACCAATTTGATGTTAAGTTTGCATTTCTTAATGGAAGTCTTAAAGATGAGGTTTATGTTGTCCAACCACCGGGATTCGAAATCAGAGGGAGAGAAGAGTATGTGTACAAACTTCATAAGACTCTTTACGGACTCAAGCAAGCCCCAAGGGCATGGTACAGTCGCATCGATGAGCATTTTGTGAACCATGGTTTTGAACGTAGTGAAAGAGAGCCTACACTTTATGTCAAACGATGCGGTAATGATGATTTCTTAATATTGTGTTTATATGTGGATGATATGATCTTTGCAAGATCTTCTGAAATGGTGATATAAGAGTTCAAACAACCGATGATGGCTGAATTTGAGATGACAGATTTAGGAGTATTGCATTATTTTTTGGGGTTAGAGATAAAGCAGGAAGCTGATGGCATCTTTTTTGTCACAAGAATTATATGCCAAAACTCTGTTAAAAAAATTTGGGATGTTATATTGTAGTCCAGCTATTGCCCCATTGAATAATAATGATAAGTATGTCATTCGTGATGGAGAAGAACTAGTAAATCCAACTTCATATCGGATTCTTGTTGGAGGGCTTATTTACTCGACTCATACGCGACCTGATATAGCGTTTGCAGTAAGCACAATATAAAGATTTATGGAACTCCATCAAAGGTTCATTTCGCAGCAGCAAAAAGAATCATTCGCTATATATTAGGTACTGTGGGGTATGGAATTTAGTATTGAAGAAAGCTAGATGAATGTACAGAAGGAAAGCTTTATGGTTACTCGGATGCTGATTTTGCTAATTGTTTGGATGATCAAATGAGTATTTCTGCACATGTTTTTGCTCTACGTTCTGGAGTAATTGCTTGGAGTTCGAAGAAACAACCAATCACTGCTCTATCAAGAACCGAAGCGGAGTACATTGCTGTCACATTCGCTGTGAGCCAAGCTGTTTGGATAAGAGGTATTCTGAGTGAACTTTAATATCAGCAAAAAAAAGCTACAATTATCTTCTATGACAACAAATCTGCAATATTCATGACAAAGAATCCTGCCCTACATAATAGAACAAAATATATTGATACTTGGGTTCATTTTATCAAGGGTTTGGTAGCAGGTAATATTATGGATATACAACATTGTAGTACAGAAGATCAATTAGTAGATATTTTGACAAAACCTTTGCCTAAGGATAAATTTATTTACTTCAAGACTCTTTTGGGTGTGTGATTTCAAATAAAGGGAGGCTGTTGACTGATGATTCGAAATTGAATGAGGATATCATTACCCTGATTGCAAGGAATCTGATCCAGAGTATCTTTTATTAATTTCTCATTTGGTTATTCTCATTTGGTTAGAGAAGATTGTTTTCCTTTCATTTTACAGACCCTTATTTTAGTGAGATTGATGTTGTACTTTGTCTATATTAAGGCTTCTTTTCTTTGAATAAAAGTAGCAGTTAGCAAGTAAATTCTTGTGTGTTACCAACATCGTGTTACAAAATACATTTAAAACCATAATATTAAAGTAATATACATAGTGATTCATTCACGTCAATATCCTTACAGATGGGCACTTGTAATAACATCTTAGGAAATGTGTAAAGGCATATTTCAAAGCTAATAATGGAAAAGGGAAAGCAACACTGGCACTATCCATGTCCACACAAATGGATAAGTTGAGCTTACCTTATACTATTCTTTATAAACAAACTTTTCTTGTTCCAGGTATATCTGCAACTTATCTTCTCGAGGTTCCATATGGAACAAGCTTCCACATTTCTTCAAACTCAGAGGTATGTATATTTATTTCTCCTTCCACATTTCTACTAATTTTGTATAACAAATGAGTGAAATTTCCATTGAACATATAGGTATGCAGTGGTTACAGGAGGAAACAAGGGAATAGGGTTTGAAATATGTAGACAATTAGCTTCGAATGGCATCACAGTGGTGTTAACAGCAAGAGATGAGAAGAGGGGTCTCGAAGCTATTGACAAACTCAAACAATTAGGGTTCTCTGATTATGTCATCTTTCATCAGCTTGATGTGGCAGATCCTGCAAGTGTTGCTTCTCTTGCAGACTTCATCAAGTCTCAGTTTGGAAAACTTGATATCTTGGTATTATTCACTTTTCATTCTGTCATTAACAGTAAAATAAATTAGCTGCAGAGTTGAACATAGGTTTATTATGTATACAGGTGAACAATGCAGCAATAAGTGGAGTTAAAGCAGATTCTGAAGGATTTAAAAGAGCATTTGAAGCTGTTGGTAATTGGGTACAACTCTTTTCTCTTATTCATTTACTTCCAGGAGAAGATTTCTTGCTGTAGTTATTATTAATTAGCATTCCATTGTCCGATTTTTTAAAACTGCAGCCAGGTGAAAAGTTATCAGAATTCACTGTTCAGAATTTGGAAATGGCAGAAGAGTGTTTGAATATAAACTACTACGGCGTTAAAAACATGATCGAAGCACATTTTTCTCTCCTTCAATCGTCCGATTCACCTAAAATCATCAATGTCTCCTCTTTAGGAGGATTACTGGAGGTAAGAAAAGAAAAAAAAAAAACTTTTGTCTTAATAGAGTATTCTAAATTTATGATTATTGAACTCAACTTTGTTTTGATTTTGGTCCAGAACATACCAAATGAACAAGTGAGAACAGTGCTAGACGACATAGAAAATCTGACGGAAGAAAAAATCGACCAAATTATAAACAAGTTTAAGAAAGATTTCAAAGAAGGGTGCTTGGAGAAAGAAGGGTGGAGACCTAATTTATCTGCATATATTATCTCAAAGGTAGTGTTGAATTCGTATACAAGATTGTTGGCTAGGAAGTATCGGAATATTCTGATAAACAGTGTTCATCCAGGTTATGTCAAAACTGACATGACTTGCGATACTGGTCTTTGTAATGTTATTGAAGGTGCTCAACCTGTTGTAAGGTTGGCTCTGTTGCCTAACAATGGACCTTCTGGCCTTTTTTACGACCGAAATGAAGTGGCAAGTTTTTGATTGTTGATTGATTTCTGTGTTCTGGATCAGACAAAATATGCTTCTCTTGGTCTGGTTTTACTATAGAGCACTATGTTGTTTTATTAATGGTTTTTTACTTCTATTGAGCCGGAGAAAATACATATATAATCTCGTAATGCTTAACTTATTAATACTATATTAACTACACCAACCACCACCTACAAACGACTTTTCTACTCATTATTGATTATCCATCTAACTTCTACCTACCAAGTTTCTTAATTATTGACAACACCCCTCAAGTTGGGCGGTATATGTGATTTAGTAAACACATAATGCGTTTGGTTTCCTTAAATAACAAATAACAGCTCTAATCGCCCTATTTCAATCCTTTTATTATTGATGTGTGAATCTCCACATGCTCATAATGGATTACTATGAAATTGCAGATTGGCTGTCTGTAAGTAGTTGAATAGGACGTATGTTAATTTCTTATTCGTGTGAGAGCTTTCCTGTCCACAATCTCTCACACAAACCATGAGCCAAAGCCCTTAATTTTGACTTTGTACTGCTCCTAGAGACCGCATTTTGCTTTTTATTTCTCTAACTTACCATGATTCCCCATACAAATGTAGAAAAAGTAGTGGTGGATCTTCTATCTATAATTAAGCTTGTCCAGTCTGCATCAGTGTAAACTCTAATGCTTCTTTCTTCTGACTTTCTAAAGAAAAATCCCATTCCTGATGATGACTTCAAGTACTTCAAAATGAGCAGACTCCATTCATGTGTTCTTCAATTGGATTGTTCATACACCGACTCAAAACACTTATTGAATGAATAATATCAAGTTTAGTGTGTGAGAGGTACAACAACTTGCCCACTAACCTTTGATATGTTCCTTTATCCACGGGAACACTATCTTTCTTAGGTTTGAATTTTAAGTTGCTCCATAGGTTATTAAGATTGTGACAAGAATTTAGGTTTAGTGGTGCTCCATGGGGGTTTGGGAATCATGAAGACCATGGAGATCTTAAGTTTTAGGATTGAGTCTTGTTACCCTATAAGAGCAACATGAAGAGAGTTTGTGTGTGACTGTGACCAATGCAATTGGGTTAGAGAGTGATATTCTAATTTTAACTATTGTTTTATGGTTACATAGTGAATTAGTCTCTCGTCGTCCTGACGGCCGTATTTTTTTCTCGCTTTGCGTTTCTATATAAAACCTTATGTATTATTTTCTATCTCTATTTTCTTGCATTATGTATGTTTATTTACTTTGTGGTTACCAATATTCTTCTTCGCTTTAGTGGATTACTGATTTGTTCAATAAGTGGTATCAAAGATAGTCATATTTTCCCAACAGGAGTGTCACATGGTCGTGACTCTAGCAACCCTATTTTTGTAAGGAGATCTAGCATATATTTCCTCTGAGTAACCATAATCCCTTTATTTGTTATTTTAACTTTTATACCAAGGAAGTATCTGATGTTGAAATCTTGAAAATGCCAAGTAACATCTATCTTATTGTAACATAATAGTTACGAATATCGAACCCAAGAGATTATACTTGAATTGTTGATCAAGAGTTGAAATAGAATCAATTTACTAATGAATGATAATATGTCCCAAAATTTATATTAGTGACAATAATGTAAAATTGATTAAAATGAATTCAAACACACTTAAAATTGGTAAAACTATATGAGAAGATCATGGTTGAACACTTATTTCACTACATAGAAACTTGATCATTTTCTTAAGTTTTTTATCAAACACTTGGAACACTAAAATATAACATGGATTAAATTGCATCAATATTAAGTTCTTTCAAACTCTAACATCAAATTATCATCTACAACAATTATATGTCTATAGATTGAGTAAATGATCATGAAGTACAATCCAATTGAGATGATTAAAATTTACTATGTCTAGTTTTATTTTAATCAATCTTAATCCTAGATCTAACTATGAAATTACTATGTCTAGCTTCAAACAAGATTAAATCTATGTATCACTTGATTTTCATCAAATGTATGGAGCAATTAACACACAAAATATGCTGTATTAGAGAATTCACCATAAAGTACATAAAAAGCTTAAGAAACGCAAGATCTATCTAGATCCACAAGTATTCAACCATTACAAAGTTAGCCTAGCATAACTAAACTAATATAATCATAATTCAACAAGAAGATCCATATCAAAACTCAGAGATGGAAGTAAAAGTGAAGGATTAGATGGAACTTATAATAGATATGATGAATCTAGAGCTTGATTCCTTAGGTCTTTATGAATTGATCTCCAATCTAAACTTCTCTTCTTGGAATCCACTTGAAGGTTTGAGAGAAATTGAAAAACACAAATGAATTCTAATCTTCCTCAATTCTTAAGTGTATAAGAGTGTTACAAAATTGATCCAAGATCCCTCTCTAAGAGTTTAAAATGAGTATTTACAGTTCAATTCTAATCACACTCGAAATGGCTCCAAAATTAATAAAGATTCCATTGTTACCGAGCTACATTTCAGTACAAAGCTCGGTACCAAGTTTGGTTTCATCATGCAAAATTCTTCCTCAGATTGTACCGAGCTACAAATTTGGTAGCCAGTGCGGTCTTTAATTTGGACAGAATAGTATTCATAGGTTCAACCTTCATGCCGAGCTTCTAGTTTGGTACTCAATTTGGTGCCAAGTTCGGACAGAAGGATATTCATTGGTTGTCAAGTAACTACAAAACTATAGTTCGGTAAGGAGCTCGGTGTGGAATTCGAACAGAATGATTTTCTTCTCTTCACTTAACTTACTGAACTACAATTCGGTACCCTATTCAGTGTGGAATTCAGATAGAACGATGTCACATATATTCTTCAATCACCGAGTTGCAAGTCCGGTACCTAGCTCGGTAGCTAGTTCGGACAGAGAGGATCTTTGTTTATCTCCTTTGTGAACCGAAGTGTAGCTTAATGTCAAGCTCGGGGTGTAGTTCGGTGATCACTCTCTCATGTCATTTTCCATCTATTTTCGATCCCCTTTTTGCTCCAAACTTCCGATTTTCTTCTTTGATGACTCTTAGTCTCCAAAGTGACGTTTAAGCCCTAAAATTAAGCGAAAGTGTCTCAAATATATGCAATTCATAAGGGAAAAAGAACCAAATTCAATTAATTTCATACTTATTTTTCAATCTCATCAGTATCTAATGTTTCCAATATCCTTTATTTCAAAAAATCTTGCTAAATACTCTTTCATCTAACTAAGTTCCTCTTAAACATCTCCTCTGAGTAGTATATCAACAACATATACACTCAAAATTGATTTTTTTCTATATTGCCGAAACTTTACAAATAGTGCGTGCAGAATTACACTATTTATTTTCCATTTTCGATATTGCTTGAGTAAACTTTCCAAACCAATCTCGTGAGGATTGCTTTAAACCATAAAGAGATTTCTTCAACTTATAAACTTGTCCCCTTTTGCTTGAGAGACCAACATGAACTTCCATGAAAACTAATTCTTCTAACTCCCCATTTAGGAAAATATTCTAAGTGTCTAAGTTCTAACTGGTAAATGTTCCACTCGAGATTTGTAGCGAGTGATAGAAGTACTTTGATTGTATTTAGTTTTACTAAGGGGGAAAAGTTTCATGGTTGTCTATCCTATAAGATTAGGTGAATTCTTTCACTGCAACATTGTCTTGAATCTCTCAACATTTCCATCTACAAGGTACTTCACTACAAACACCCATTTTGATCCCACAATCCGCTTAGCGGGAGGAAGATATGTAAGCTCGCAGGTTCCAATTTTCTAAAGAGCATGAAGCTCTTCTTCAACGACCTTTTTCCAGCTTGAACCATTAAAAGCTTCTTGAATATTTGTAGGGATATTTATATCTGTCAAATTTGAAGACAAAGTCTTGAAAATTGCTCCTAATTTCTCAAATGAGATATAATTACTCATTGGGTAATAACTTCTGCACCTATTCCCCTTTTGAAGAGCTGTAGGAAGATTTAAGGTAGCATCCTCCAATCTAGCGTCCTCATTTTCTAAATTCTTTAAATTAGGATAATCTTAATCTATTTAATAGACTCAAGTTTAGAAGTATTCTGCTCACATTGGTTTCCTTGTTCCACCATCTATTCCTTTCATATGTTTTGAGAGGTTGTTCTTGATTTTCCATATACTTTGAGAGGTTATTCTTGATTTTCTCGAAAAATTACTTCACTTGTTTCTGTTGAATTTATATGGTTACTTTCAAAATTTTCATCTTTCTTTCCAAATTTTTGCTATGCACTTTGAAGTCTTTCTTAACTTTCCATTATAAAGAATAGATTGTTTGCACTTGTCAGAATCAACTTAGGTTGCACATATGCTATATTCTCTTGTTCTCTTGGGAAAAAAGCTAGATGTTGCATAAAGGTAACATCCATTGAGATAAAATATCTTTTATTTGATGTAGAATAACATTTGTAGCCTTTCTGTCCTGCTCTATATCCTGCAAAAGTACACCTTTGTGCTTTTGGATCTAATTTCCCTTTGAACAGAGAATGAATATGCACATAAATTGTGCATCTGAACACTCTAGGAGGAATATTAGAGATCCACTTACAACTAGGATAATGATTGAGTATTAATTGAATTGGTGTCAACATCTCCCTGAAATTGACTTGACACATTATTATGGAGCAGCAACGATCATGAAACTTCAAGCAAATGTTTATTTTTCCTCTCTAAAACACCGTTCCGCTTAGGGGTGTCCACTTAAGAGTTTTGGTAAACCACCCCCTCTTCTTCTAGAAATTTACCTAGGTGGCTATTAAAATATTCCTTTCTATTATCTGCTATGAGTATTTGAATAACTGTTGAAAATTGTGTCCTAATCATTATAATGAAATTCTCGAATATTTTCCTACTTCAGATTTCTCTTTCATCAGATACACCCAACTTACTTTGGTGTGATCATCAACAAATAAAACAGATCATTTTGATTTTGTAATGTTTTTAACTCTAGCTGGTCCACATACATCAATATGAATCATTGTAATTGGTTTAGATGGTCTATATTCACTATTCGAGTAAGTATTTCTAGTTTGTTTCGAAATTACACAAGTCTCACACTAAAATGAATCTTTAATCAATTTGTATCCAAATTAGGAAACAAGTGTTCAACATACATCACATTGGGATACCCTAATCTAGAGTACCATAATTTTATTGCATTCTTTCTTTTTGAATTCAAACAACAAGACCAACTTTTTGACTTCCCCTATTGACAACTTCATCTTTCAATAAATATAGTCCTCTTTTAATTCTAGCACTGTTAATATTTTTCCCATTTCTTTGATCTTGAAAATCACATGCAGCTGATGAAAATTCTACTCTACAGCCCTAATCTTTAATCATTTTATTGATAGAGAGTAGATTGCAACTTAATAAAGAAATATATAACTCAAATTCTAACACCAAACTGCCAAACACTCTAATTCTCTCAATAGTTTCAACTTTAGTAAATGATCCATTTGGAATTCTAACATTCATGTTCTCAATCATCTTATTAATTTTTAAAAATATACTAGCATCTCCTAACATGTTATCTGAAGTTCCGGAATTAACTATTCAAATATTATCTAAAACATTTTTTTGCTAGTAAGACATGGATAAAATTACCTTTTTGGGCCACCATTCCAACCCTTGTGGTAGAGTTGCTATTGCTTAATCCATGACTCATCATCCTCTACTTCACTTCAAAAAAACTCTGTATAGTTTGGTTCAATGTTATGATTTTGACTGTTTGAGGCCTGATGTACCTGGCCTTCTTAATTATGGAATTGTTTCTTTGATTTCTAGTCTGCTAGTTCCTTTAGATCTAGGCTTTCCAGTATATTTGAGTGTAGCCAAAATTTGGTCAGCATATTGTTGTACTGCTTGTATTCCTTTGTTGTTTTGCTTTTAGGAATCTAACATGTATTAGAGATGTAGTCTTTCTTTTGTCGTTGATTCTTTGAAACTGATGGATATAATTTCCATCACTAAGTTTGTGGCTAGCGATTGATATATTTAGGGCATGGTTTATATTTTCAATCTGTATCCTTCCATTATTGGAGGTTTATATGTTATTTCACTCATGTTTGTTTAGGTTTTTACTACTCTAATACCAGGTTGTTTTCCAAATGAATTCTTACTTCTATTAAGCTGGAGAAAATACACATATACAATGTTGGAAAGTTGTTTCAAAGTTGTTGTTGATTGTTTGTTTTTAAATATTTGTGTTGGTTTATTTCTTAAATATTTGTATGTTGTTTATTTGTAAGCAGTTATTTTATGTCAGTTAACTGCGATTATATGATGGATATTATGTATGTATTATGTTGAAGATTTTTATGAATGAAAGTATTGCACCATTCTTTGTTGTGTTACTTAAAAGAAACAACAGTGGTATCAGAGCTTTGTAGATCTTAAAAGGATCTGTGAAGGAATCATCATCGGCTTGTCTACGTTCAACATCAAAGAGAAATGTAGGCAAGTGGAAGTAATTTTTCACCACTCACACCACCTGTGTTTGATGGTGAGAATTATGAAGCGTGGGCTGTAAAGATGGCAGCCTACATGGAAGGATGTGATATGTGGAAAGCAGTAAAGTCAGATTATAAAGTGGATCCTCTTCCTGAAAATCCAACTCTAAATCAATTGAGGTTTTAGAAAGAGAAAATCACGAGAAAGGCGAAATCAAAGTCATGTCTTTATGCAACGATCTTTCCTACAATTTTCACAAGAATTATGAGGCTTGGTTCTGCCTTTGAAATTTGGAAATTTTCAAAGGCAAAATATAAAAACGCGATTGGTGGTGAAGGGTTATGCTCAGATATGGGGAGTTGATTATTCTGATACTTTTGCACCTATAGCAAGGTTAGATACTATTAGATTACTGATAGCGATTGTGGCTGAGCGAAGTTGGACTATTTTTCAGTTGGACGTGAAATCAGCATTCTTGAATGGAGTGCTTGAGGAGGAAATATACGTAGAACAACCTGAGGAATTTAGTGTTGTAGGGAATGAAGATAAAGTTTACCGGCTTAATAAAGTGTTGTATGGCTTGAAACAGGCTCCCAGGGCATGGTATAGCGAAATGGATAGTTATTTACAGGACTTGGGCTATGAAAGAAGTTTGAGTGAGTATACTTTGTATACCAAAAAGGATGCAGGAAGTATTGTGGTTATTTCTCTGTACGTGGATGATATTTTAGTGATAAGGAATGATTGTAATCAGATCAATCAATTAAAGCAGGATTTGATGCAGATGTTTGAGATGACAGATTTGGGTGTTATGGCTTATTTTCTTAGTACAGAGGTTAAGTAAAGTCTAGGTCAGATTTTCATATGTCAAAAGAAATATTTAAAGGAGATTTTAAAGAGGTTTCAAATGGAAGAATGTGAAAGTGTGGGAACTCCTATGAATCAAAAGGAGAAGTTGCAAAAGGAAGATGGAGCAGAATATGCCGACAATGCAATCTTTAGGAGTTTGGTGGGTTGTTTGATGTATTTGACATCCACTAGACCGGATATTCAATATGCTGTGAGTGTTGTATTATCTAGATTTTTGCATTGCGCAAGTGAGTTACATATGAAAGCTGCTAAAAGAGTGTTTAGGTATTTAAAGGGAACTTCTTCTTATGGGATTAAATTCACTAAAAGTGAGAGATTTGAATTGTATGGTTATTTAGACAGTGACTGGGCAGGTTCAGTAGAAGATATGGAGAGTACTACAGGTTATTGTTTTACTATGGTATCAGCATGTTTTTCATGGTGCCCGAAGTAACAAGAGATTGTGGCTTTATCTACCACCGAAGCAGAATTTATTGAAGCAACTGCAGCTGCAAATCAAGCAGTTTGGTTGAGAAAGTTGTTGACTGATCTTGGTTTTGAGGTTGGAGAAATTGAATTAAATGTGGACAATCAAGCTGCTTTGAAAATATCTCAAAATCCTATATTCCATGGCAAAAAAAATATTTTAAGGTGAAGTTTTATTATCTGCGAGAAGTATAAAAATCTGGGGAGATAAAGCTGGTGTATTGCAGTCCAAAAATTCAAGTGGCTGATATTTTTACCAAATCATTTCATGTCAAGAGGTTTGAGTGGTTAAGGAAGCAGTTAGGAGTATGTAACAAAGTTTAATCCAAGGAAAAGTGTTGGAAAGTTGTTTCAAAGTTGTTGATTGTTTGTTTTTAAATATTTGTGTTGGTTTGTTTCTTAAATATTTGTATGTTATTTATTTGTAAGCAATTATTTTACGTCAGTTAACTGCGATTATATGATGGATATTAGATATGTATTATGTTGAAGATTTTTATGAATGAAAGTATGACACCATTCACGGTTGTGTTACTTAAAAGAAACAACATATAACCTCTAACCTAATAATACTAAATTGACTACACCAACCAAAAACTACAAACAACCTTTGTAGCAATTACTAATTACCCATCTAACTTCCACCTACCAAATTTATCAACTACTAACAACTATAAATCACTAGAATATAATTAGTGATTAGTATATTATGATCATTACATGATTTTGATCATTACTACGTTTGTTCTATAAAATACTATGTGGTTGCAGATGTACATCCTTTTTATATAATTAATACAATAGCCTCCAGATTACTACTTTCGTTTGATATGTAATCTTCATACGACCACTTGGTATACAATTATATTCCTACCCGGAAGTTGGGAAAAATGTTTAAGACATTATTGAACCTAAAAAGAGAGACATTTCATGTCTAAAAAATTTCTGTCGGTTTCTTAGCTTAAAACACTAAAACATGGTAAAACAACAATCATCCATATTTCTTCAAACAAAGAGGCATGCAATAGTTACAGGAGTAAACAGAGGAATTGGACTTGAAATATGTAGGCAATTGGCTTCAAATGCCATCGCAGAGGTGTTAACAGCTAGAGATGAAAAGAGAGGACTTGAAGTTGTTAAAAAAACTCAAACAATAAGGACTCTCTGATTATGTAATCTTTCATCAGCTTGATGTAGCAGATCCCTTAATGTTGCTTCTCTTGCAGGCTTTGTCAAGTCTCAGTTCGGAAAACTTGATATCCTTGTATTCGCTTCTGTCCATTTTCCATCTCTGTAATATTGATCTCTATAAGTGAAGTATTTTTTTTTTTTTTTTTTTAAAGGCTAGTGTATACTATACAGGTGAACAATGCAGGTGTCTCTGGTGTTAAATCTGACTCTATTCGTCTAACAAAAGCTTTTGAGGATCTGGGCACTTGGGGTATGTAACTCTTCTATGTCTGATATAAACTGTTTTAAAATCTTGTTCTAGTTGAGATTATAATTGATATATATTTCTCCAAACAGCAGGCAGCTGAGCTTTTGAGCAACTTTCACTCCAGAATTCTTAAATGGCCGAAGAGTTTGTTAGAATGGGTGAGACTATCTATGTGGTATTGACATTGACACCCCAACCAAAACGACATGTGTAAAGGTATATTTGAAACATAATAATGTAAAAGTGAAAGCAATTGTGAGACTATCTATAGCCACACAAATGGATATGTTAAACATAGCTTCTACTATTCTCTATAAACAAACTCTTCTTATCAAGGGTATACCTGCAGCTTATCTTCTCAAGGTTCAATATCTAAAACCATAAAAATGGAACAAGCTTCCACATTTCTTCAAGCTCAGAGGTATGTAACTGTATATTCATTTCTCTTTCCACATTTGTACTAATTTAGTAGTAATAAATGAGTGACATTTGATTGAACATATAGGTATTCAGTAGTTACAGGAGCCAACAAGGGAATAGGGTTTGAAATATGTAGGCAATTAGCTTCAAATGGAATCACAGTGGTGTTAACAGCTAGAAATGAGAAAAGAGGTCTTGAAGCTGTTGAAAAACTCAAAGAATCAGGTCTCTCTGATTATGTAATATTTCATCAGCTTGATGTAGCAGATCCTGCTAGTATTGCTTCTCTTGCAGACTTCATCAAGTCTGAGTTTGGAAAACTTGATATTTTGGTACTACTCACTATTCATTCTGTTATTAACATTAAAATAAATTAGCTGCAGAGTTGAACATGTGTTTATTATGTGTAAATATACAGGTGAACAATGCAGCAGTAATTGGACTTAAAGCAGATTCTGATAAATTTGGAAGAGCATTTGAAGATGTTGGTGACTGGGTATAACTATTTTTCTCTTACTTTTTTACTTCCAGGAGAAGGTTTCTTGGTGTAGATATTATTAATTTGCATTCCATTGTCCAATTTTCTAAAAATGTAGCCAGGAGAAAAGTTAAAAGAATTCACCTTCCAGAACTTGGAAATGGCAGAAGAGTGTTTGAATATTAACTATTATGCTGTTAAAAACATGATCGAAGCACATTTTTCTGTTTTTCAATCATCTGATGCACCTAGAATCATCAATGTCTCCTCTTTATCAGGATTACTGGAGGTAAATAAAGAAAAAAAAAACAAAAAAAACTTTTGTCTTAATTAGAGTATTATGAATTTATGATTATTTAACTCACTTTGTTTTGATGTTGGTCCAGAACATACAAAATGAACAAGTGAGAGCAGTGCTAGACGACATAGAAAATCTAACAGAGGAGAAAATAGATGAAATCATAAACAAGTTTAAGAAAGATTTCAAAGAAGGGTGCTTGGAGAAAGAAGGGTGGAGACCTTATTTATCTGCATATACTATTTCAAAGGTAGTATTGAATTCCTATACAAGATTGATGGCTAGAAAGTATCCGAATATTCTGATAAACAGTGTTCATCCAGGTTATGTCAAAACTGACATGACTTGCGATACTGGCCTTCGTAATGTTATTGAAGGTGCTCAACCTGTGGTCAGGTTGGCTCTATTGCCTAGTAATGGACCTTCTGGTCTTTTTTACAATGAAAAAGAAGTAGCAAGCTTTTGATTGTTGATTGGTTTCTGTATTCTGGTTCAGAAAACTATGCTTGTCCTTGTCTGGTTTTACTGTAGAATACTATATTGTCAAGGCATTATCAGTGATATATAATACTATAGAAACTATTGTATTATGGATGATTTTTGAGCACATGAAGAGGTCATCAAGACTTGACAACATTTCCTTTAAAAAAGACTCCACTTGCAGCAGCATCAACATGATTTGTGTTGTTTAATGTTGCAGATATCCATCCTTTTTACATAATTAATATAAACAATGGCCCTTCAAATACTATTTTTGTTTGATATGTAATATTCATTGGACCACATGGTATAAAATAATATTCCTACTTTAGAAAAATGTTGCTTAAGACATTATTGAAGTTAGCCATCGGGCTGCCTGCTGTTACTATAAAAGGAGACTTTTCATGTCCTAGCATTTCTGCAGTATCTTAGCTTCCAGACACTAAAACATGGGAAAACAACTACCATCCATATTTCTTCAAACAAAGAGGTACGCAGTAGTTACAGGAGCAAACAGAGGAATCGGACTTGAAATATGTAGGCAATTGGCTTCAAATGGAATCACAGTGGTGCTAACAGCAAGAGATGAGAAGAGAGGACTTGAAGCTGTTGAAAAACTCAAAGAATCAGGTTTCTCTTGCAGGCTTGAAGATGTAGCAGATCCTGTTAGTTTTGCTTCTCTTGCAGGCTTTGTCAAGTCTCAATTTGGAAAACTTGATATCCTGGTATTCACTTCTTTCCATCTCCTATCTCTATGATATTAATCTCTATAAGTGAACTAAAATTTAAAAAATGGGTTACTGTGTACTATACAGGTGAACAATGCAGGTGTATCTGGAGTTAAATTTGACTCTATTGGTCTGACAAAAGCTTTTGAGGATCTGGGCACTTGGGTATGTAACTTTTCTATCTGATATCATCTGTTTTACTTGCAGCAGAAGAAACCTTGTTCTAGTTCTGATTATAACTGATATATATTTCTCCAAACTGTAGCCAGCTGAGCTTACAAAGGAACTTTCACTTCAGAATTTTGAGATGGCAGAAGAGTGTTTGAAGATAAATAATTATGGCACGAAAAGGATGATAGAAGAACATATTTCTCTTCTTGAGTTATCCGATTCACCAAGAATTGTGAATGTCTCATCTTTAACTGGATTGTTAGAGGTACAACAACTTGTTTCTCAATTGAAATATTATGATCAGAACTCCTTATTTTAACATAATTTTCTCTTTGTATTGACCAGAATATACAAAATGAACAAGTGAAAACAGTGCTAAATGACATAGAGAACCTGACAGAAGAGAAAATAGATGACTTAATAAACAAGTTTAAGAAGGATTTTGAATCAGGGTCATTGGAGGAAGAAGGCTGGCAATCTTATTTATCTGCAAGACTGATGGCTCGCAAGTATCCGAATGTTTTGATAAACAGTGTTTGTCCAGGATATGTCAGAACTGACATAAATTGCCACACTGGTCTTCTTAGTCCTACTGAAGGAGCCCAATCTGATGTCAGGTTGGCTTTATTGGCTAGTAATGAACCTTCAGGTCTTTTTTACATTAGAGATTGGTTTTGAATGTTGAATTCTGTACCTTCTGTTGATTATGATTGAATGAATTTGGATTTCGTTTGACTGAAAATGGTACAAAAATGTTGTGTTCAACACTGTGATGTAGCATTTTATTACAATAACAATAACCAGTCCATCTAGTGTATGACTACACGTAATTTTCTCAATAAAACAAAGACCAGAATAGTTTGCAGTGACTGATTCTCCATTGATTAAGTCTTTAGCCAGTCTACCAAGAAATACTTAATTTGTCATCATCAGTGATGCAATCATCTCTTCATCAGTGATTCATTGCCTTCTCTGGTCTCCTCATTATAAAACCTAATCTTCATATCAAGACATTTGTGTATCCAAACTCAGAAAAAAATGAAACAAGAATCCACATTTCTTCAAGCTCAGAGGTATAAATCTTCTTAAAAATCATCTCTAGTTTCCATATAACTCTTCTGAATAATAAGTTTCATTTCAGGTATGCAGTAGTTACTGGAGGAAACAAGGGAATCGGGTTCGAAATATGTAGACAATTGGCTTCGAAAGGCGTCATAGTGGTTTTAACAGCCAGAGATGAGAAGAGAGGCCTTGATGCTGTTGAAAAGCTCAAACAATCAGGTCTCTCTGATCATGTCATATTTCATCAGCTTGATGTAGCAGACCCTGCTAGTGTTGCTTCTCTTGCGGATTTCGTCAAGTCCCAGTTTGGAAAACTTGATATCTTGGTGAACAATGCAGGCATATCTGGAATTAAAGTAGACTCTGATGCATTTTCAAGAGAATTTGAAGCTGTTGGTAATTGGGTAATCATCCTCTATCTGTCTCAATGTTATAAATTCCAGGTTTTACTTGTAGCAGAAGAAATCTTATTCTCAGTATATTGTTACTGATATCTATTTCCTGTCAAAAATTTTGATATTGGACAGCCTGGAGCCAAAATAAAGGAAATTTCAATACAGGATTTTGAGGAAGTAGAAGAGTGTTTTAACATAAACTATTATGGGGCCAAGAGAATGATCGAAGCACATATTTCTCTTCTCCAGTTATCTGATTCTCCAAGAATTGTAAATGTCTCCTCTATGGGAGGATTGTTAGCGGTAAAAAACTTTTTTGCTCAAGTGTGTTGGTTATTTGGATACCATAGACAACCATAGATAACCATAACAAACCATTAACTTCCATTGACTTCCATTAACATGCCATTACATACCATACAGCCATTACAAATCATTAGAACCAACCATGTGGAGTAGAGAACTCTACTTCACTCAATTTACATTATGATTTCTGAATGAGATAATTATTACATTACAATTTTTCTTCCATACTTGTCATAAGCCCATTCATGTCATTACCACATCATGCTTATCAATCAAACCCATACCACTCATCTCTAACATCAACCAATAACCACATCTTGTACTACTAACAACCATATACTACTAACTACAACTAACACAATTACCTAAACTAAACTAAATACAAAACATTTCTAGTTCATTAGAATGCAACTAATAGTTTAGTTGCTTTATTACCAAGAAACCTATTTTTAATATTTTTAAGAAAAGTTTTATATTTCAACAAAGTGAAATAGTATAGTTAATCACATACTCTTATTTCAACTCAACTGCGTTCTGATTTTGTTCCAGTTCATACCAAATGAACAAGTGAAGACAGTACTAAACGACTTAGAAAATCTGACAGAAGAGAAAATCGAAGAGGTCATTAACAAGTTTAAGAAAGATTTCAAAGAAGGATGCTTGGAAAAAGAAGGGTGGCAACCTTATTTATCTGCATATGTTGTCTCCAAGGCAACTTTGAACTCATGTACAAGACTGATGGCTCGAAAGTATTCGAATGTTTTGATAAACAGTGTTCATCCAGGTTATGTCAAAACTGACATAACTTGCAACACAGGTTTTCGTACTCCTAGTGAAGGAGCTGAATCTGTAGTCAGGTTGGCTTTATTGCCTAATGGTGGATCTTCTGGTCTTTTCTACAATGAAAATGAAGTGTCATGTTTCTGAATGTTGATTGCTGTATCACATTTTATGTATCAGTTCATGGTTTAGTTAGTTTTTCAATTACAGTTGAACCTGAGTTATTTTTGTATTTGAAGTCTTGATATATATGAATAAAAAACATGCACATGTTTTACAACAATATCTTTTTTCTACATCACGTACTTTCACGGCTAAATATGGTACATGAAGACAAAGTTAAAGGAAAGACATTTGTAATGACATTTCAAGAGGTATTGGAAGAACAGAAAACAGAGTTGTAATATGTGTAGTTGTTTTGTAAAGGTTTTTATACGTACAAAAAAAGCAGAGACCATATCACATATCACATCTATCTCCTAAAATTGAGATTTGTTTTTGTCCTAAGATCCAAACAAAAGATTTAGTATTTAATCAGAAATAATACGAATATATGAGAGCAGAGCAGTACTAACATAATAGCTTCAGTAGCCTTCATCACTTGTAATATCCCTGCCCGGTTCAGGAGAACCAGACCGGAGATGCCACGTAACGGATCAAATAATTAAATTGGATTCTTAATTTAGGATTTTAAAATGGACGTTAATTACTTAACATCTTCCAAATAATGCATCAATAAATTGAATAACTAAGATAACAGAATTTTAACAGCTTCACAAATTAAAACGAACAAAGTTTTCACCTGTAATCCAAAAATATCTAAAATCACCAACCTACTTTGTTGTTATGTCCCTTTGTAATGAATAGAGTCACGGGATGTCTTCCTGCTATCCTGACCTTCTTTCCCCGCGCTATGTTTATAACTTAGCTCGTTTAAGGCAACCGAAACCTTTGATAACTCAACTCGTCAAAAGGAGCCGAAACCTAAGATCTCGTTAGAGAGAGATCCTATTTCTTAAGGTTTATTTTGATCGAATGGAGAATTTTATTGATGAATAGAATGCCTCTTATATAGAGGATACAATCTAAACTTAAGAAAATAAATCTTCTAATGTAAGGAAACAAATCAAACTATAAGGAAATAATCCATATAATCATACCATAATAAAAATAAGAATCTGTCAATGATAGCACTAATTGATTACTCTTTCCTGATTTGCCTCCTTGCACCTTTAGTTGATTCGGCCCATAAAAGTGTCCATAACATCACTTCCCTCTTGAAAAATCAGCTTGTCCTTAAGTTGAAAATCAGGATAAGCAGCTTAAAAAGGACCCAAGTCTCTCCATGTTGCATCTTCTGGCTAAAACCTAGCCCCTTGGATCTGTTAGGGTGTCATACCCTATACCACATCGGTAATACAAGAGGATAATAACTTGTATAGAAAGTATTCCGAAAACTTCATTAGTGTGAGGCATTTTGGGTGGTGGTATCCAAAAACAAATCAGTGCGGGCTCGACCCTGACCCAAAGCGGACAATATCATACTAATGTGGGAATTGAGGAGCGGCTGCGGAGGGTCCAATAGAATTAGAGCCCGATTCAGAGATGGAGCCCGTGATTAGATCCGTAGTGTGCCTTGTATTAAAAGTCATCCTATTAATATGGTGGTTAGGTGGTGGGTCCCGTTGGTTAGTGATGGCGGTACAAGATGGTTTGGCAGATCGGTGAATATCTCAAGTGAAATGCCTTGACCGATGGGCCGGTGAATTATCTGGAAGGGAGGCTACGCAATGCGTTATCCTTGGTTTGAAGGATTAGTAGACTAACTCGAGGGGAGACGATGTGACCCTTGGTTTGAAGGGGAGGATTGTAGGGGTGTCAAACCTAATACCACATCGGTAATACAAGAGGATAATGACTTGAATAAAGTATCCAGAGAACTCCATTAGTATGAGGCCTTTTGGGTAGTGGTTTCCAAAAACAAATCTGTGCGGACTTAACATTGGCCTAAAGCGGACAATATCATATTAATATGAGAGTTGGGGAGCGGCTCCGGAGGGTCCAACAGGATCAAGTTATTGCTCTGCCGTTCGTGTAGAGTGATATTAGTATTCTTCATTGAACCTCATGGTGAGTGATCCAAAGTCTCATAAAAGTGGGTCTAGTGTTTGTAGCCATTAGATTTCTAACACAACATTAAAGCCTTCTAGTAGAATGGTTAAAAAGTTTGCAATAAATGTATGAGTACCAATTTTAAATTGTACTTGTGAACATAATTTGGTGCTAGGTGTAACGTCCGCAAATTGGGCTTAGAAGTTAGGGACAATTTGAAAATTTTTTTACATATTTGATTTTCGATACATTCCACATCGGAATAAGTCGAAAATACTATTAAGAGCATAATATGAGATTTGAGATTTTTGTCTAGAATTTGATAAAATAACATTAAATCGAAAATTAGTTATTTTACTCCAAAAGGTGAGTTTTATCATCAAATGATGTTTTATAAAACATAAGTAGAGACAATGACTAAGTGGAAGCATTAGAATTGAAAATTTGAATTAAAATCGAAATTGCGGCTTTATTTGAAAAATGCCGATTTTAATGGAAAAATGGTATTTTGGGAATAAAATAGACTTTGTGAGTAAATTCTATTTTGGTATGTAGAAATTATATTTAATTATGGAAATAAGATTTATGTCAAAAATGAAGATTTCAATTGTAAAAATAGCGGTTTTGGCGATTAAGGGTATTTTTGGTACAAAATGGGTTTATGATAATAATTATATTTCCGGTGTAGAAAAATGGTTTTAATATTTCGGGAATGATTTCCAAATCAAATTGAGAGACCGGTTTTAATAGCGGAATTGGTGGGTTGAAAATGTTAATGGGCTTGGGTGGAAACTTTGGGTCCATTAATATTGAAGGCCCATTAATACCAAATAAAAATCCTATCTACCACTCTATTCCCCATCACTCTCTAACTCCCCTCTCTATTTCTACATTTCTCTCAAGAAACCAACCCTCTCATTTTCTCTCTACACCACCAACAAATCCTAACACTTCCCCTACTATTTCTCTACAAAAATCATTACAACATCACTCACAAACATATTAAATGTTACTAGGAGGTGGATGAAGCTCCTGTACTTCATTTTTGAAATTGGTAAGAATTTTAAAAACCTCATTTCATCTCAATTTCGTTTTTGAATTATGTAGCATGATTAAATGTTGATTTTGAGCTCTATAGAGTCGAATGATGCTTCTAATTAGTCACATGTAGTCCATAATGTCTCTAATTGTAATTTTGAACAAAACCCTAACTTTCAATTGGGGATTTAATGAAAGGAAATTATTAAAGTGGTTTATAAATGATCCTAAGTTGTTACTAAGTTATTTTGGATTAATTCCAACCTATGTTAAAGATTTCTAATCTCATTAGTATGCTAATGTCCTTAATAGAATTGTTGTGTGGTAATTTAAATATGTTGGAACCATTTAATGATGTTATGGTATGTATGGATGGTTGTAGTGTGATAGTTGTATATTGGTGATGGCTTAGAACAAGTGGAAACCCTCACGGGAGCGGCTTTCTAACTTGTGGATCGATGGATAGGAGGTTCGTATTTCCGTTTTTAGCCCTACACACTTTGTTATTTATTGGTTGATGCATTGAATATATGTTTGCTTGTAATTATGCCATGAAATTGGTTAAATAAGATAACCATCCAAAAGTTGATATGATGAGCATACTTGCATGTTAAGACGCTATGTGCATTAAATTAAATTTTTGAGTCCACATATTGAATTGTTTGCGGATATGGACCGAGTCCACATTGTTTGCGGATATTGAAGGGCATAAGTTAGAGACTTATCTTTTCGCTCTTGATTGTGGATGCTTGAAATGGTGTTGACATGCGTTTGGTAAGACATGTTGGTTGTATACATGCCTTGATAATTATGAACATATTGCATTTATGACTATGTAAAAGTGCATATGTGTTCGCCTTGTGGCTAAACGATTTCAAATGACAATGTTGTCTTGGTACCTCTAAGAGGTCAAATGTGCAAACGAAAGTTATAAAAGAAAGGATAAATGTGTGTTTGTGGTTGAATCACTAAAACAGATAATTGCCCTTATTATAGCTAGTTAGCGAATGTAGTGGCATGCCATAGGGAAAAATGAGAATTCTGAACATGTGTATACATGAACGATAAATTGGCATTGAGGCAAAACACGAACGAATTGAGTGACAACTCCTAACAGGTGTGATGGCACCACAGTCTTTTGCCTAACGAACGAATCGAAAGGTAGATGACCGACACGAGGGAGAGTAAATCAGCTCTACGGATTATTGGTCTTCGGACCCCAACGAGAGCTTGGCTCTAAAACGATGGCTTCGACCCTAACGTCTCGTTTTCACTAATCAAGCTATGATTAAGGGCGATTGCTTTAAAATGGAATAATGTGTCTATTGAACTTGATTGTTGAGTATTTTGAAATTGGTTGGTCATATATTATGGAAACTCAACATGTCAAATATTTTTGAACTAGAAATATTTCAACTTGGATTGTTTGAACTTGAATGTTGAACTTCAAATGTTTTGGAACTTGAATTGTTTAAAACTTGCAATATTTTAAACTTTCTTCGTATTGAACTTGAAATGTCATTGATGATGATCTTGATGATGTATTGATATTGTCTTGCTAATGAACTTGAAAAGGTTCTTAAACTTGAACTTGAACTTGATGTGGAAATTGGTTAGGTAGTAGGAAAGACTTCCTAATGAACTTCATAACAAATGACATTGTTATAGATATTGGAAATTTGGAATTTCTAAATATCACCTATGTATGATTTAAACCAAGTATCATATGTTCAAGAAAGTAACATATTTATTCGGTTTCCACACAAATATCATATAAACTGATCGACTTTTGAAATGTCCTAAATGGTAAATCGCAACTACATTGTTAATGTGGCGATTCGGGCACCCGCTACGGTCTCAATCGGGGCAGGGGTTTGACGCTACACTAGGAACCTTGCCCCCAATAACAATGAAAACTTGAAGTTGTGGTTACCGTTATCAAGCTGCCACACTTATAAAATTATTTGTACTACCCGAGTCAACTAACTTGAGTAAGATTTGATATTGGACGACCACTTGAAGTCGCATTATGTCTGATCCTTATTTTCTTATGATCTCGTGTATGGATATCTATGCTTCAGCAACATCTTCCAGTTCTTGTTGTTCTGTACCGTCATGAATTTCTATCCAAAAAAGCCTCTTACATTGGTGGCCCGACATATAGGATTCGTCACAATTGTAACATAATCCCTTTGAAGGACGTTCGACCATCTTTTCTCGAGTCAAATGCTTTGCATAAGGAGGGGGAATGACTTTTATTTCGTTGATAGTATAGGATCTAGTTGAATATTTAGTTGTTGCGGTGAGTTGAGTTTCGCAGCTAGTTGGATTGTGTGAGAGAACGCTCTTGTTTGTCTTGAGGATGTTGAATTAGTTCAAAAGACTTAGTAAGGCTTACTGCCTCTAGTAAATCAACCAGTTTTTTGAATTAACTCTTAATTATAATTATATTTTTATATGTATCGGTGTCTTTGAAAACGAGTTCATTCAGTATCACATTTAGAAGTCACTTTGGTATTCGATTTGGGTGTTTCACAATCCCGCTATGGTGAGTTCATTACCTTTAGTTTTCTGTGTTAATGTGTCTATTTTTTATTTTATTGATTTGAGTAAAATTTGTATTTTGATGTTTATTTATGGATTTAGTTATTGATATTAATATTTATGTAATGGTTACTTGTGGATTACAATTATTATAGAGCATTAAATTGATATTTTAGATATATATCTATATATTTGATATTACTATATGTTGTTATGTGTGCATTGGTTTTGCTAGACATATAAATATTTATATATATATATATATTTAGAAATGTGTATAGGAAATTTTGTTGTTATTTGTGATTGGATTAACAAGAAATATAAATGTCTATATCTATTTAGTTACAAATGATGGAAGTTTGTTGGCAATTGTGTAAATATAAGTGTATATATATATACATATTTCAAAATGTTAGTATATGACTGGTAAAGCTGGTTGATTTGAAAAGAGTTAGATGTGATTGTGGTGTGATGATTGATTAATTAAATGTTGTGAATAACTATTGGGATTAGTTTGTTGAGATTGTCAAGTTGTGATAAATTAAATATGATGAATATCACTGTTCTGATTAATTTATTGAATTGTTAGATTATGAGAAAATAAATGCATTATGTTTCAGATTTTATGGATGATAAAAACTTAATTTGTTTGAAAATATTGAATTTGTGTGATCTCACAAAATTAATTATGATGTTCGTCTTAACTAAAGATTTCTGTCTGTAAGGTAATTGGCATGCCATAGGGAGATAGCTATCAATTTTGGGGCTTTGATCTTGCTTGTATTTCCGCATATGATTTGCAATTAAAAAGGATTTTGGTTCACCATATGGTTGAGTTGGTCATGCCTGAGTTTTCTGTTTCGATATGTTCCAATTGGATTTCTCGAGTTCTATAGTCATTTAAGGGTCTTACTTAAAGGTGAACTAAAAATGGAATAAATGCCTTGTACTTTGATATATATGATTGTGAAAATTCTAAGAAATGGGCTTTTTAAAGTTTAAAATACAATTATATGCCTGTTTTGAAAAACATACAAAAACAGACTTTTTAAAGTTTAGTTTTCACTCCATAATCCAAGTTTCCCAAAATACCCCTGAAACTTTACAATTCACCGATGCTGTTCAAATTACGCTCACAGCTGTGAATGGCCTATGGAGTAAAAATCAAAGTTTAGTTTTGCAAACTTGTCAAAAGTGGCCTATGATTGTATAGTAAATTTTTTATGGCCTAGAAATCCAATGGACTCTTTGTGTGACGGTTGTTATTTTTATTTGATAGGTGGTGATTATTGATGTATATATATTGATAAGTGGTATTGTGGTTTGGTTAAATATTTTATTATAATGCCTGATAAGTTATAGTTTCGAAAATAATAAATGAATATATATGGTTATGAGATGAAATAAATCGATAGATTTTGTATAATTTCTTCATGATATTTATAATGAAAATAAGTGATTATTGTCTTTCGATTAAAGTAGTTGGGTTTGTCCATTATACTATTTGTGTAAAGACTGTAATTTATTATGATCTTTCTATATTATGGATTTAGCATAAGAATAATATTTATGCGCCTGAGATGTGTGATATTTTGGTTTTACTTACGTGTTTTGATGATTAAATGAGTAATTTTGGAGAATTAGTGAATAAATTTAAATGATTTATGAGTTGAATTACTTGAGATAGTTTCACTTGTGTGTTAAGATTTTGTGAGATTGTGTTGGATATTATGTTGAGAATTTATCGTGATCTTTGTATAATATGAATTAAGCATGATGGTGTTGAATAAATATAATATTTTTATTGAAAAATCTTTGGATTAATGTGTTGATGTTGCATTAGGTAGAAATGATTATAGTGATGTTTGTTAAATGATTTGTGGTGTTATGAACATTTATTGTTTGAATATATTTAAGTTAATATGAAGGCTTGTTATCAATCGTGTTTTAATTGTTATTGTCGTGTGTTGTTAATCTCCCAAGTATCCCCTGATGGTCTTGCAAGTAGGGCTAGGCATGAGTCAAGCCGGCTTGTGAGCCGCTCGTGACTCGCTTAGGTAATTTCTCGATAAGTTTTGTTCATGACCCAGTGAGTTAAGTTTGAGCTTTAATTTTTAGTTCAATTATTAAATAAGTTGAGCTTGAGCTTGGATGCGTTCCACAGGTTGACTCGTGAGCTAACTTGATAAATTTTATAAATTAAAATTATAAAATATAATACACGTATAGATATATAAATAAAAAATAAAAGCAAATAAAATATAATTCACTTTACCAACCAAATTGAATTGTATGCGTATTCAACTAATTTCTATTGAAAATAAAAATAAAAATAAAATTCTATAAACTAAAGTAATATAAAAATATAAGGGTGATTAAGTTTTATGGGCTTTGAAAAGTTTGAAATACAATAATAGGCCCGATTTGAATTTTATACAATTCTAAGCTTAATAAAAGTTTGTTTTCATGTTATAGGCCAGGTTTCCAATTCTACCCTTTGTCAATTAAAAAATAAAATAAAATAAATTTTAATTCATTTTCAAAATAACAAAATTAATATTTCCAACCCATACCCTCCGATCGGTTTAGAATTTTTGGACCAGTTGTTGACCGGTTCTTCAACATCGAAATCACCTGAACCAAAAAAAAATGACCAAATCGAATGTTCTTCAACCTTATTCTTCTTCACAACGAATTCTCCTTTTTCTTCTCTTCTTCAATCTAATCATCCTTCAACTACTAGGTTAATTCCTGCTCTCATTCCGTCAACTACTGGGTCGACATTGATTCTGTCAATATTGATTTCGTCGACTGCTGCCGACATTGATTTCATCGACCATTGTCGATATTGATTCGACATTCCTTCCTACGAATGAGATTAGGTACGCATTGCTTCAGTCAACTGTTGCGAGTTTTGGTAGACATCTTTTGCTGGATCCGTCGTCGTTGTGGGTAGTGATATGATGTTTGGTTTAAAATTAGGATCCGTCGTTGTGGGTGTTGAGGAGATCGGCCTGGGGGTAGCTGGTGCTGCTGAATCTGACTATGTTGCTGCATTGAAGCTCGTTGCTGCTGAATCTATTTGCGTAGCTGCATTGGAGCTTATCTTGCATAACTTGTCTTGGTAGCAGCATTTAAGTGATTGGGCATTTGATTTGGAGGTGCTGCCGGTTGCATCTAGCTGGTGAAAGGTATGTTTTTGTAACAAGTTTGATCAATTTTTGGGTGGTTTTGTCTTCTTTGGCATGAAATAGGTAGCTCTTGTTGATTTTGTTAACAGAATATGTAGGTGATCTTGATGCTTAAAATGTACAATAGTATAATGTTTGGTTTTAATTTGTGCCATTTTTTTTGTTATTGATGATCGTATATGCTGATTAAATGGGTAGTGATATGATGTTTGGTTTAAAATTGTGTAGTTTAGTTTATATAATTGTCAATTCACAGTCTTTGAATTTTGTGCAGAACTCTATGAATTGATTTAGTTTGTATTGCGGTCGACAGCCCTTGCTATTCACAGACTGTGAATTGAAATCACAGATTTATGATGTGACTATCTTATCTTATTATCTCATGAGTTTAATTACTTTTTACTGATAAATTTTGTAAGGGTTATTTTTATAACGGACCGTTTTAGGGCTAATTAGCTTGGGTCAAAAATTAGGGGGTATTAGTGATAATTGTTAGAAGTTCTGGCATAATTAGTAATATTTTCCTAAGTCTAGGGGGGGTTTTGTTATTTGACGTCATATAAGACTCTTATTAAACCCTAGGGCGTCAATCTTGCCTCCTTCACGTTTCAGAGTTGAGAGAACCGTGAGAGAGTCAGAGCGTCTTTTCGTTAGGGTTTCCGCCGCAGTAGATTCCCGGTAAGTTTTCGATCGCATGTTCCTTTATCGTTATCCTGCACATAATCTGACTCGGATAGTCTGTTTATTCCTAGGTTTCCGTTCTGTGATTGAATTTCCGGTTAGGGTTCCGTCGTGATTCCGTCATGATTCCAAATTCTAGTAAGATTCGTTCTGTTGTACTCGTGAATTGCGTATTACTATTCCGTTTTCCAATCGCTAATATGGTGTTTCTGTCAGTTGGGGGTATTCTGTCGGGTTACTATGCGGTAGGCGTCGCGAATTGCAGTAGCCTATAATCTGAGTCGTTTCAGTAAGTTTCGTGCCTCTCCATCGATTTCGTATGTTTGTTAGGTTCTGTCCAGTTCGGTTAGGGCCTCGTTCTGTCGGGTTCGGGTTGAGTTGGAACCCTGTAATCCACGATTTAACATTACTGGTTCCGTTCTGCAGAGGGTCAGGAGGAAGGAACTGCTCGGGCTGAGGAGTAGGAGTCTCGCTGTTGGTCTGCTGTCGTGGTTAGTAGTTCGTTTTTAGTCCGAAATATTATTTGTTGTATGTTGGTTGTTTACGCATGTGTCATGTATTGCTGATTTGTAAACTGTTACCTACACTGCCCTGATTAACAATGATATTAATAAACGATAAACATCCTGTTGGGTTAATAAATTAACGAAATAAGACTGCACTACACCCGGATTTCATAAAAATTCATACACTTGAATTGAAAACTAGTACATAATAAATTTGCTTTAAACGGTAAACAAACGAAACTGTGAGTTTTGCCCTTAGTCAGTCTACTAGTAGAATATATGGCATGCCTAGGGATAGAGGATCCTCACTACTGAAATAATTGGCATGAAGTGCCTATATTGATTGTAGTTGAAACTACTATACTGATACTGTTTAATGGGCTTCGGCCATTGATAAGTCTAGAATTTACATATATTTTAGCATTTTTTATGAATATAAATGTAATGAAATTGAAACTAAAAGATGAGATATTGAATGCATTTCCAATAATTCTAGACTATTATTGCTGAGACAGGGACTTGGATGAAAAGTTGTGAAAAAGGAGGTAAAACGTGCAAATTTAGAAGAAAGAGGGACCAAATCAGAAATTCATCCAAAGTCAGGGAATGGCGAAATGATGTTGCTGAAGAAGGAAATTCGCCTGAAGATCTCGCCATAATTCGGAGTGAAAGGCGACGTAGCAGGCGACATAGAGACATCTTCGCCTCAAAGAGTAAAGTAAGGGAGGCGACTCAGAGATCCTTCGCCTTTGCATATCGCTGTTCTCGACAGTGAAGTAGGCGATGAAGATGAAGTCTCGCCTACCTTGAGGCGATGTTGTAGGCGAAATAAGTGGGATGTCGCCAAACTTATGTTTTATCACAGGCGACATTTGATGAGATATCGCCTAAGGAGATGTTAACGGAAAAGTTATTTTGGGCGAAATAGGTCCATTTGCCTGAGCATCAGACGACATATTAAGGTAACATTAGGATATTTCGCCTGAAAAGAGTTGAAGCTTGGCGATCAAGACAAGCGAAGTAGGAAGAAGTCATTTAGTTCAGGCGAAGGAACAGGCGATATAAATGGAGAAAAATGTTACTTCGCCTATTTGTGTTTCTTTGTTGATTTTATTTTGAAATTGCCACTGAGCCAAACTCTTTAAATAGGAGCTCAGATGAAGCAATTGGTGTGAAGTTTTTTAGAGAAAAACAGTTTTAGACAATTGATTTTCACTCTTGACATTCTGTTATACTTTAAGAGAAATTCTAGATTCTTCTATACGCTGTATTCTTCATTTTCAGAGAAGATTCTTGAAAAAGTTTTGTGCTATGTTTTTCTTGATTATAGAGATTTAGCTTGAAGATTGTGAAGCAACAACTGTGACAGAGTCTAGCTTCAATCTTCCTTGGTAAGATTTAGATCTTGAGCATGTCGATGATGATTTCCTGTGTTTGATTGAATATGCTAAAGTAGATGTGCTAGCTTAAAGCTCTGTTGATCTGTTGAATCTTGATGTCGATTATCATTTCAATTGCAAAATTTCTTGTTCAATTATAGCCAGATCTACTGGATTTCATAAGCATATTAAATTACAAGGACGAGAGTTACGTAATATTGTTAATCTGAGATTTGATTTAGACCGGAGATGGTGATTAGGTTTCAGATTTGAGAACAGAGGATCGTAGTATTAGAGATAGACTTCAGATCCGTTTTTCTACAGATTGTGCTTATTAGTTGTATAGGTTGTAGTATAGAGATATATGCAACTATATAATTGAGATCTGTTAAATTGAATCGAGAGATCTTTTAACAAATCGCTGATGATGATCTAGAAGGTAAATCTGTGATTTAAGATGAAACTTGCACGAGAAGTTAGTTGAAATCGGATCTAGCAAATCAGTTTATTCTTTGTCTAGATCAATTGCAGAATAGAGTACTGACTTGAGTTTTCATTGAATGAATGTCATGAGATATTTTTACTTCACCTCAACTTTATAATTCCATGATTCTCTGATTCTATGATTCATTTTGTATATAAATTCTTTTAGCAATTCAGATTAAATCTTAGTCTCAAAGATTCTTCTTAGCTTACAATCTCTGTGGAGACGATATCTTAAATACTACATTAGACGTTGATAGGAATTTCGATTGAGTACTGTGAACATAAATACCAGTCGAGTTTCGTCCCATCAATTTCTTGGCGCCGTTGCCGGAGATTGTTTTTCTTTTAAGATTAAGATTTATTTTGAACTTCGCTAACATGATTTATTAAATTCTTTTTCAGTTTTAAATTTGTTGTTCAAGTGTGTAATGTATGCAGACAAGATCTAAAGGTACTCAAGAGTTGCAGTTTGATCCTGAACCTGAGAGAATTGTCAGACAATCAAGAATAAGATCAAGGTCAGCAGTGAGAACTGAGTCAAGAAACACAACGTCTGGAGATCGCTACAACAGAAATAATAATGATACTGAAGGACGAGTGGATCCTGGGAGGATGACACTTCGTCAATATTCCATCCCACCTGTTGATGGCATGCATTAGGCCATCAATTTACCAGCTATAACAACTGAGAATTTTGAGTTGAGATCTAGACTCATCCAAATGGTTCAACAGAACAAGTTTGGAGGAGGAGCCACTGAAGATCCTAATCAGCACTTGAACACATTCCTGCATCTGTGTAGCAGATTTCGACACAATGGAGTCTCGGAACATGCAGTGAAACTCAGGCTATTCCCATTTTCACTGAGTAACAAGGCTTACTCCTGGTTATATTAATTACCACCAAGATGTATCAATAGCTGGGAAGATCTAGTTAAGAAGTTCTTAACTCGCTACTTTCCTCCCATGAAGATGGTGAAACTAAGAAATATGATTTCTTCTTTCCAGTATGTGGATGGAGAGTCATTATATGAAAGCTGGAAGAGGTTTAAGGAGCTGATTAGAAGATGTCCACTCCATGGCATAGCATCCTGGAGCATCGTGATGACATTTTATAGTGCCATGCCACCTCAGATCAAAATGCACATTGATTCCTCAGCTGGAGGATCAATAATGGATAAAGAGCCAGACAATACTCATGATTTCATAGAATTGCTGGAAAATAATGATTTTGGATGGAATGAAAGGGAAAAGGCTACAAACAAGAAGCGGTCTGGAGTTTATGAGCTGGAGTCTTTCAATGCATTATCTGCTCAGATAGCATTGTTAAATAAGAAGATAGACAATATGGCAGTTAATAAAGGCCATCCAAAGAAGACTTCAGTTAATTCTGTTGAGAAACAGAAGACTACTCTGGCAGAATATGCTCAGGAAGCAGCACTTGCTGATGATGAAGATGAGCCAGAGGAGTGAGAACAAGTAAATTATTTGAATAATAATTATGGGAACCAGCAGAGGCCATACTATCAACAGAGGAATCAACCCTATCAAAATCAGGGTTATTACCAAAGAAATCCTCAGCCTGGTTACCAACAACAGGGACAGTCTCAATATCAGAAGAAGCCTAGTATGGAGGACCTTCTAATCAGGTACATGGAGAAGACTGATGCTGTTCTTACCAATCATACCACCTCAATTAAGAATTTGGAAATTCAAATGGGGCAGCTTATGCAAGTTCTGAACCAAAGACCCCAAGGAGCACTTCCAAGTAACACTGTGCCCAATCCAAAGGTTAAAGATAAATCCAAAGAGGAAGCACAAGTGCATGCTATTACATTGAGAAGTGGGAAACAACTGGAAAACTCTACGGAAAAGAAAAGTTATGAACCTCCTGCACAGAATAAGGAAAATGAAGAAATTAGCAACCCTTTTGCTAAAGAACAGGAGGCTGTGAAGATTGCCTTACCTTTTCCTCAAAGAGATAATAGAAAGAAGCTAGATAAGCAGCTTGAGAAGTTTTTAGACATGATGAAGCAAATCCATGTCAACATCCCATTTATTAAAGCATTGAAACAAATGCCTGTTTATGCTAAATTCATGAAGGAGTTATTGTCAAACAGAAGGAATTTAGCTGATATGGGATGCATTAATGTGAATGAAAGTGTGAGCCAACTTGTCAAGTACTAGATTCCTAGGAAAGAGAGGGATCCTGGCAAGTTCACTATACCTTTGACCATAGGCGAGAGATTCAAAGGAAGAGCTCTCTATGACTTGGGAGCTAGCATAAACTTAATGCCTTTGGCCATCTATGAAAACTTGGGAATAGGGCATTTCAGACCTGATAATGTCTTATTGCAACTTACTGATAGATCTTTCACTCATGCAAAAGGAGTTGTGGAAGATGTGATAGTCACAGTAAACAAATTCATGTTTACAGTGGATTTTGTAGTACTTGACATGGAGGTAAATGAAGATGTACCTTTGCTACTAGGTCAACCATTTTTTAGAACATGAAGAGCATTGATAGACGTAGCAAATGGTGAACTCACACTCAGAGTTAATGGAGAGGAAGAAAAATTTAGTCTCTTGGAGTCATTAAAATTTCCATACGATTTTGATGAAGTCAAGGGTATACAATTGGCAGTTGATACAGAGTTGATGGATAAGATTCTTTCATTGAGAAGTTCAGATCCACTGAATAATGTATTGATCAATGATGTGGATATGGACATTCCAGAGGAAAGTGCTTACAGTGGCGAGCTGGAATGCATGACTTCTCATTTTGTCCTCAACATTAGTGATATACAACAATCTGTTAAGCCAATGCTTCCCTCAACTGAAAAAACCACCACAGTTGGAACTGAAGGCACTCTCAAGTCATCTCAGGTATGCATTCCTTAATTCTAAGGATTCTAGCTTACCTATTGTTGTTTCCAATGACTTAATAGATGAACAAGAGGAAAGCCTCCTCCAAGTGGTGAGGAAACACAAGAAAGCCATTGCATGGACGATAGTAGATATCAAAGGAATCAACTCCACTTTCTGTACACACAAGATCATTTTGGAGGAGAAACATACACCCAAGATCCAACCTCAGAGAAGATTGAAAAGGATTCTAGCTTACCTATTATTGTTTCCAATGACTTAACAGATGAACAAGAGGAAAGCCTCCTCCAAGTGGTGAGGAAACACAAGAAAGCCATTGCATGGACGATAGCAGATATCAAAGGAATCAACCCCACTTTCTGTACACACAAGATCATTTTGGAGGAGAATCATACACCCAAGATCCAACCTCAGAGAAGATTGAACCCAACTATGAAGGAGGTTGTGAAGATGGAAGTACTGAAACTCCTTGATGCAGGTATTGTTTTTCCAATTTTAGATAGTGAATGAGTTAGTCCAATGCAGTGTGTACCAAAGAAGGGAGGGATTACTGTGATAAAAAATGAAAAGAATGAGTGGATCCCTACTAGAATTGTTACAGGCTGGCGTATGTGCATAGATTATAGAATTCTGAATGATGCCACTAGAAAGGATCATTTCCCCCTTCCCTTCATTGATGAGATGTTAGATAGACTAGCAGGACACCTTTATTTTTGCTTTTTGGATGGTTATTCTGGATATAACCAAATCCTCATAGCACCTGGTGATCAACATAAAACAACTTTTACCTGTCCATTTGGAACCTTTGCTTATAATAGGATGCCTTTAGGATTGTGTAATGCACCAGGAACATTTCAGAGGTGTATGTTAGCTATCTTTACTGATTTCATAGGCAAGTTTTTAGAAGTGTTCATGGATGATTTTTCCATTATAGGAGACAGTTTCAATGACTGCTTGAATAATCTTGAGAAAGTGCTTAAAAGATGTGAGGAAACTAACCTAGTCCTCAATTGGGAAAAATGTCATTTTATGGTAAGAGAGGGTATTGTTTTAGGCCATAAGGTGTCTACTAAGGGATTAGAAGTAGACAGAGCAAAAATTGATGTGATAAGCAATTTACCCCCTTTTGTCAATGTAAAAGGCATCAGAAGTTTCTTAGGACATGCTGGGTTCTATAGGCGTTTTATCAAAGATTTTTCAAAGATAGCTAGACCCCTGTGTGTTCTGTTAGAAAAGGAAAAGAAATTTGATTTTACTGATGAATGTTCGAAATCTTTTGTGCAGCTTAAAGAAAAGCTTGTCTCAGCACCTGTCATAATTCCACCAGATTGGAATTCTGAATTTGAAATCATGTGTGATGCATCTGACTTTGTTGTAGGTGCAGTGCTAGGACAGAGAAGGGAAAGGCTATTCAGAGTCATTTATTATGCTAGTAAATCATTGGTGGAAGCTCAGAGAAATTACACCACCACTGAGAAAGAATTACTAGCAGTAGTCTTTGCATTGGATAAGTTTAGATCATACATTTTAGGGTCTAAAATTATCATTCATACTGATCATGCAACATTGAGATACTTATTTGCTAAGAAAGAGTCTAAACCTAGGCTAATAAGATGGGTGCTCTTGTTGCAGGAATTTGACATAGAAATCAAAGACAAAAAGGGCACTGAAAATGTAGTAGCTGATCACCTCTCAAGACTGCACATTAAGGATATGGAAGCTCAAGTTGACATTAATGAACAATTTCCAGATGAGCAACTTTTCCTTTGTGAGGTAACATTTTATCCATGGTATGCTGATTATGCAAACTATTTGTCTTGTAAAGTGTTACCTGAGGATCTAAACAGTCATCAGAAGAAAAATTTCCTTCATGAGGTCAAAAGGTACATATGGGATGAACTATATATGTTTAGGAGATGTGTTGATCAAGTGTTAAGATGTTGCATCCCATATGAAGAAACATTAGACATCATCAAGCACTATCAATCTTCAGAATATGCTGGTCATTTTACTGGAACAAGAACAGCAGCCAGAATTCTGGAATGTGGTTTCTATTGGCCATCAATTTTTAAAGATGCACATGCATTTGTGGCCAGCTGTGATAGATGCCAGAGAATGGGTAATATTTCCAAGAGGCAAGAAATGGCCCAAAATTATATCCTAGAAGTACAGTTATTTGATGTCTGGGGTATTGATTTCATGGGACCATTTCCTCCATCCAACAAGTATGAGTATATACTTGTAGTAGTTGACTATGTATCCAAGTGGGTAGAGGCTGTATCTTGCGTTATGAATGATGGAAAGGTAGTGGAGAAGTTTCTTCAGAAGAATATCTTCACTAGATTTGGCATACCCAGGGTATTAATTAGTGATGGAGGGTCTCACTTCTGCAATAAACTGTTGGAGAAGGTCCTGAAGAAGTATGGAGTAATCCATAAAGTTACCACAGCTTATCATCCACAAGCTAATGGTCAAGTAGAAGTTTCAAACAGAGAATTAAAGAGAATACGGCAAAAGACTGTGAATGAGTCTAGAAAAGACTGGAGCTTCAAGCTAGATGATGCTCTGTGGGCTTACAGAATAACTTTTAAAACTCCAATTGGATTGTCACCATTTCGGATGGTGTATGGCAAGTCATGTCATCTTCCAGTGGAGTTGGAACACAGGTCTTATTGGGCTGTTAAACTGTTGAATATGGACTATGAAAAAGCAGGAAAGCAGGGGCTTCTACAACTAGATGAGATGGATGAATGGCGCCTTGAAGCCTATGAAAATCATGAGATGTACAAGCAGAAGGCGAAAAATTACCATGATAAGAAGATTGTCAAGCGAGAGTTTAAACCTGGACAATATGTATTGCTCTATAATACCAAGCTTAGTTTCTTTCCAGGAAAACTGAAATCTAGATGGTCTGGACCATTTAGAATAAAAAGTGTTTCCCCATATGAAGCTATTGAATTGTTTGATAACAAGTCCACTGACTCTTTTGTTGTGAATGGACAGAGACTCAAGCATTATGTGGGGGGAGACATCTACAGGACAAGCAGAGACGGAGGTAGGGGGCCTGTGGGTGCCATGAACCCCCCAAAGATTTGAAGAAAAAACTAATATATTCATATGTAGACACATTTCAAACAAGTGCATTAGCTTCTTTGGTTAGGACACACCTCCGTATGATTGGAGTCCCGGGTTCGACTCCTCCTTATGTGAAATTTAAATTGTTCCAACCCTGTATGGTATTATTTGGGAAACCTTTTAGTTTTAAAATTTCTTTCTAAATTTAGTTTCCTATTATTTTGTAAATTGGGAGAAAAAAATTCTATAAATAAGATATTAGTTATTAATCATAGAACATGATATTCTTTCTTAATAGTTTTGTTTTTCTAAGATGAAAAAACAATCAAGAATTGATGGAATTTTCAAAAGAATTAGAACATCAGAAAGTAGTTCATATGGAGCACCATCTGAGTCATCTTCAAATCCTCCATCAAACAACATTATTGATATTGTGACTCCTGAAAATAGATCAAGTATACCAACACATCCTAGTGACGATCAAGAGTTCATTAATCGATCTACAAAATCTCAAACAATTGATGTTGGTGATATAGACTTTAATTCTTTAGAGCGTGACCCAGGAGTGCGTCCACTTATAAAAGATTATCCTGTTAATTTACGTGATGAAGTTCGTCGAGTTTATATAAAGCTAGGTCCATATCAACCGAAGCTTCAAAATTATCCAAAAACAGGACCAAGTTCTCATCAACGTAGCTTCCAATATTCTTGGTTTCAATTATACCCACATGGTTGGAATATTCTCAAAAAAGTGATGCTGCTTATTGTTTGCCATGTTTTCTTTCTTCCAGTGGACATGCTTTCACTATTAATGGGTTCAAAAATTGGAAAAAAGTTAGGGATGGAAAAAATTGTGCTTTCTTAACTCATGTAGGAAAAGATCATAATCGCTTCACCGCTCACAAGATTGCTGAAAATGCTTGTAGAGATTTGATAAATCAATCTCAACATATAGAAAGAATTCTTGGAAAATACACATCTTAAGAAATTATAGAAAATAGACTTAGGGTGAGAACTTCAGTTGATGTTGTTCGATGGCTTGCACTTCAAGGATGCGCTTTTAGAGGTAATGATGAGAGTGTGACTTCAACTAATCGAGGAAACTTTCTTGAACTATTACAAATGTTAGCTTCATACAATCAGAATGTTAAAGAAGTCGTGTTGGATAAAGCGCCGAAAAATGCCATTTATACCTCGCCTGATATTCAAAAGGAGATTTTACAAGTTATTGCTGTTCGAGTGAAAAATGCGATCCGTAAGGAAATTGGAGATGCAAAATTTTGTATAATTGTCGATGAAGCTCGTGATGAATCAAAAAAGGAACAAATGGCCATTGTCTTGAGATTTGTTGATAATAAAGGTATTCTCTGAGAGCGTTTTTTCGGGCTGGTTCATGTCTTAGATACTACAGCAATGACTTTGAAAACAGCCATATATTCTGCATTATCTTCTCATAATTTGGACATACAAAATATCCGTGGACAAGGCTATGATGGAGCAAGTAATATGCGTGGTCAATGGAATGGACTATAAGCTTTGATTTTAAAGCATTCTCCATATGCTTACTATATTCATTGTTTTGCTCATCAGTTGCAATTAGCTTTAGTTGCAGCCGCAAAAGAGGTAATTTTGATTTACAATTTTTCACTAGCTTAATTACAATTTCAAATATTATTGGTGCCTCTAGTAAGCGTAATGAGGAATTTAAACAAGCTCAAATGGAAGATCTAGCTTTTTTTAATCGAAAATCATGAAATTGAAAGCGGAAGAGGTCTTAATCAACTTGGCACATTGCAAAAAGCTGGTGATACTCGATGGAGTTCTCACTATAAGGCTATTTCAAGCCTGATAAAATATTTCAGCGCAACATGTACAGTTTTGATTAGTATGATTGATGATGGAGCAACCAGTTCTCAACGAGCAGAAGCTGATGCAATTTATGAAGTATTGACTACTTTCGAATTTGTCTTTATTTTACATTTGATGGAAGACATTCTAAAGATCAGTAATTCATTATGTCAAGCTTTACAATGAAAGTCTCAAGATATCATAAACGCGATGCAACTAGTTTCATCTAGTAAGAAACTTTTACAAAATTTAAAGGATGCGGGATGGAATGAGTTACTCGAAAATATTTCTTCTTTCTGTAAAGCTCACAATATAGATGTTTTGGATATGAATGCTCCTTATATTTCAAGACGAGGTCGAGGTCGAGGTCAAGGTCGTCATTCATAAGAAAATTATACAATTGGACAATTTTATAAGGTCGATATTTTTTATTCTACAATTGATTCTCAACTACAACAGCTAAATGACCGATTTAGCGATCAGGTAATTGAACTACTAAATCTTAGTACAGCTTTGGAACCTCGTAATGGTTGTGAATTGTTCAGAATTGATGATATCTACAATTTAGTAGTCAAATTTTATCCAGGTGATTTTAGTGATTATGAGAAGTTGCAATTAAAGATGCAACTTAGTCATTATGAGCTCAACATAGTTCAAACCGATGCATTCAGACAATTATCAACTATTTCAGAACTGTGTGAATGGTTAGTAAAGACAGGAAAATAAGATGTTTACCCACTTGTCTACAGAATTATTGTGCTTGTGCTTACTCTTCCTGTGTCAACTGCTACGGCCGAATGGTCCTTTTCAGGTATGAGAATTGTTAAGACACGGCTTCGCAATAAGATGGAGGATGACTTCTTAACAAATTCTTTGATAGTATATATCGAGAGGGGAATCGTTGAGAATTTTAGTGTAGACTCAATTATAGATGATTTTCGAGATATGAAAGAGAGACGAATTCCGTTTTAATTTATAAAGTTATTATTGATCTTTTTAATAATATATTAAATTTATGTAATATTTTTTATTTATAAAAATAATTTTATTTTATAACGGAATGTTTAACTCGGCCCCCCTAATAGCAAATTGCTGGCTCCGTCCCTGAGGACAGGGATATTCTTTATATCTCAGATCCTGTAGATATAATGGGAAACCAATAATAAACTTGCCTTGGTCGATGCTAACGACCTTAAACAAAGCATACTCCTTACACAATTATTCTATGGAAATATTATGCTATGATCAAATAATTGTGTAAGTTTTTTATTAACCAAGTTCATGTTTTGCAAAAGAATTGTTGTTTTCAGATGAACTTGGAGTCTTAAGAAGAAGGCGAGATGTCAACTTTATTACTAAAAGACTCGCCAAATCTGTTTATCAATTGGCGAAGAACAACATCATTTCGCCTATATGACAGTTTGAAGATGGCGAGATAGGGAAAATCGCCATGAGTGGTCGCCTGGGTGAAGGTGAGAAAGAGGAGTCACGCCAAAAACTTCGCCTACTTACTTTTGCGAAGGCGAGGAAGGACGAATCTCGCCTTGATGCATCGCCCAGTGACAAGAAGAGTAAGGCGAGAATTCAATACATTGCCATTTTATCTAGCCAACCAGGTATGTTTTCTAACGCTAAAATCTAATTTCGCCAAGACTCTTCGCCTAACAACAAGTTGGTTTTGGCGAAGTATCAATTAATTCGCCTGGAAACTCGCCTGTTTTTGAAAATATTTTTGGCGAGGTAGCACTCATTTCGCCTCACCTAACTCGCCAGAACCTCTTTTGAAGGCGAAATAATCAATATGTCGCCACTTTTATCGCCAGTTAGGTCGTTTAAGGCGAGCTCATTCTTTCTCGCCTATTTCTGAATTTGATAACTTTTGCATTTTAGGCGATATAAATTATTTCGCCACTTAAATAGGTGCATTGCAATTGTTACCGTTGGATGACACGGGGCGAGGCTAAAACTCTACACCTTCTACCTAGTTCTTTCATCATTGCACCTATTCTCTGATTACCTCATTAACCCTAATTCGATTTTACCATTGCCATTACTTTGCTCTCTGAGATTTTCAATTATTCACAAACCCTAAATCGCGAATCTGTCATTTCAATTCTTCTTGTCGAACGATTTCTATCACAGTAAACCAACAAGGTACGTTTCATTCCTTCTTTCTCAGTCTTATGGAAGTTAATAGTTGTTTTAGGTTTATCTGTATTGCGATGATAATCGAACTTTTAGGGTGTTAAAAGAGCATTTGTGTTAATGGCAATGTTGTCAAAATTTTGTGGGTTTTATAATGATCATGAATGAATTTTTTTTTAGTTGGGTGTTTCATTTCTGTGATTATAAGTTCATTATTGTCAGTAGTTGTTAGTTTTAAGCTGTAAAAAATGGGTTAGAGCTTGATTGCTGAATGTATTTTGTAAAGTTGAACTCATGTTGCGACATACTGACTATGTATTGTTGATAATGCTGTTGTGCTGCTGAACTTTAATTCTGTCAATACGTTATATGATTATAACTTTTGAAATGGATTTCAAATTTCAGATTATGGCTAAAAGAAAGAGCGACAACTCTCTTAGCCCAACCAAAAAGAACAAGAAAGCCAAGACTTCGGCCAGGCCGAAGATCTTTGATGAGAAAAATTATCAAGTAAGGGTGATTCTTCCATCTTCACCCAAGTCGCCCAAGCAGAAAAGGGTGTAAATTGGTTCTAGTAAGAAGAAGAGTATGGAAAGCTCACCAAAAACCTCTTCTACACCAAATGCTGAAAAAGGGGTGTGTCTGCTGTCAAGTCTACACTGGCTAAAAAGCAGGCAGCAGTTGTAGAGAAGGTGATATCTAGTTCACCAAAAGTTTCTAAAGACAAGTCCAAACTTAAGAGCCCTTCTAGAAAGGACAACTTGCAATTCTGGCAAGAGAAGGGTTTCCTTTTAGAAGAGTTTGAAGACAAGAGGTTTGGGAACTACCTCTGGAGCTGGTTTATGAGGCAGTTGGTGGCACAACCCAAAAAGGTGAATGCCACTCTGGTGGAAGAATTTTATGACAAGGCCCCGGAGGAGTTGGACACTCCATTTGATATCAGAGGCCATCAAGTGGATATATCACCAGAGTCCATTTACAGCTATTATGGACTGATGGAGGCCAACCAACAAGGTTATAGGGGAATGGAAGCCTCAGAGCTTACTGAGGATGAATTAAGGAGTTTGAGGAGATTTCGGCATCCCACTCAAGGATCTGAAAGAGATGTGTTGGCAAGTGAAATGGACATTCACACTGCCATTTGCCTAACTTGGCTAAGGGACAATGTAATGCCTAGAAATAAAGGCAGTAGATTCACACCAGATGAAAAGAAATTCCTCAGAGACTTTAACCAAGGAAAACTCATTCATCTGGGGCAGTTGATCTTCTCAGAATTGAAAAAGAGAATTCAGAGTCTAAGGAAAGAGAGATCAAGATAGAGGACGTTGTACTTCCCATCTCTCTTTACAGGCTTGTTGGAAAAATTTGGAGTGCAGAGCAGAAAGAAAGACATATGGTTGACTGAATCTAAACCCCACAATGGTGGATTAGAAGTAAGGCTCTGGGAATGTAGGGGTGGCAAAGAGACTACCTGCACTGAAGCAATGGAAAAAGTGAGGGAACTCAAGACTTTGAGGGAAACCAAAAAGTCAGGTGTTCAGAGAAATAATCTTTCACCCCCTACTACAGTGGCAGCACCAGTTGGGAAACTATCGTCAGCTCTTACTAATAGCAGTAGAGAAGAAAGTGGAAGGGCAGCTGAGCCCTCATCAAGAGAGCAGCTTGATGCTTCAATCTCTGAGATGATAAACAAGAAGATTGAAGAAAAACTTGCTGAGTTTTTCAAATCTATTTCTACTCCACAGGATTTTGTCAGAAAATGGGAGATGCACAAGGCTAGAGAAAACATCTCTCTAGTAGGTTTTCCCAGATTTTCAACTAATACTTCAGTTAAGGAACCACCAAGGGTGGAAGAACCTATAAGAAATCAAGAGTATCTACAACATGAGCACGAAGATGTATTGGATACTCAACCTGAAGTGCCTACAGAGTCAACTGAAGAAATGGCTGTTTGTCAACAGAGTTTAATTGAGCAATTGGACTTAGCATCAGAAGTTGTGATGCATCAAATTGTTCAAGTTGATGAAAGATCTGTGGACAGAGGGAAATCTGTTATATTGGAGTATACCATTGGTAATGATAGAGATGTGGATTCTGAAGATTGTGAAGAGATTGATACTGCAGTAATCGAAGAGCAAAGCAAATTGTTGGCTTACTATGCTGAAGCTGCAGGATTGCTAGTATCAAGTCATGAAGGTGGTGAGGGATCAAGTTCTCAATTTCAAATTGATGATCATCAACAGGAGGACGATCTCTTAGAGCTGAATGAAGAGCAGAAAACTCAAGTACTGTGTGTTTCGACTTGTCGGGTTCCTGATAATTTCAGGCTTGTAAGTTGCACAATTGAGAGTCCACCACAGCTCATTGAGGAATATATTCCAAGACTCTACATTCTGCATCCAGAGGTTCAGAGATTGGTAAATTTGTCAAGGATGGGGATTTTCTCTTAAGACCATTCTATGGAACAGTCTGATGACTCTTTGGCCATAGTACCTTTCTATCCTACTGAATCTATTAGCCAGGGCGTTGGAGACAGTGGCAATGATTCTGAAGCTGAATATGAGGATATTTCTAAGTGTGGTTCTTTGGGGAGTGAAGACAACCTCATTACAGATGAAGAATATGCTCAGGAGATTGCTGAGAGAAACAATAGGAAATGGTGGCATTTTCAGGCTCCTGTCTTTGTTGGAGATGACAGTGATGAAGAGGACTATCCTATCTCGGAAACTCCATCAACTGCTGTAGCTTTAAATCTTCAGGTTCCCACCATAGAGATTGGGTCTATTCTTATTTGGGACTGGAAATCTAACAGATCTCCATGGGACAAGGATTCTGCCTTAGTAATTCCAAATAAATTCAGAACTGAATTTTTCCTGCAGATTAGAGAATACATCAGAAGAACTTATATTCTAGTGAATCCTGCTGCACTGAGAAGAAAAAGGAAGATTCTTGCTACAGAATCTGAGGAAGTCAGTGATGAAGACCGCATTCCAGCAGTTAAAAAAATCCACCTATTCTTAAGCAATACAAGAGGAAGCAGAAGACAAATCTGGAGGGATCTTCTCAGAGAGTGACTAGAGCAATGGCCACTAGAGCTGCTGCTGACACTGAAGCTGAAGTTCGAGTGTCTGTTGTGGAGCACTTAAATTTGAGGGTACCATCTCCTGGTACTAATACATTTTCAAGTTCATCTCCAGCATCTTCTCATTCAAGAATACAGAAGTTAATCCCAAAGCCCAAGAAGAGGAGACTGAGCACTAAATCTCCCCAACAGTCCAAATCTGCAGATGATTCCTTAGATGATTTTTAGTTCTATTTGACTTTTATTCTTTTGTAATATTAAAGATTGGTTTTTATTTTGTCATTTTAAGAGTAATGTGAATCTGTTTTGTTTATGTTAGTAAAGAGTAATGTGTTTCCTTGAGTCTTTGTTTTTAATTCTTCAAGAGTCATGTGATTGATAATTTTGTCTTTATTTTTGTCTGTTAAAAGAGTAATGTGATTGCTAGTTCATAATTGTTATAGAGAGTTTTAGATTTTAAGTTGGGGGTTCTTTTCCCCAAAGCTAAGTGAGTTAAGTCTACAGGAGGTAATATTAACTGTGAAACCATTTCTCACTTGGATTTTTGAAGTTAACAGGTCACTCTGCAGGGATTTTAATGAAACAGTGTGTTGAGGCGAGATGGAACTCAAATCGCCAATATGATCGCCTTGTGTAAGGCGAGATCTCTGTTTCTCGCCTGATTGGTAAATTCTTTCATTTAATACAGACGATTGGTTAGGACGACATATCTTTTATTTTGCCTACTTCTGGATTTCTCTTTTTGGCGGCATTTCTATCTTGTCTAATATTTCGCCTGCATGATCTGTATTTCTCCATGACATGGTTCCTCTATGTCAATCTAAATTGGCGACTTCTATATTTCGCCTGGGTATCTCGCCTAAGGTTAGCGATCGATCTCTTTCTCGCCTATTGTTATTTCGCCGAACCAATTTTCTTTTTGCACTTAATATGGGCGACTTATCCTCTGATAATGACGACATTCAAGTACCTTATCTAACTCTCTGGTTTATTGTTTTATACATTCCCTCCTCTCATTCTATTCATTTCTGTTTTCTTGAGCATTGAGGACAATGTTTTCTCTTAAGCTGGGGGTGGGGTAGCAATCACGTTGCTATTATTTTTTTGTGTTTAGTTTTATAGTTTGATTTTATTTGTACATTTTGTTTTAATATTTTCTTAGGATATTAGGTCTGAGTGCATGATTGAGCTGACATTGCTCATAATTCAAAGTGATTTAGTTTTTCATAAAATGAGTTTTCAAACAGTAAAATAAGTTTTCAAAACAAGCAGTTTTGATGAGCAATTTTTGACAAATTTCTTTGAACACTAATGAAGATTCTGGTTAGTTTTGAATTGTGAATAAGTTGATGAGTTTTGATAAGGAAAGAGTGGAGAAAAAACTTGGGTGGAATGTGAGGTTTTGAGCTTAATTTTGTACCTTGTTCTTTATGAGAGGGGTTATTTCTATTCTCTTCCTTATTAAACACATTTATCTGAAAGATTTTATTCTATAGAAATCAGAACCTTCATAGGTTTGCTTTGAATTTCTCATACATTCCTCAAGTGTACAGGGTATTGTCAGGTAAAGTCTTTCTTTAATCTGCCAAGGAAAATGATCTGATTTGAGAGAATGAGTGAAACTACTAAATAGCCTTTGCCTACTTGATATAACCCGACCTTGATATCTTGTGGGGTAAACCATTTTGTTTCCATTCTCATTAAAACCTTTTCTTTGGTCCCTAATCCAGTCCAAACCATAAAGATAGAGATATATTCTCAATCCTACCCTTTGGACTTACCATTAAATTTGGGATTGAAAAGATGGGAAGTGAGGATTGTCTTAAAGACTGTTTCTGAAGTTGCTTAAAGCAGAATATACACTTGAAAAAAAATGAAAATGAAATGAAAAAAAAAACGATTCAATCAAGTGAGTTGAGCATTGTTTATAAATAAAGTATTATATGAATAAAGTATCATAGAGTGGGGAAACACTAAAGAGTGAAGAATTGAGGGATTGAAAGGAATTTAGTGGTATGTCCAAACTTTGATTCCTTGAAGAAATTCCTTTCTTTCATAAGCTAACTTGCCCCCATTTTCCCTATATTTACAAATCAGAGATTCTAAGGCAAATAAAGAGGCAATACTGAACTTAGGAACCTCTAAGTGCTGTACAGTGTATGAGTGAAGTTCAATGTTCGTGAGGTTCTTAAAATTTTCTTCATACGTGCTTGTGAAACACTAGAATCACATTTGTCTTGGTACATAACTCTGATTCTTGAAGTGACTAATGTATTGAGTGAGTAACCTTTAGGATTCTGAGAGATCAAACACTTATGAGAGACTACAGTGAGGAAGTAGTTTCAATACTCAATTACTTAAATCTTCTCAGATACTTGGCTACATGAAGAGAATGACCAGTTTTTGAATTAGTTGATTGGAAATTTTGAAAGAAGAGCTGGTCACTGTTTGGAAACTTTTCAAAATTTTACTTAATGAATTGCTTTGAATTATGATATAAGTTTGCACTAATTGCTGTCTCAGTAGATTTTTAGTAAGTTTGCTTGAGGACAAGCAAAAGGCTAAGTTGGGGTAATTGATAAGTCTAGAATTTACCTATATTTTAGTATATTTTATGAGTATAAATGTAATGAAATTAAAACTAAAAGATGAGATATTGAATGCATTTCCAGTAATTCTAGACTATTATTGCTGAGACAGGGACTTGGATGAAAAGTTGTGAAAAAGGAGCTAAAACGTGCAAATTTAGAAGAAAGAGGGACCAAATCAGAAATTCATCCAAAGTCAGTGATTGGCGAAATGATGTTGCTGAAGAAGGAAATTCGCCTGAAGATCTCGCCATAATTCGGAGTGAAAGGTGACGTAGCAGGCGATATAGAGACATCTTCGCCTTAAAGAGTAAAGTAAGGGAGGCGACTCAGAGATCCTTCGCCTTTGGATATCGCCGTTCTCGACAGTGAAGTAGGCGATGAAGATGAAGTCTCGTCTACCTTGAGGCGATGTTGTAGGCGAAATAAGTGGGATGTTGCCAAACTTATGTTTTATCATAGGCGATATTTGATGAGATATCGCCTAAGGAGATGTTAACCGAAAAGTTGTTTTGGGCGAAATAGGTCCACTCGCCTGAGCATCAGGCGACATATTAAGGCAACATTAGGATATTTCGCCTGAAAAGAGTTGAAGCTTGGCGATCAAGACAAGCGAAATAGGAAGAAGTCGTTTGGTTCAGGCGAAGGAACAGGCGACATAAATGGAGAAAAATGTTACTTCGCCTATTTGTGTTTCTTTGTTGATTTTATTTCGAAATTGCCACTGAGCCAAATTCTATAAATAGGAGCTCAGATGAAGCAATTGGTGTGAAGTTTTTTAGAGAAAAACAGTTTTAGACATTTGATTTTCACTCTTGACATTCTATTATACTTAAAGAGAAATTCTAGATTCTTCTATACGCTGTATTCTTCATTTTCAGAGAAGATTCTTGAAGAAGTTTTGTGCTCTGATTTTCTTGATCATAGAGATTTAGCTGGAAGATTGTGAAGCAAAAACTGTGACAGAGTCTAGCTTCAATCTTCTTTGGTAAGATTTAGATCTTGAGCATGTCGATGATGATTTCTTGTGTTTGATTGAATATGCTAAAGTAGATGTGCCAGCTTAAAGCTCTGTTGATCTGTTGAATCTTGATGTCGATTATCATTTCAATTGCAAAGTTTCTTGTTCAATTATAGCCAGATCTACTGGATTTCATGAGCTTATTGAATTACAAGGACGAGAGTTACGTAATATTGTTAATCTGAGATTTGATTTAGACCAGAGATTGCGATTAGGTTTCAGATTTGAGAACAGAGGATCGTAGTATTAGAGATAGACTTCAGATCCGTTTTTCTACAGATTGTGCTTATTAGTTGTATAGGTTGTAGTATAGAGATATATGCAACTATATAATTGAGATCTGTTAAATTGAATCGAAAGATCTTTTAACAGATCACTGATGATGATCTAGAAGGTAAATCTGTGATTTAAGATGAAACTTGCATGAGAAGTTAGTTGAAATCGGATCTAGCAAATCAATTTATTCTTTGTTTAGATCAATTGCAGAATAGAGTACTGACTTGAGTTTTCATTGAATGAATGTCATGAGATATTTTTACTTCACCTCAACTTTATAATTCCATGATTCTCTGATTCTATGATTCATTTTGTATATAAATTCTTTCAGCAATTCAGATTAAATCTTAGTCTCAAAGATGCTTCTTAGCTTACAATCCCTGTGGAGATGATATCTTAAATACTACATTAGACGTTGATAGGAATTTCGATTGAGTACTGTGAACATAAATACCAGTCGAGTTTCGTCCCATCAGCCATACTGTTACTGCTACTGTAATCCTATTTTCCACTGTTAGCTGCTTTGGGCATAATTCTGTTAAATAACTGGTTGAACTGTAATTAAGAATCTTTTCTAGTTGCTGGATTATTTTAATGGACTGTTAATGGATAGTTAATAACTGTGTTTGATGACTGTTAGCGGAACCCCCGAAGACGTAATCCTAGCGCCTTATAAGAATATTAGGATCCTAGACCGTGAACTTTAGGAGCCTATTTTAGGATAATAACGGAATTTGAACGAATAAATAGTTAACGGATAACTGAGTTTCGACTAAAGAAAGATAAACAATAAACTGCTGAATGGTAGGATGTTTGGTGTGTTGACTGATATAGTGGACTGTAGGGAGTCTGTAGAGCCTTGCATTGTGTGCTCCCATGTTTAGAGCCGAGTCTAGGTCACTCTGTACGCGTATGTTTGAACGTGAGCGCTAACTTAGACTAATTCATAGTTTAACGTTTTTCTTTATCTCTTCCTATTCTGTAATCTGGGAATAAATCTCAGGTTGAGTGCAGGTACCCCAATTGTTTAGGCGCTGTCTCATTTACGGATCACGGCATGCATCAGCATTCTATTTTTAATACTGTTAGGTTATCTTCGTACATTTGATTCATGGATTGTATTTGGGACTTTTATTTGAGGAGTTGTATTGGACATTGCTGGACATTAGTATTGTTATCTATTTTTGGGACTATTGGACTTTTGGACTATATTACTACTATTTTTTGTATTTTTGATTTATTCGACTGCTTTGTTTCTGTATTTGTTGTGTGGCGTCGGATTCCTAACCATGGTCCCACCAGGGAGGGGGTTTGCCGTTACAATTTTATTCTACGACGCCGAGTGGAATGGTAGTGAATACAATGGGGGAACTCGAGGCTAAGGTTTTCAATATTAACATTACGCTACAACAATTGATTGATAAGATTTGCTCAAAAAATGGTAGACAAAGAGAGAATGGTCATATGCAATTGCATATCTTGTGGCGGAATTGAGATGGCAGGAATATTAGGATGTCTATTAATGATGACGGTGACTTGAAGTTTTCTTTTGGAGAGAATCTTCTAGTTATTTATGTGGGAATTGATGGAAGAATGAAACCCATTTCTGCAGCAGCGACTCAAATTCAGCACCATCAGCCTCAGCAGGTTCGACATGAGCAATCTGCTATATTTTCTGAACCTTCGGGAATGGTGAATGATGCATTTCAAGATAGTGAATTATTCCTTTCTTATAATGTTGATTTTGATAATCCTGATTTGCATGACTTCCTTAATGACAATCTTATCTAAATGACTTTCGTGACTTCACTATATCACAAAAAGTAGATGTGAATAATGAAGAAAGGCATAGGTTGGAGGATAGTGGTGATTATGTGAATGAATAAGGCGATAGGATAATTGAAGAGTGCGATGATGATTACTTGAGTGATTAGAAAAAAGAAGATGACATCGGAACAACGCAGCCTAGTAGAATGTATTAATTGTGTATTATGTATTCTGTTAACTGTGAACTATAATCAAAGTCTGGTAATTATTGACATAAGCTTAATAGTATGTAATTTATGTACGTAGCTACTTTTCATACATACTGTGAACTATAATCAAAGTCTGTTAACTGTGAATTATAATCAAAGACTGTGAGTAGGCATGATCTTCTTCACCAAAGTCCCTGTCTCAAATGATTAGTCTATTTTGCTACTTTTCAGCTCAATTTCCTTGTTATCCTATAACAATTTATACAAAAATACTCCAAAATATATCTTAAAAATAAGGTAAAATTGTACTTATCAGTTGTGTTAGGCCTAAGTTGTCATATATATCCCCATTTGAGCAACTATGAACGGCAATCACAGCTGTGAATAGGCCTACTCACTGTCTGTGATCAGCGCTCAAAGGTCTAAATATGTATCGTATGGACTGTCCTAGGCCTAAGATATCATAACTATCCCCGTTTGAGCAACTGTGAACGACAATCACGGTTGTGAATAGGCCTACTCAGAGTCTGTGATCGGCGCTCACAAGTGAGACCTTGGACAATCTAGAGCTGATTCTACAACCGGTTACTTAATGTAATAATATGATAGGTAGTTACATAGTTCATTAGAAATTATATTATATGTGAACTGTGTTTAATTATGTAATATATTATAAACTGTAATCACAGGATGTAAACTGTGTTTAATGATGTAGTATATTATCTATAAATTACAATCACAGACTGTGAACTATGTTTATTTATGTATTATATGACTTGTGTTTAACTATTAAGCCTATTATTTGGGAATTTTAATCGTGACTTGACTTACTCCCCATCTTGTTGGATGAATTGTGATCATTGATCACAGCTCGTAATTTTGGGTCACAGTCTATGAGCATTGTTCACAATACACTCATGGAGATGACATGGCATCACCAAATGAAAATATGGGCCTCTTAGTACTAGACATGGCACATTATGGGTCTCCACATCATTTTGTAATATTTCGACAACTACTGAATATGCATGCATGCCACTCCATCCTTCTACTTGTATATTTACTCATATTTTGAGCAACTAAGGCATGGGGTCATTTTTTGACTATCACCATAGAGTAATTTCTCATCATAGAAAGGTTAAGGGCCTTGAATAATCGTGACATGACTGACTCCCCTCATCGTTGGATGAACTGTGATCATTGATCACAGCTCATGATTTTGGGTCACAGTCTGTGAGCACCGTTCACAGTATACTCATGTGGATGGCATGACACTCTTAAAGTAAAAGATGAGCCTCTTGGTACTAGACATGACATATTATGGGTCTCCACATCATTTTGTAATATTCCGGCAACAACAGAATATGCATGCATGCCACTCCATCCTTCTACTTGTATACGTACTCATGTTTTGAGCAATTAAGGCATGGGGTCATTTTTCGACTATCACCGTAGAGTAATTTCTCATCACAGAAAGGTTAAGTGGCTTGAATAATCGTGACTTGACTGACTACCCTCCTCGTTGGATGAATATGATAATTGATCACAGCTCGTGATTTCGGGTCACAGTCTGTGAGCGTCGTTCACAGTATACTCATGTGGATGACATGGCATCCTTAAAGAAAAAGATGAGCCTCTTCGTACTAGACATGACATATTATGGGTCTCCACATCATGTCGTAATATTTCGGCAACTACTGAATATGTATGTATACCATTCCATCCTTCTACTTGTATACATACTCATGTTTTAAGCAATTAAGAAATGGGGTCGTTTTTGGACTATCACCAAAGAGTAATTTCTCATCACATAAAGGTTTAAGGGCTTGAATAATCGTGACTTGACTGACTTCCCACCTCGTTAGATGAACTGTGATCACTGATCATAGCTCATGATTTCGGGTCACAGTCTGTGAGCATCGTTCACACTATACTCATGTGGATGGCATGGCATCCTTAATGGAAAAGATGAGCCTCTTGGTACTAGACATGACATATTATGGATCTCCACATCATTTCGTAATATTTTCGGTAACTATTGAATATGCATACATACCACTCCATCATTCTACTTATATACTTATGTTTTGAGCAACTAAGGTATGGAGTCATTTTTTGACTATCACCAAAGAGAAATTTCTCATCACCGAAAGATTTAAGGGCTTGAATAATCATGACTTGACTTACTTTCCGCCTTGTTGGATGAACTGTGATCATTGATCATAGTTGATGATTTCGGGTCACAGTCTGTGAGCACCGTTCACAGTATACTCATGTGGATGGCATGGCATCCCTAAAGGAAAAAGCCTCTTGATACTAAACATGACATATTATGGGTCTCCACATCATTTCGTAATATTTCGGCAATTGCAGAATATGAATGCATACCACTCAATCCTTCTACTTGTATACTTACTCTTGTTTTGAGAAATTAAGGCATGGGGTCATTTTTCCACTATCACCGTAGAGTAATTTCTCATCACAGAAAGTTTTAAGGGCTTGAATAATCATGACTTGACTGACTCCCCTCCTCGTTGGATGAATATGATCATTGATCACAGCTCGTGATTTTGGGTCATAGTCTGTGAGCATCGTTCACAGTATACTCATGTGGATGGCATGGCATCCTCAAAGAAAAAGATGAGCCTCTTGGTACTAGACATGACATATTATGGGTCTCCACATCATGTCGCAATATTTCGACAACTACTGAATATGTATGCATATCATTCCATCCTTCTACTTGTTTACATACTCATGTTTTGAGCAACTAAGAAATGGGGTCGTTTTTGGACTATCACAAAAGAGTAATTTCTCATCACATAAAGGTTTAGGGGCTTGAATAATCGTGACTTGACTGACTCCCCACCTTGTTAGATGAACTGTGATCATTGATAACAACTTATGATTTCAGGTCACAGTCTGTGAGCATCGTTCACAATACACTCATATGGATGACATGACATTAGTTGATCATCTACTTAGTATAATGAGGTTTATTATCCTTGCTAACAATGAATACCCAACCTGCTACAGACACAATGATTGTTTATTGGTCTGTGAGTTTTTTGTCACCTATTTGGAACTGTGATAGTTGAACATAGACTGTGTATAAATAGTGTTAATAGAAAGCTGTCAAATATGATCACAAACTAAGATTAAATATCATAATAATGTCAATCCAAAACATATTCAAATTGTACGAAACATAAACATCATGATCAGATATTACAATCACAAAGATAAAACATAAACATCATCCCATAATTAAAAACTTGCAGAAAGTTCAATGAAAAAAATCAGGCTACGAATCCTTGAGGTTCAGCTATAAAATACTTAAATACGAAGGTTGCAATGTATTCCAGGAGGATCCTTGACCATCTCTTATCTTTACCAACAGACCATGTAATGCGAGTAAGATAAATGTCTTCCAACATCTTACACACATATGGACCACAAGAATGGCTGTAGAAGACAAAATAATTAAAATTAAGTAAAATCAGTAAAACGGGTACATATTAGAATTCTTATTCTACCAAGGAAAATAAGTAAAATCAACTTAATAATCACACTGCTGAGGAATAGGATGACTATCTACAACATGGACTAACCACAACCTTGGTGGTCGATCCCCTACATAGTTGTAATACTTTGCACCTGAAAGATTTCACACAAAATTATAATATTTCGCACCATGTAAAAGTACACAAATCAAACTACTAATTGACAGTAAAAATATCACAATTCACAGATACAATTTCCCAGATCAGAAGTCAATAATAAGCACCACCTATGGTTTCCATTCAATAACCTACCTTATCATTCTAACAACAGCGATTAAAGACTATGAATATTATTCACAATCTTGTTAACTTCTAACACAAATGTAATTTGACATCATTAACAACCAAAATGCGACAAACAGACAATATGAACAACAAACTAAATTAAAAAAACTAATCCAAAGTAAGACTTTTTACTGAATGTACAAATCAAAACTTGAACAACTAAAAAATATACAATAACACATGTAACATCAAACCACTACACAGAACCAGAAGAAATACAAAACTACCATTGAACTAACCTCAGACGCCATTGTAATCTCGGAAAATTCTGAATTTTGTTCAATCTATAAAACAAAACAAAAAAATAAATTAAAATTACGATGAAGCAGTGAACAATAGCGACCAACAGTAACCAAAAGCGAGTAAAAGCAACCAAAAATAAGCAAAAGCGACCAAAACTGACCAAAATTGAAACTCACCTTCTACGACGAGGTAACCACCACGAAGCAGTGATGGAATGTGAGGACCGATTGTGGGTCTGCGTTATCTTCGACGAACAGAGAATAGAAGAGAAGAGACTCCACCAGTAGAATTTTGAAACTGTCAGTATGTGGGTTTTGCTTGTGTTTTTGAATTTTAAACTGTGAGTCTCTGTGTGTAACTGAACGTTTGCTTCTAATTTTGAATTGAAGATGAAGTGGTAGGTGTGAGAGGTGACCAAAATCGAAACTCACCTTCTATGGTGAGGTAACCACCACGAAGCAGCAACGGAATGTGAGGACCGACTGTGGGTTTGAGTTATCTTCGACGAACAGAGAATAGAAGAGAAGAGACTCCATCGGTGAAATTTTGAAACTTTCAGTATATAAGTTTTGCTTATGTTTTTGAATTTGAAACTGTGATTCTCTATGTGTAACTGAGGTTTGCTTCTAATTTTGAATTGAAGATGAAGTGGTAGGTGTGAGAGGTGTTTGTGATTGGATGAACTAGGCGGTTGGAGAGACACTAGCCAGTTTACTTTTTGAACGTTAATATTTTAAGAGTGGTATTTGTATAATTTCATCTTTTAATTATATTTGTTTTATATATTTATAATGCATAATGGCATTTTCGTTATTGAAATTAAGTTATGAGGACAAAATTGGAAGTTAGGCCTATGAGATGTAAACAAACTTTTATAAAGTTTAGAATTGTATAAATTTAAAACCAGGCCTATTATTGTATTTTAAACTTTTCATGGCCCATTTGAAGAAATTTTCACAAAAGATAATTTATATTATCAAGTTTTTCTCTTCCTTTAAAATTAAATATCATTTAATATAAATTATACGAAATTAGTATAGTTATCAAGTTAGCTTATCAAGCTCGTGAGCTTCAAGTGAGTTGATCTTGAGCTTAAAAAATAAGCTCGTTAATTAAATGAGTCAAGCTTGAGCTAAATAAAAATGAAACAAGCCGAGTTAGGGCCCAACTCTACTCGGCCTAGCTCATTTCCGGCTCTACTCGCAAGCCATGAAACTTGTTTCTTTTTTAGCCGTCTCACTAAGCAAAAAGCTTAGCGTATTGGTTTGTTTTGCTAACACATAGGTACAAATGATTTGGGAGCTGGGAATTAGATCTACCACACAAAGAGTAACATCAGTTTTAAGAATTTAATTTTGGATATTTATCAGTTTTAAGAATTTAATTTTGGATATTTATCAGTTTTTTTGCCACTGTATGATTTTCAAAATAATAGTTTATGTTTTGATTTGAGAACTCCGCTGCATTTGATTTTAATTTTAATATGTTTTTAGAATGTTTTTATATCATGATAGTTGATTATCTTTTCTGATGAAGTCATTGTTACTTTGGAATTTATTTAATGTCCAGACTTTAGTTCTGTCACGAGTTTGTTTGTGATATTTTATCACAGTTGAAATAATCATTTTATTCTTCGTTCGAATTTTAATCATTTCAAAATTTAGGATTTTCATTTCCAAATCTATAATTTTTAATTTAAAATTGACTAGAGATCAGTAGTGTGGCACTTCCGGTCCGATTCTCCCGGGCAGAGGTATTACAGATTTAGTTCAGGAATTCACATATGACTTGCAACACAAGCCAACAAATAAAACTATGCATCATAAGTCTAGTCTTCCAAGGAATTGCAGACATTTTAAATCCTAAACATCGCAGGCAGAAAATGAATATAAAACACCATAGCTTAGATCCCAAAATATCCAAATAACTAAATAGTTTCAATCATCCATGTCTCTTCTCCACAGACAAAGCGGATTATAATATTTGTTTTCTTTGCATCAAAGATGGTTCTCCATGTTAATTTCATTTGCTTATGAAAAGAATAATAAAAACCAGAAGAGTTGCAGTAAACAATGATCCTAAAACCATAAATTGAGAGTCAAATCAATATTTAATTGTGTATTCAGAGTCTACTTCCAGTAAATGCCAAATGAGCTTCGCATATTAAAAGTCATCGTCATTGGTGCTCCTCCAGGCAAGCAATTGTATCCTCAGATTCCAAACCCAGAAAACATGGAACAAGCATCCACATTTCTTCAAACAAAAAGGTACATTCTTCTTCATCTTCCTATCTGTTGTAAATTTTTCATCAGTTTCAGTTTCTTCTATCAGGTATGCAGTAGTCACAGGAGGAAACAAGGGAATCGGATTTGAAATCTGTAAGCAATTGGCTTCGAAAGGTATAGTGGTGATATTAACAGCAAGAGATGAGAAGAGAGGCCTTGAAGCTGTTGAAAAGCTCAAAGAATCAGGTCTCTCTGATTATGTCATATTTCATCAGCTTGATGTATCAGATCCTGCTAGTGTTGCTTCTATTGCAGACTTCATCAAGTCTCAGTTCGGAAAACTTGATATCCTGGTAATATTCACTATTCATTCTGTCATTAACATTAAAATAAATTAGCTGCAGAGTTGATCATGTGTTTATTATGTATGTATATATACAGGTGAACAATGCAGCAGTACTTGGACTTAAAGCAGATTCTGATGAATTCGGAAGAGCATTTGAAGATGTTGGTGACTGGGTATAACTCTTTTCTCTTACTTTTTTACTTCCAGGAAAAGGTTTCTTGGTGTAGATATTATTAATTTGCATTCCATTGTCCAATTTTTTAAAAATGTAGCCAGGAGAAAAGTTGAAAGAATTCACCCTCCAAAACTTGGAAATGGCAGAAGAGTGTTTGAATATAAACTATTACGCTGTCAAAAACATGGTCGAAGCACATTTTTCTCTTCTTCAATTATCTGATTCACCTAGAATCATCAATGTCTCCTCTTTAGCAGGATTACTGGAGGTAAATAAAGAGAGAAAAAAAAAAAAAACTTTGTCTTAATTAGAGTATTATGAATTTATGATTATTTAACTCAACCTTGTTTTGATTTTGGTCCAGAACATACCAAATGAACAAGTGAGAGCAGTGCTAAACGACGTAGAAAATCTGACAGAAGAAAAAATGGACCAAATTATAAACAAGTTTAAGAAAGATTTCAAAGAAGGATGGTTGGAGAAAGAAGGGTGGAGACCTTATTTATCTGCATATACTATTTCAAAGGTAGTGTTGAATTCGTATACAAGATTGATGGCTAGGAAGTATCCGAATATTCTGATAAACAGTGTTCATCCAGGTTATGTCAAAACTGACATGACTTGCAATACTGGTCTCTGTAATGTTATTGAAGGTGCTCAACCTGTTGTCAGGTTGGCTCTATTGCCTAGTAATGGACCTTCTGGTCTTTTTTACAATGAAAAAGAAGTCGCAAGCTTTTGATTGTTGATTGATTTCCGTATTCTGGATCAGAAAACTAGGCTTCTCTTTTTCTGGTTTTACTACAGAATACTATATTTATTGGAGATCGATCTACTCCTAAATCATTGGAAGAATATGATTTTTATTTAAATTTAATTTTATTATCAAGTGTATGGCTATTTAAAGTCTATATCTGTATTCATCGTGTCAACGCATGACAATAAATAAATGTCTATTTTATTTTTTTCTTTCTTTCTTATTAATTTTCTTTTTTATTTTCATTAAATCCCAGCAATATTGTCTAGGCATTATCAATGAATTCAAATTTGTTGAGTTCATTACATGTTTGTTATATAAATTATTGTCTTATGGATGATTTTTGAGCACATGAAGAGGCCATCATGAGTTGACATCATTTCCTTTCCTTTAAGAATACTCCACTTGCACCAGCATCAACATTATTTGTTTATGTTATAAACCGAAATGTGAAGGTGGAAGTCACCTATGAGGTAAGTTAAATCCATTAATGAATTGTGTTCATCTGATAATGAACGGGCTAAAGAAACATAGAAATACGAAAAGAGAGAGAGAGCCACATGAAAAACTTTTGTATTTGATATTTTTTGAATGATTTCTTTCAAGGATTTACAATCTATTTATAAGAGTACATAACAATCTATATTTAACTAGCCGCTAATTCCCAACTAATTGTGAGTAATTACTAGCTAATTACAAGCTAATCTTTGACTAATTACAATCAATCAGTCACTACTAATTACAAGTAATTAACTATCAATCACCCCTAATTATAAGCAATTAACTTTGACCAAATTAATTCTATTAACATCCCCCTCAAATTGATGCAGGAGAATCAACAAGCATCAATTTGTATATCATGAACTGATCTCGAGGCCTAGAGAGCGCTTTGGTGAATACATCAGTTGTTTGAAGAGTAGTGGAAATATGTGGAAGAGTAATCACACCACTTGTAAAAGCTTCTCGTATGGAATGACAATCGACTTTAATGTGTTTGGTTCTTTCATGAAAAATGGGATTAGTAGCAATTTGAATGGCGCTTGTGTTGTCGGCATAAAGAGGAGTAGGTTGGTGTTGAGGATAACTAAGTTCTGCCAACAAACCACGAAGCTACTCAATCTCATAACATGTAGAAGACATAGCACGATACTCAGATTCGGTAGAGGACTTGGAGACACGAGGTTGTTTCTTACTCTTCCAAGAGACAAGAGCGCTGCCAAGAAACATGCACTATCCTGTAATAGAGCGATGAGTGTCTACAAATCCAGCCCAATTTGCATCTGTATAACCAATCAAATGTGTAGGAGATTTAGCCGGAAAGAACAGACCTCGTGGAGAAGTTCCTTTGAGGTAACGGATTATGCGACGGACAACGGTAAGATGAAGACTACATGGTACCTATAGAAATTGACTAACTTGTTAAACAGCATAAGCTATATCAGACCTGGTAATCGTCAAGTAATTTAAGCTCCCAACCAATTGCCGATAGAGAGAAGAATTAGCAATGAGTTACCCTTGTTCTTGTTGCAATTTCAAGTTTCCCTCCATTGGTGTAAGTACGAAATTGCCGTCTTGAAGACCTGCTAAACTAATCACCTCTTATGCGTACTTGTGTTGATTCAAATATATTCCTTATGATGTAGATTTAACCTGAAGTCCAAGGAAAATTGCAGTTGACCAAATTTTTCATATGAAAAGATGGTTTAAGATGTTGTTGTAGTTGTTTAATTAACTAAGAATCTATTCCTATAATTACAATATCATCGACATATACTAGAAGCAGAACGACCCCAATATCAGTCTTTCGAAGAAAAAGAGATGAATCAAATTTATTTTGATCAAAATTGAAATCAATAAACATTGAGCGAAACTTATCAAATCAGGCACGAGGTGCTTGCTTCAATCCATATAAAGACCACTTCAGTCGACAAACATCTGAAGATGGGGTAGAGAAAAAACCTTGAGGAGGAAGCATATATATTTCTTCTTTTAATTCCCATGTAGAAATGCATTCTTGACATCCATTTGCATAGAGACCATCCTTCAGAGGCGGTAAGAGCTAAAATTACTCAAATGGTAGTCATTTTGGCCACAGGAGCAAAAGTCTCCTCATAATCCACTTCATACTCTTGACGATTTCCAAGTGGCACAAGTCAAGTCTTATATCTTTCAAGGGAACCATCTGAACGAAACTTTGTAGAATAGACCCATTTACTCCCAATAGGCTTTACACTAGGTGGACAAGCCACAATCTCCCAAGTGTGATTCTCCAAAAGAGCTTGAAGCTCTTCTTGCATAGCTTGTTGCCAACATGGATTTTGGGATGCCTGAGAATAAGATCGAGGTATAGAAATAGTATCCATAGTTGCAACAAGAGATGTTGGAGAAAAACCATACCTATATGGTGGTTTGCTTATCCTGCCAGACCGTCGAGGTTGAATGGCCACATCATCAGGATCAGGTATAGAATTAGTGCATTGAAAGGGTGTTGAAGCGAGCAGACGACGTCTCTCATTTATAAGTCCTGACTTAAAGTGTTTATCATCTAACACATCATCAAAGGAGGGAAGTATGGCAAAATCATTTGTGGGTAAAACTTGGGATTGAAAGTAGTATTCATTCTAAAAAAAAGATCACATTTCTAGAGACACGAAGTTTGTTAGCAATGACATCATAACAAACAAAACCCTTATGATTTGTGTTATATCCCATAAAAACACATCGAACAGATTGAGCTGAAAGTTTGTGACATTTAGTGGGTGGAAAATGAACAAAACAAACACACCCAAAAGTATGAAGGTACTAATACTCTGGATGACTACCATATAAACGATGATAAGAAGAGTCATAGTGTAAGATCTGCATTGGCAAGCGATTAATCAAGTAAACAGCAGTAGACAAGGCTTCAACTCAAAATTTAGGTGGAACAGAGGATTCAATCAACAAAATACAGACAATATCCAATAAATGACGATTCTTACTTTATGCTACCCCATTTTGTTGTGGGGTGTAAGAGCAAGATCTTTGAGAAATTATACCCTTTTGTTGTAGATAACTTTGAAACTTGTGTGACATATATTCCTCCCTGAATCTGAGCGTAAAATTATAATACATGTGGAAAATTGTGTTTCAATGAAAGCGACAAAATTTTGAAACACACAGAATACTTCAGACTTAGATCAAAGAAAATATACCCAAGTAAAATAACTATAATCATCAATGAATGTCACAAAAAACTTATATTGAGCATCCAAAATTATTGGACTAATACCCCAAACATCAGAATGAATGATCTCAAAATATTTACTTGCTCAACTGCCATATTTAGGAAAGGGTAAAATTTTACTTTTGCCCAGTTTATAAGTAGCACAATTTGAAGATGACTCTAGAGATGATAACCTAACTTAATTCCCAAATAACCATTTCTTTATTAAATGTGATAATACCTCAGGATTAGTATGACCTAATCGCTATGCCATACATCACTAGAACTAGCTATGGTTGTGGACATTAAAGACATCAAGCTAGGAATAGAAAAATGGAGACGAAATAAACGTTCCACTTTAGGCCCCTTCGCGATCACATTCTTTGATTCATGATCTTGCACAATACAAACATCATGAGAAAAATGCACCTCACAATTAGTATCCACCAGTTGTCTAATAGAAATAAAATGGTAGATAACCTTGGTGAGACAAAAACATCTTTGAAACCATCTTCTAAAGTACCAACAGCAGTAATAGGAAGAGTATTGCCATTAGCAATTTGGATTTGTTGATCACTCTTATACTCTCGAATATTATGTAATATATCTGCATTTCCAGTTATATGATTTGAGGCCCCTGAATCGACAAACTAAGGTGTAAATTTAGAACTCTTACCTTGAAGCCCAAAAGCAGAAATGCTGACATAATCATTTGTTGTACCATCTCTAGAGTAAGCGTGGGTTAAGTCACACTTGATGAAGTGGTGGCGACATTTTGCATGAAAGTGGAATTTGTGGTACCTTGAAGATATGCATTGAATGCGTGTGATTGTTTGTTTTGGGGTCATATTGGACATTCCTTGATTATATGTCCATTCTTCTTACAATAGTTGCAAAATTTATTACTACAATTGCGAGCAATGTGTCCATATTCTTTGCAACTATAACATTGAATACCTTTTCTTTGAACAACATAGGCCACAGGAACGGCCTCTATATGGTTCTTATCTTGTGTCATTCCAAGTTGAGTAGCAAGTCGCTGTTCTTCTCTTAACAATTCTTCAAGACAAACATACAATGGGGGAACAGGATCACGATTCACCAAACTTGCTCGAATGACCTCAAATTCTGGTCGTAACTTCATTAAGAACTGATCTCGCTGACTAGCAGAACTAACTTCTAGAAGAGCACTTAGTGCCTCCTTCGGGACTTTAGCATGAATGATACCTGTTTACTCACTCCATAAAGTAAGAAATAGGAGCTCATTTGATGCAATTATAACGTTTTAAAAATCTTAGATATTTTCAAGAGCTTTTGTGCGTTCATTTCAGTTTTAATTAGTTATGTTTCTTAGAGAAGTTTTGTGCTCTGTCTTTATTGATCTTTAAGAATTGGCTTGAAGTTTGAGAGGTGAAGACTGTGACAAAGTTTAACTTCCATCTTTTTGGGTAAGATTTCGATCTAATAGCATAATGATGATGAATCTGTATTGAATTGAATATGTTGAGTAGTTATACGTAGCCAATAACTCCAGTTGATTTGCTAAGATCTGTTGCTATTTCTAGATTTGGTTGTATAATTCTTGTTTAATCTTAGTTTGATTCATTGAGTTTTCATGATCTAATTGAATTACGAGAAAGAGAGTTAAGTAATCTTGTTGTTATGTTTATTCTAGTCCAAAGATGGCGTCTAAGTATCATATCTAAGAACAGAGAATCATTGTACTAGAGATAGACAATTAGATCCATTTTCTACAGATTGTGCTTGATCAGTTAACCGAATTATTTTATAGAGATATATGTAATCTGTTAACGAGGATTTGTTAAACTAAATAGAGAGATCTTTAACAAATCAATAATGATGATCTAGGTTGTGAATCTGAGATCTAGAGTCGAGTTATGCAATTGAAGATGATAATAGACAGTAGAGATTAACAAATCAGCTTAATCCTTATTGAATCAATTGACAATTGAGTGCTAGATTTCTCAGTCATTTTATTCTGGTTGTCAAAATTGTCTAAAAATCCATATCAAATTCTATGATTGTTACATTTTTGTTATGCTGATGAATTCTTTTTACAATTCAAATTAGATCTTGATCGAATTATTTCTTTCCAAAATAAACAATCCATGTGGAGACGATGTCCTTAAATCTACAATTAGACGTTGATAGGAATTCTACTTTGTTTGTATGTGGGTAAGAATTCTCCCATCAATCAAGCAAGAATAAAATCAAGATTCTAAAAAGAACAACAAACTCACAAACTCTCACAAAAGTGACTAAATGAACAACCCAGAAAGAACTTAACCAAGATCCCAAAAGTTTAACCAAAAATTAAAATAGAAAAACAAACTTTTCTCACAAACTAAGATCTGATACTATGATAAATTTCTGTATTTGATATTTTCTGAATGATTTCTATTAATGATTTACAACCTATTTATATAGGAGTATATGACAATCTACATTTAATTAGCCGTTAATTTTGACTAATTACTAGCTAATTATCAACAAATTACTAGCTAATTATAAGCTAGACATTAACTAATTACAATAAGTCAATCACTTCTTATTACAAGAAATTAACCAAAATTAACTCTACTAACAATTTTTTGTCATATAACGACCATATAAAGGTAACAGATTTCACTAGGCTGTTATAAATTTATTTATTTAAAAAAAAAAAACTCTAGATAAAATATGCATACTTTAGGATATTTTTAAAGTTAAATTTATTCAATTATGATAGAAAAAGTCTACGATTGTAGATTGTTTGGAAGATTTCAATCTCTTATCAACAATATAACGCTTTAATTGATGAAGTCAATTGAAGATTATCATTACTTATGTAACTTTTTCCTTCATTATTTTTAGTTATTAAACATTAAAAGTTCAAATTCCTTACATGCGCTTGATTTTGATTTTAAAAAAGGTGTTCTTTAGATTCTTGTAAAATTATGATTTTCAATCCAAACAACTTTAAAACTTTGATATCTTTTTCATTCGAAATCGAAAAAACTCATATGATGTACCGATTTTTCAAGGATAATCCATTGATATGATTTTTGAAAATTTTGAAAACCGAATAAAAATAATATGATGCAAACAAATCTCGGCAATCGTATTTATAATCAAAATAATGCAGCTAGAAAATTTCAGTTGGAATTAGAGGTTGGAAACTACAACCAAGCTAATATGTCTATCGGACAATTTTACGGTGGATTTCTTATTTTATGGAGTGAGTATACATATATTATTCATTCTAAAGTCCTGAAAGAGGCACTAAGTGCTCTTCTAGAAGTCAACGATATTAGTTCTTAATGAAGTTAGGACCAAAATTTGAGGCCATTTGAGTAAGTCTAGTGAATCGTGATCCTATTCCCTCATTGGATTTTTTGTCTTGGATATTTATTAAGAGAAGAGCAACAACTTACTACTTAACTTGGAATGACACAAGATAAGAACCATATGGAGACGATTCCTGTGGCCTATGTTGCTCAAAGAAAAGGTATTCAATGTTACACTTGTAAAGAATATGGACACATTGCTCACAACTATAGAAATAAATTTTGTAACTATTGTAAAATTAATGGACATATAATCAAGGAATTTCATATACGACCCTAAAACAAACAATCACGCACAACACAACTCTTCAAGGTACCATAAATTCTACTTTCTTGCAAAAAGCTGCTACCACTTCATCAAGTGTGACTTAACCAACGCTTATCCCAGAGATGGTACAATAAATGATTACGTAAGCATTTTCTGCTTCTGGGCTTCAAGGTAAGGCTTCTAAACTTATACCTTGGTGTGTCGATTTAGGGGACTAAATCATATGACTGAAAATGCAGACATATTACATATTATTTGTAAGTATGAGGGTTATCAAAAAATCCTAATTGCTAACGACAGTACTACTGTTGGTACTTTAGGAGATGGTTTCAATGATATTTTTGTATCACCAGGGTTATCTACCCATTTGATTTCTGTTAGACAACTTGTGAATACTAACTGTGATGTTCATTTTTCTCATGATGGTCATATTGTGCAGGATCAGGAATAAAAGAATGCGATCGCGAAGGGGCCTAAAGTGGGACATTTATTTTCTCTCTATTTTTCTATTCCTAACTTGATGTCATTTCTATCCGCAACCATAGCTAATTTTAGTGATGTATGGCGTAAGCGATTAGCTCATCCTAATTCTAAGGTATTATCACATTTAATAAAAAGTGGTTATTTGGGGAATCAAGTTAAGTTATCATATCTAAAGTCATCTTCAAACTATGCTACTTGTAAACTAGGCAAAAGTAAGATCTTACCATTTCTTAAACATGGTAGTCGAGTAAGTAAATGTTTTGAGATCATTCATTCTAATTTTTGGGGTATTAGTCCAATTATTCCGCATGCTCAGTATAAGTATTTTGTGACATTTATTGATAATTATAGTCATTTCACTTTCTTCTATCTAAATCTGAAGTATTCTCTATGTTCCAAAACTTTATAGCTCTCATTGGAACATAACTTTCCACATGTATTGAAATTTTATGCTCAGATTTAGGGGAAATATATGTCACATCAGTTTCAAAATTACCTGCATCAAAAGGGTATAATCTCTCAAAGATCTTGCTCCTACACCCAGTAACAAAATGTGGTAGCGGAACGTAAGAATCGTCATTTATTGGATGTTGTTTGTACTTTATTGATTTAATTCTCTGTTCCATCTAAATCTTAGGCAGAAGCCTTGTCTAATGTTGTTTACTTGATTAATCGCTTGCTGATGCAGATCTTACACTTTGACTCTCCTTATCACCATTTATATGGTAGTTATCCAGAGTATTAGTCTATTCTTACTTTTGGGTGTGTATGTTTTGTTCATCTTCCACCCACTGAACATCACAAACTTTCAGCTCAATCAGTTTGATGTGTTTTTATGTGGTATAATATAAATTATAAGGGTTTTGTTTGTTATGATGTCATTGTTAACAAACTTCGTGTCTTTAGAAATGTGATATTTTTTTAGAATGAATACTATTTTCAGAACCATGTTTTACCAAAAATTATTTTTCCATACTTCCCTCCTTTGATGATGTGTTAGATGATAAATGCTTTAAGTCAGGACTTGTGTATGAGGGACGTCGTCCGCTCACTTCAACGCCCCTTTATGACACTGATTCTATACTTGATCCTGATGGTATGGATGTTCAACCTCGAAGGTCTAACAGGGTAAGCAAACTCTCAGGTAGGTATGGTTTTCTCACATATCTCTTATTGCAGCTATTGATACTATTGCATTCCTCGATCTGATTCTCAGAAATTCCCAAATCCGTGCTGGAAACAAGCCATGCAAGAAGAGCTTTAAGCTCTTTTGGAGAATCACACTTGGGAGATTATGACTTGTCCACCTGGTGTAAAGCCTATTGGGTGTAAATGGGTCTATTATACTAAGTTTCGCTCAGATGGTTCATTGGAACGGTCGAAGGCTTGACTTGTGGCACTTGGAAATCATCAAGAGTATGGAGTAGATTATGAGGAGATTTTCGCTCCAGCGGCCAAGGATGGTCTCTATGGAGAATTGATGTCAAGAATGCTTTTCTGCACTAGGAACTAAAAGAATATATATATATACACACATGATTCCTCTTCAAGGTTTGTTCTCTTCCCATCTTCAGATGTTTGTCGACTGAAGCGGTCCTTATATAGCTTAAAGCAAGCCCCTCGTGCCTGGTTTGATAAGTTCCCCTCAACGCTTATTGATTTCAATTTTGATCAAAGTAAATTTGATTTATCTCTTTTTCTTCGAATGACTGATATTGGGTTTATCTTTCTTCTAGTGTGTGTCGATGATATTGTGATTACAAGAACAGATTCTCAGTTAATTAAACAATTACAAGAACATCTGAAAAGCATCTTTTCATATGAAAGATTTGGATCCACTGCAATTTTTCCTTGGACTTGAGGTTAAATCTACACCAGAAGAAATATATTTGAATCAACATTAGTACATACAATAGGTGATTAGTTCAGCAGGTCTTCAAGAAGGCAATTAAGTACTTACACCAATGGAGGTAAACTTGAAACTGCAACAAGAAGAAGGGGGAACTCATTTATGATCCATCTCTTAATCGACAATTGGTTGGGAGCTTAAATTACTTCACGATTACCATACCTGATATAGCTTATGTTGTTCAGCAAGTTAGTCAATTTCTACAAACGCCACGTAATCTTCATCTTGTCGCTGTTTGTCGGATAATCCATTATCTTGAAGGAACTTCTCAATAAGGTTTGTTCTTTTTAGTTAAATATCCGACATAATTAATTGGTTATACATATGTAGATTGGACGGGATGTGTAGACACTCGTCATTATACTACTGAATGGTGCAGGTTTCTTGGCAAAGCTCTTGTTTATTGGAAAGTAAGAAACAACCTCGTGTCTCCAAGTCCTCTACCAAATCCGATTATTTTGCTATGTCTTATGCATGTTCTAAGGTTGAGTGGCTTCATGAGTTGTTAGCAGAACTTGGTTATCTTCAAAACCAACCTAGTCCTCTTCATACTGACAACACAAGTGTTATTCAAATTGCTGCTAATCCCTTTTTCATGAAAGAACCAAATGTATAGAAGTTGACTGTCATTCAATACGAGAAGCCTTTACCAGTGGTGTGATTATTCATTCACATATTTCTACTACTCTTCAGATAGCTCATGTGTTCACTAAAGCTCTTTCTATGCCTCGACATCAGTTTATGATAGACAAATTGATGCTGGTTGATTCTCCCGCATCAATTTGAGGGGGATGTTAATAGAGTTAATTTGGGTTAATTGTTAATAATTATGTTTGATTGACTTATTGTATTTAATCAATGGTTAGCTTATAGTTAGCTAGTAATTAGTTGATAATTAGCTTGTTGTTATTCTAAATTAGCGGTTAATTAAATATAGATTGCCATATACTCCTGTACAAATAGGTTGTAAATCATTAAAAAAAAAAAATCATTCAGAAAATATCAAACACATAAATTTGTCAAAAATCGCCATACAAGCCGCATCGTTTGTAAAGAGGTTTGACTCTTTTAAAAATAAAAATTTCAAAAAATTTGATTCCAAAAGAGTTGGACCAAAAATTAAAATATAAGAAATCTCTTACATCCATTGCCTCTCCACGGCTGGTCCTCCGACCACTCACAGTGCCACGACTTCTTAGCAACAACTCAAAGTTGCTCACTAGTAAAGACACCAAAGAAACCCTCATCTCTTCTCTCCAATCTATTCCCACCTAGCTTGCACCAATTCTTGTTATGTACAGGTGGCTATCTCCATTCAAATCACACAATGACTCGATCATCTCTCATATATTTTCCTCCAATGAGATTCAAAGGGTCCACAATCCAATTGAGGTCTTGAATTTATCTCCTAAAGACAATAGCCATAGTATGATTTTCTCAGCAATATTGGACTTCTACAGAGATTTTCAAATGAGCACGCAAATATGTGTATAATCGATGAGAAACTTGTATTGGTACTCAGACTATTTGTCTCTAAGACAAACTATTATACGAAGAGCAATAAAGCAACATATTGAACATAGCGATTGCCTCAATAGATCTTAATGACAATGTGTAAATTCACCTAAGTCTCATGGCACCAGTTGCATTAAAAAGTCTACATACGTCTTTTGGTAGAGACAACACAAATTTGAAAGTGTAAATCTACCTAATCCCTTGTCAGTGATTGCATTATAAAGTCTAGACAGTGACAACAAAATTTTGTAAGTTTAAATTTGCCCAAACCTCTTGTCAGGGGTCGCATTGAAAAGTCTACATAAATCCCTTGACAGTGGTAGCACAAATTTAAAAGCGTAAATCCGTCTAAATCCTTGGGAGGAGTTGCATTAAAAAGTCAATTTTTGTCCATTGGGAATGGCAGTAAGAAAATTCATGTTGGGATTCGCGAAAAAAAAAAAAAAAACCATATCTCATACATGAACAATAAAGTTCGCATAAAGCCTTTGGTACCGACAAAATATATTATATTGCATAAATCTGGAAAAAAAAGAAAAAAGAAAAAAACCTTTATATTTATAAAACACATTATGTAGTATAAATCCCGATAAAATCCTTGGTATAAATCCCGATAAATATTTTATTTTGCATTAAAATTAGTTAGGTAAACCTAATAGTAAAGTAATAAATATAATTAAATAGTGATAAATACAATTAAAATCATAATAAATACAATAAAATAGTGATAAATATGGTCAGAATCATGATAAATACAATTAAATGATGGTACTTCTCTAGTAAATTTTTATTTGTTTGGAAACAAAACAAGACTAAAAGACCATATCACATATCACATCTATCTCTAAAATATAGAGATTTGTCTCAGCCACATAATGCAAACCAAAAGTTTACAATACATGAAGATCACTAGCATAATAGCTTCAGTAGCCTTCATCAACATTCAATAAAAGCAGTGTTGGTCACACAGATAAAGAATTAATAACTTCATGTTCTGACTCTATAATTAAAAAAAGTGATATCTCTCCGCAACTTATACCTTCTCAAGGTTCCATATCTAAACCCTGAACAAATGGATCAAGCTTCTACATTTCTTCAAGCTCAGAGGTATGTATATTCATTTCGCCTTCCACAAGTGCTAATTTAGTATTAAATGAGTGAAATTTGGATTTAACATATAGGTATGCAGTAGTTACAGGAGCAAACAAGGGAATAGGATTTGAAATATGCACACAATTAGCTTCGAATGGTATCACAGTGGTGTTAACGGCTAGAGATGAGAAGAGAGGACTTGAAGCTGTTGAAAAACTCAAAGAATCAGGTCTCTCTGATTATGTCATCTTTCATCAGCTTGATGTCGCAGATCCTGCTAGTGTTGCTTCTCTTGCAGGCTCTGTCAAGTCTCAGTTTGGAAAGCTCGATATCTTGGTATTCACTTCATTTTGTCTCCAATAACATTAACTAATCAATGTGAAAATAATTTTTGCATTTGGATTTATGTATACTGTACAGGTTAACAATGCAGGCATATCCGGGCTTACAATAGATTCTGATGCATTTGCGAGAGCATATGAAGCTTGTGGCGGTTGGGTATAACTTTTCTCTCTTATTAATTTACTTCCAGGAGAAGTTTCCTGTTCTAACCGTTCTAACCTGTAGCCAGGAGAAAATTTAAAAGAATTCACTGTTCAGAACTTGGAAATGGCGGAAGAGTGTGTGAATACAAACTACTACGGTGTTAAAAACATGATCGAAGCACATATTTCTCTTCTTCAATCATCCGATTCACCTAGAATCGTCAATGTCTGCTCTTTAGCAGGATTACTTGAGGTAAAAGAAAGACCGTCTCAGTTATCCAGAACCACTTATTTTAACTCAACTGTGTTATGTTGTTGGTCCAGAACACACCAAATGAAAAAGTGAAAGCTGTGATGGACGACATAGAAAATCTGACAGAAGAGAAAATAGATGACGTGTTAAACAAGTTTAAGAAAGATTTCGAAGAAGGGTGCTTGGAGAAAGAAGGATGGCGTCCTTATTTATCCGCATACTCTACCTCAAAGCTAGCTGTGAATTCGTATACAAGATTGATGGCTAGGAAGTATCCAAACATTATGATAAATAGTGTGCGTCCAGGTTATGTCAAAACCGACATAACTTGCAATACTGGTGATCTCACTGCTACTGAAGGTGCTCAACCTGTTGTCAGGTTGGCTCTATTGCCTGATGGTGGACCTTCTGGTCTGCACTTCGCCAGAAATGAAGTGTCGCATTTCTGAACATGTTGATTTTTGTTTTCCAGGTCTGAAAACTGTGCTGCCTGGTGAAATAAAGTTTGATGGGATCGTTATATGTTTGTTTTATGCACAAAAAGTATCCGAGACACTCATGTTTTGTGTCTTTTGTCTGGTTATGTATTGGATTAGGTTGATGGGAGCATTATGATTAATGAAATTTGATTTAATTGGGCTTGCAATATGAAAAAATGTTAGTGTTTAGCTGGTCAATCTACTCTACTATCTTATTACTAAAAGAATAAACAAAGACCAGAAAAGTTGCAGTGAGGGGTCCTCCATTGATTAATCTCTAGCTGGTTTACAGGAAATAACCATTTGTATTCAATGATGTAATCATCTCATCATCAGTGCAAAAGGGGACTCTTCAAGTACACTGTGAATCCAAACACTGAAAAATGGAACGAGACTGATGACTCGGAAGTATTCAAATGTTTTGATAAAAATAGTGTTCATCTAGGATATAATCACATTGTGCCATGCAAAATAACTCACTCCAAAATAATTCAAAACAACGTTAAAAATAGTGTTCATCGGAGCAAATGTTTTGAATGTTTTAACTCATCTTCTCCTTATAATCACATAAAACAAAAGTTAAGCAACTAAACAGCCAATCCATGTTCTGCAGAACTCCTTGCCCCACAGGATGAAATTCTTGAAATTAAGCTTCAATATCTTCTATGGACACCCAAGTAGCATCAGATCCGGTTGTCCTTCCCATTTGATGAGCACCTCCCAACCTACACCATGTAACTTCAGTCTAATGGTTTTTACTTCTTTCAGCTGAGGGATCAGGTCCCATTTTCCTCCCATTGATCCGGTAGTGTTGAAGCCTCTGTCTGGACACCAACAACATGTCTTAGTTGTGAAACATGAAACACTAGATGAATCCTAGTAGACTTATGTAGCTTTAATCCATATTCTACTGCACCAATCCTTCTCAGTACTTCAAATTGACTCAAATATTTTGGGCCAGCTTCTCACTAATTCTTTTTGAAATAGAAATCTACCAATAAGGTTCGAGTTTGAGTAGTACCAAATCTCCTTCCTTGAACTCCATATCTTTACGTTGCTTATCTACACTTGCCTTCATTTGTTGCCCAACATTAGATAAGTGCCGATTAATCTTGGTAAGATAATGATCCCTTTCTCGTAGTAATAAATCCACAGAGTCCACCATAGTTGTTTTAGCTCTCACCTGGAAGATTGGTGGGGTTCTCTTCCTTAGAAAACCTTGAAAGGACTACTGCCAATACTTGTATGATATGATGTGTTGTAGCTGTATTCGGTCCACCCTAACCATTTGTTGAAAGTGACAGAGTTTCACAAGCAGAGACAATAAAAAATTGGAAGCCAAGATGATCTGCATATCATATTCGTTCAAAATGATAGTTAAATACATGAAAGCTTCTTGGAGAAGATAGATTAGTGAAAGTACAACTAATCTCTTACACCAAGTATGGTTCAGCCTAATGAGTACAGCAAAAAAATACAAAAGTATGGCTGCAGCAGATTGCTAGTTTCCAAGATAAAACTCATGATTCTAACACTCCTCCTTGAGTTTTTTCTTGGACACTCCAAGCTTAGCCCTAAGTTCTTCAAACTTGTTCTTGGATAAGGCTTTAGTTAGAATATCAGCCACTTGAACATTTGAACTGCAATGAATCAAATGAACTTCACCATTCTTCTCTGCTTCTCTAAGAACATGATATTTAACTCGGATATGTTTAGTTCTTCCATGCTGTACTGGATTGTTCGCAATGGCTATTGCTGATTTGTTGTCAACATAAATTGGAGTAGCTTTCTCTTGAACCATTCCCAAGTCTCCCAAGATTTTCCTCAACCAAATGGCATGATTAGCAGCTGCTGCAGCTGATATATATTCAGCTTCTGCTGTTGATTGTGCAACAACATCCTGCTTCTTTGAGTTCCAACTGAAGACACCTGATCCTAAAGAAAACACAAAAGCTGATGTGCTTTTAGAATCTTCAACACTACCAGCCCAATCACTGTCAGAGAAGCCAACAAGTTCATCACATTCGTCTCTCAAATACCATATACCAAGGTCTGCAGAACCTTTGAGATATCTGAGAACCCTCTTTGCAGCTCCAAAATGTTTTTGACTAGGAGCTTGCATGAACCTTGATAACAAACTTGCAGAAAACATAACATCAGGCCTAGTAGCTGTCAAATACAAGAGATTGCCAATCAAACTCCTATAAATTCTTGCTTCAAACTTCTCAGCATCATCATCTCTGCACAATTTTTCATTGACAACTAATGGAGTAGTCACAAATTTGCAATTTTCCATTTTAAACTTCCTTAAGACATCAGCAACATATTTCTGCTGAGAGATGAACCTCCATACCTAGAAAGTAACTCATCTCACCAAGATCAGACATATCAAACACTTCCTTCATCATTTCTTTAAACTGCTGTACCAACTGGAAATTTCCACCAGTTACAAGCAAGTCATCAACATAGATAGAAAGGATAATCTGATCACCATTGTCAAAAGATTTCACATACAAAGTAGCTTCAGTTTCACTTCTCTTGAATCCATGGCTTACCAGATGAGAGTCAATTCTAGTGTACCAAGCTCTTGGTGCTTGCTTGAGACCGTATAAAGCCTTTTTCAGCTTGTAAACCAAATCTGCAGAGTCTGAAACATGAAAGCCATTGGGTTGCTCAACATATATTTCCTCTTGCAGCAAGCCATTCAGAAAAGCTGATTTTACATCAAGGTGATACAGCTTCCAACCCATTTTTGCTGCTAAAGCTACCAATAATCTTATAGTATCATATCTAGCTACCGGAGCAAAGGTGTCACCATAATCAACACCTGGAAGTTGAGCAAATCCTTTTACTACCAACCTTGCTTTATGCTTGAAGATTGACCCATCAGGATTCAGCTTGGTTCTATACACCCATTTGACACCCAAAACAGCTTTGTGAGATGGTCTTGGAGTGAGCTCCCAAGTTTCATTCTTGGTAATCATGTCAATCTCCTCCTTCATTGCAAGATTCCACTCTTTAAACCTTGAAGCTTCTTCAAAGTCTGCAGGTTCATTAACAGCTAAATTACATCTCTCATAGATTTCAGCTAAGGACCTGGTTTTGAGAGCTGGAGAATCAGCAGTAGGATCATCATCTGACTGTAGTTCCATCTGAGAAGTAGTGTTTTGATTATCACTTTTTGAATTTGGAATATGATCACAACAGTGAGTTGTCTCTACTTCACCTTTCTCCTAATTCCAAAATGCATGTTCATCCACTTGTACATCTCTACACACTTCAACTTTCTTTCTTCTCAAATTATAGATCCTATATCCCTTTGCTTGTGCAGCATACCCCAGCAAGATACCAACATCTGCTTTATTATCTAATTTTCCTCTTTTTGCAGCTGGAATATGACAATAGCAAATGGAGCCAAATACCTTCAAATGCTTCGCTGAAGGTTTCACACCACTCCATGCCTCAATTAGAGTCATCTCTTTCACTGATTTTGTTGGCAGCCTGTTCAAAAGGTAAACAGCAGTGTAAACTGCTTCAGCCCAAAAACTTTTCGGAAGCTTTTTTTCTGCTAACATACATCTTGCCATCTCCATTACAGTCCTATTTTTCCGTTTGGATACACCGTTTTGCTCTGGAGAGTAGCTTACAGTGAATTGATGATGAATGCCACAATCATCACAGAACTTGTCAAACTCGTTCGATTTATACTCTGTTCCATTATCAGACCTCAAAGTCTTGATTTCACACTCACATTGCTTCTCCACCAGTTTCTTGAATTTCTTAAAAACTGAGAAGACTTGTGCCTTACTTGAGAGAAAATAAACCCAAGTCATCCTTGTGAAATCATCAATGAACAAGATGAAATATCGGTTTTGACTTAGCGAACACACACTCATTGGACCACAAACATCAGTGTGGATGAGATCAAGTTTCTTTGATGCTCTTTGAACCCCTTCTGCAGGAAAACTCTGTCTATGAATCTTTCCAATTTGACAAGCATCACACACACCTTCACTTTCAACCACAGGAGGCATTTCTTTAACCATGTCATTCATTTGCATAAATTTTAAAGAATTGACATTGAAATGGCCAAATCTTCTATGCCAAAGCCATGTATCTACTTTCTTGACAACAAAAGCATGTTGATCAATGCATTTCAAGTTGAGAATATAGCTGTTGTTGAGCTTTCTAACCTTAGCTATTTCCACATTAGAAGCATCATAAATATGACAAAAATTATTTTTGAATAGAACAGAGTAACCTTTGTTTTGCATTTGAGCAACACTGAGCAAGTTCTGATCTAAGCTTGGTATATATAAAACATCTGAGATTAGTTTGATACCTTGCTTAGTTTGAACTGAGATTGTTCCCTTGCCTTCAGCTTCTACTACTGCTCCATTTCCCAACTTCACGTTAGTTTTGTAACTCTTGTCAAATTTATGGAAGAGGCTTTGATCTTTGGTCATATGACTAGTGCATCCACTGTCAATGTACCACATGTTGTTTCCTGAACTTTGAAGGTTTTGAGACATCATGAACAGATGACTCTCATGCTGGTTTTGATTCTCAATAAAGTTTGCATGTTGCTGACTGGATGGTTGTCGATTCTCCTGATTTGGACTTCTTCTCTGCCTGCAAAATCTGTCAATGTGACCAATCTTCTTACAAGTTTTACATGTAGCTTTCTTCCAACATTTGCTCTCTGGATGATTGGTCTTTTTACATGTACCACAAGGAGGAAACTTTCCAACTTTACCACCTTCTTTAACATTATCAGCTTGTTTGCCTTTTTCTGCAGAAATCTGGTTGTTTGTCTTTGAAGATGAAGCAACTTGCTTTCCTTTTTGTTTGACAAAGAAAGCATTTTCAGATGATCCTTCAGTTCTTATATTAACTCTTTGCTCTTGTGCTTGAAGCTTGCTTATAAGCTCTGCTACAGAGAAATCTTCCAAGTCGTATGTTTCTTCGATCACCGAAATCTTTGCTTCGAACTTCTCCGGAAGGCTGATCATCATTTTCTCCACAACTCTCTGATCTTTGAACTCTCCTCCTAGGAGTCTAATTTGGTTAACTAGATTCATCACCTTCGTGGAGTATTCTTTTACGGTTTCATCATCCTGCATCTTCAACAACTCAAACTCTCTTTTAAGAGTTAACAGCTTCACACCTCTAACCTTCTCACTGCCAGCATACTCCTCCTTAAGATAATCCCAAGCCTTTTTTGCAGTTTTGAAACTCATCAATCTTGGAAATATATCTTCCGAAACAGCTGAATGAAGGAAAGATAAGGCTTTGAAGTTCTTCATGGTACTCTCTGAGTGTTGTTTGATTTGTTGCAAAGTTGGATCTGCAGGTAAAGGAACCTTCTCATACCCATTCTCTACTATCTCCCAAAGGTCATAAGCAAGTAGAAAAGACTCCATTCTCACTGCCCAATAATCATAATTCTCTCCAGCAAAAACAGGAGGTGGAGGCAGATTCACCTTTGAAGCCATAGTAGAACTCTCAGGTGTTTGGAGCGTGTATCTCTCACTCACTTCTCACAGCCCCTTAAGAAGATATAAGCTCTGATACCACTGTTGAAAGTGAAAGAGTTTCACAAGTAGAGACAATAAAAAATTGGAAGCCAAGATGATCTGCATATCATATTCATTCAAAATGATAGTTAAATACATGAAAGCTTCTTGGAGAAGATAGATTAGTGAAAGTACAACTAATCTCTTACACCAAGTATGGTTCAGCCTAATGAGTACAGCAAAAAAATACAAAAGTATGGCTGCAGCAGATTGCTAGTTTCCAAGATAAAACTCATGATTCTAACACCATTTCACCCATTAATGAGGATATTCTCTAGCAAAACACCTCAGATATGCTTCCACTAACCTGTTAACTACCTCTTTAGAACCAACTATTTGAGGATGATAAGATGAACTATACTTCAACGTTGTGCCATGCATTCAAAATAACTCACTCCAAAATCTACTCAAGAACATCTTGCTCCGATCTATTACAATTGAGCTAGGAAAGCCATGGAGCCTTAGCACCTAATTGATGAAGGTTCTTACCATTTATTGTGCTGTAAATGGGCCTTTTAAAGCTATAAAATGACCTAACTTACTTAGCCTATCTATTACCACCAAAATACATGAGTAACCTCATGACTTTGGCAATCCTTCAATGAAGTCCAACGTAATATCTTCCCAAACCTGTAGAGGAATAGGTAATGCTTGCAACAACCAAGCCGGAGACGATGAAAAATACTTAATCCTTTGACATATTAAACAAGCAGCCACAAATCGATATATTTTGCTCTTCTTGTCCTCCCAATACAGCTCAACTAAAATCCTTTTATAAGTCTTCAGAGGGCCACCATGTCTACCCAAATGACTTTCATGTCCATCTTTCAACAGTTGAGGTATTATTGATGAAGTTTTGGGTATCACCAATCTCCCTTTATAAAATAAATGTCCTTGCTCCCTTATATATGGGGGGTCGGTAACTTGCATATGCCTTAACAGCACCAATCAATTCTTGAAGTTTGTTGTCCTGGTCAATCTCTGTCATTATAACATCCATGTTGTGACTTTTAGGGACCATAATGGTTGGCAGCTCTGGAGGATTGGAAATTCAGGAAAGAGCATCAGCGGCTTTATTGTTCCTACCTGATTTATACTCGATTGAGAAATCAAATCCAAGCAATTTTGTTAGACATCATTGATAGTTAGGATTGATCTCTCTATGTTCTAGTAAAAATTTTGAAAGTTCCTAATCTGTGCGGATGATGAATTTATGCCCTAGCAAATATGAATACCATCTTTTAATAGCCAATACTATGGGCAAGAGCTCTCTTTCATATGCTGATGTTTCCTTCTTTTCTATCGGCATTACCTGACTGAAGTATGCAATTAGTCGATTGTTTTGCATTAATACCACCCCGATGCCTATTGTAGAAGCATCTGTTAAAAAAAATGGCAATTCAAAATTAGAAAGTGCTAACGCTGGAACTGTAGTCATGGCTTATTTAAGATTGTTAAAATCTTTCTTTGCTTCCAGTGTCCATATAAAGTTATTCTCTTTCAGCATTTGGGTTAGAGGCCAAGCAATTTGTCCATACCCTTTAACAAACTTGCGATAATAATCTATTAATCTAAGGAACCCTTTAACTCTTCAGTGAACTTGGTTTTGGCCAGCTTAATATCGCTTCAATTTTGACTTTATCTATTGCTACTCCTTCTGCTGAAATAATATGCCCTAGATACTCTAAAGTCGACTGCTCGAATGCATATTTCTTCCGATTTGCAAAAAGTTCTTGATCCTTCAAAATCTCAAAAACTATCTTCAAATGATTTAAGTCTTCCTTCGTGCATTTGATGTAGATGAGGATATCATCTAGAACACTAGAACAAACTTCCACAAAAATGGTTTGAAAATTGGATTTAACAAGGATTGAAAGGTTACTTGAGCATTTGTTAAGCTGAATGGTATCATGAAAAATCATAATGACCTTCATTAGTTCTAAAAGTAGTATTTCGATGTCCTCATCCCGCATTCTAATCCGATGGTTATCCAATTTGAGGTCGATCTTTGAAAAGACTATTGCTTCATTCAACTTATCCAATAGCTCCTCTATAATTGGAATAGGAAATTTATCTCTAATGGTTACTCTATTTAAGGCTCGATAGTCGATATAAAACTGCCATCCTCCATCTTTCTTCTTAACAAGCAATACAGGACTAGCATAAGGTGAAACACTCAGCTATATAATTACCGCCTCTAGCATTTTCTTGACTAATCTCTCTATTTCATTCTTTTGAAAATGAGGATATTAATTAGGTCTTACTTTAACCAACCCTACCCCTTCTACCAAGTTGATGGAATGTTCCTTCCCCCTCTTAGGTGGTAAAGTGTGAGGCATATTAAAGACTTCCACAAAATCTCACAGAATACTCTCCATATCAGCATTCATCGCATTCAACTGTTGTTCTTGGTCTTTCTTAACAATACCTAACTGTGGCCAATATACTCAACTTCCATGTGAGTGCCCTTGATCAATGTCTTTGCACTTACTAATGTTTTAGGCAAGTTAGAATCTTCCTTGATCATGATCTCTTTCTCCTCCATTTTAACTTTCGTGGTCATGATACTCCAATTATTCACCACTTCTCCCAAGGTTTGTACCCACTTAATTTCTAATATCACATCATTGTTTCCTATCTTCATTTTTAAGAAATCCTCACATATTTCTAGTCCTTGAACATTTAGGGATAAGTTTCTGTAGATTCCCTTTCCTTTCACCTTCACATCTTTACCCATAACAATCATGTACCCTTCAGTTTTATCCCACTTGGATTGTCATTTAACAGCTAAATCTTGTGAAACAAAATTATGGGTTAATCCACTATCAATCAAGACTATCACCTCTCTCATTCTAAATTCCTTATTACCTTTATGGTTTTTGTTAAGGTTAACCTAGTAACAAACCCTACAACAAGTTCTATGGTGTGTAACTCCTCTTCATCTTCTTCTACATCCTCTATCTTCTCCATAGCACACACACCAACCTTTTAATCTAAGACAGTTATCACCTTCAGCTCTAGCAATTTACTCCATTGCCCAGGTGAGTACTTCGCATCATATTTAAAACACAACCCTCGACTTCTCTTATCTTATATTTTGCCAAATGTTAGCCTTTTAAATTTTCCTCTACCCATATCTTCACTCTCAAAACTATCCTGTTTTTCTCGAGACTTGACAATGTTTCCCTCTGTTTCCCAATTCCTCACACTCCTTCTAAAACACAATACCCCTTTTTGTTCCCCTTTATAAATCCCAAATCCTTATTCTTACATTCTATATGTTGTGATAATTTCATTAATTATGGTAGACATCTAGGATTTGAGATTTGTAACTCTAATTTCACCTCTTTTGACAACTTATTCATAAAGGTTCTCTCTAATACTTTATCAAGTAAATTTGGCTGAGATTTGTAACTCTAATTTCACCTCTTTTGACAACTTATTCATAAAGGTGATTTCCAATACTTCATCAGGTAAATCTGGCAGTGGTACAGCTAATTCCAAAAATTTTCGAATATAATCATCAATGTTACATGTTTGCTTAATTGCAAGAAGTCCCTGGCACTGAGTACCTTCATGTGCTGGTCGAAATTTTTGAATGATTAACGATTTGCATTCCTCCTAATCCCTAACTGGTCGGCGTCCTTCGATCCATCGAAACCATGAAAGTGTATCTTTTTCCAGACTTAAAGCAACCAACTCCATCTTCTCAGCTTCTGTAAACCTCCCTACAGAGAAAAAACATTCGACGTGATAAATCCATTCATCAAGGTCATCACCCCCAAACACCGGCATCTCCACCATTCTTATTTGACAATCTCTTTTGTAATCTCCATTATGAGCGAAGCCCAAGGGCATTTCCTCGTGAATGCCACTATGTCCACCATACCGAAAGTTGCCTTGTTCTCCTTGTCGTTCCTCTCTATTTAGTCTAAACTCAGGTGGGAGTTCATAGCGAGAGCCCTTTTTTTTGTTCAAATATAGGTATTAGTACTAAAGTAAGCCCTTCCCCTCGATGGGCTTCAGAGTTGTTGGTGAGCATCTCGGGAATCATTAGTCATTTCCCCTTATCAATATTAGTGTCACCTTAAGTTTGACTAGTGTCTGATGATTCACCTTATGTTCGCTTACCTTTATCTTTCTAAGTACATATATGTTTCAACACATCACGTATCTTCTTTATTTCTAACTATGCACGCTCCTAATTCTTCTTTTGTTCTTCATTTTCCAAATTTTTTTTTCATTAAGGAGTTTTAGATTCTTGTTAATCCCTTCACGTAAGGATTCTATCTCATTCTCTAGTCCTTCTATCCTCTTTTCACCTTTTCTACCTGTTATACCAGTAGGACTTATGCTCTGATACCAGTGATAGATTTAAGCAATATAACAGTAATGTACTGAAAATATCTTATTTTACTTGCAACTCAAGATAATGAATTACAAGAGTTTGAAGAAAAAATGAGAATTTCTCATTTCTCCTAGCCTAAAGCTCACCAAAAGACACTCAGTATTCAAAGATGATCTTCTCTTTTCTGTTTCCCTTCCTTATAATCACATAAGACAAAAGTTAAGCAACTCAACAACGCAACTGTGTTCTATAGAAATCATTACCTTGTTGTACAAACTGTATAGCTGTTTGTTATCAGTGTCACCAGTGTTCATTTACTCATTTTCCCTTACCCTCATTTTTCTTGAATATACATGAGTAGTAGTTGGTCTAACAATTTCATGTATCAATTCGTATTTTAGTTAGTTATATTTGTATTTGAAGTCTTGATTGAAATGAACAAAGACATGGACAGGTTTTAGAGCAATTGTCTTCTCCTACTTCAGTACTTCTACTGCTAAATATGGTAAATAGCTGGAAACATAAGTTGTCATCCGAATACTCGTCGGTTAAAGCTTCTTCAAGGAGACTTGAATCAATACCTAAAACAATGGTAGATTCATCATTCAGCTCAGGAATTCATTCATGCCTTGCAACACTAGCCAGTGAATAAAACCATGCATCAGAAGTCTAATTTTCCAAGGAATTGTAGACATTTTAAATCTTAAATATTTCAGGCAAAAATTGAATATAGAACACCCTATCCTTAGATTCCAAAATATCTAAATAACTTAATATTTTTCAAGTCATCCATGTCTCTTCTCCATAGACAAAGTGGATTATACTATTATTTTCTATTTGCATCCAAGATTGTTCTACATGGTAGTTTCATTTGTTTATAAAAAAAATACTAAAAACCAGAAGAGTTTTTTGTAAATAATGATCCTAAACTCTCTAGCTGATGTTGAACAACAAATAGGAAGAGACAATCAGAGAGATAAATTTATATATTTTTCTATGTTTAATTAGAATGAGAAAAAACCTGTTATATAGACAACATAACAGGAACGTTACAAGAGACTAAATAAATATTAATATAAACATTATAAAAGAAGACTACTCTCCATATATAGAGAGTAAATTATTAATAAATATTGGAGAAAGTACGCTAGTAATTAATCTTCAGACCGTTCTGTTGATTGATTGAGAATCACAGTTCAACACCATGTAATGGTTTGAAATCTTAAACTCCAAGCAAACTTCCGATAAAAAAAAACTTCTCCTTTGATAATGAATTTTTCTAAATATTTGAAAATTGAGCATGAGTACTACATTATTGAACATCTAAAACTCTTTTGACTATCATACTATGATAAAATGTAGACGTATATCTATATGTTTTGTTAGACTATAGAAATGCTGGACTTTTTATCATGAAAATAGTCGTTTTGTTGTCGTAGAAAATAATAATTGCTACATTTTATTCTTATTATAAATATTGAAAAATGTCTATTAACCAAATAGTCTGCAAAACCTACCGCTACATACTCTGCTTTAGTACTAAAAAGAGTTGTTATATGTTTTCGTTTCGAGCTCCATGCAATAGCTCTCATTTTCAAAGTGAAAACATGAGCTGACACATTTCCCCGATCATTGTTACAACTCACAAAATCAGAAACCGAGTAACCATATAGTTTTCCATCAATATTCATTGAAGTTGGTAGAATACCGAATCCCAAAAATTATTGTATTGACAATATATCGCAAAATCCATTCTACAGCTAAAAAATTTACTTGTGATGCCTTCTCCATGAATCTAGAAATGGAGATAACTGAGAAAGCAACATTTAGGCGTACATATGTTAATTAAATTAACCCGCCAATAAGACATTTGTACAAGGTGGAATTAGTTGCTCTTTCACCATCTTTATTGACAAATTTATCATTAACATTTAAAGGAGTACTAAACAATGTGCAATATAACATACCAAGTTTTCAAAGTTGTTCTTTAGCATAAAGTTCTTGCGAGAGAAATATATCATTATCTTTTTACTTTACTTTAAGACTAATAAAGTATCATAATGAACCCAAATCATTCATATGAAATTCATTCATCATCTAATCCTTGATCATTGAATTCATCTGGTTCTTGTTGATCCCGCATAAATCATATCATCTATATATAAGAAAACCATCATAAAAGCTCCATCCTCTACTATTTTCACATAAAAGGTAGGCTCCTTTTCACTCCTCTCAAAATCATTCTTCAATAAGTGCTAATTGATGCCAATGTTTTTGCTTATGAAGCTTGTTTAAGCCCGTAAAGGGCTTTCTTCAACCTATAGAACCTCTTTATTAAGATCACCATTGAGAAAATCTATATTAAATTGGTGGACATTCCAGTGTTGTTGAGCTGCCAAGGCTAAAATATTCGATATCATCTAAAATCGAGCCATGATAGAGAATGTTTCTTCCAAGTCAAGCCTAGCTTATTGTGCATATCCTTTCATAATAAGGCGTGCTTTGTACTTTTAGATATTACGACTACTCTAGGTTTTATTTTGAACACCCATTTAATTCCAATTGTCTTTTGCCAAGAAGTAAATCACATAAGATCCAAGTTTGATTCTTGTTAATAGCAACAATCTCCTCTTCCATGGCATGCAACCATTTATTCTTTTGACAAGCTTAATCAAAATCAGTTGGATCAACAATAACTAGTGCAAAGTGATGTGCTTCATACATATCCATTAAGGATCTATATTTTCTACGAGTAGATGAAGTATATAATTCTCCTACAGTGAATGAGCCACCGGATTCTTTTTAAGACTATGGAGTTGATATTGACGAAGGTGTATCAGGTAGTGTCACAGTTATTTTTTAAGATTGTTGTTGTTTTCTTCCTGCTATTCATCATTTCCAATTATTTGACTACATGTTGGTGCAATATTTTCCTACGAACTCAAACTCTCATCAAATACAACATCTCTCCTAGTTAAGATTATATTATTTGTAGGATCTAACAATCTGTATGCTTTGTATTGCATGCTACATCCTAGAAATATACATTGATAAGACTTAAGATCTAATTTCTTTTCTTTTTGGTGATATGATCAAAGCATAACAATAGAACCAAAAATTCGTTAGTGACTCATAAAAGGTTTGTATCTGTTTCAAGCTTCAAATGGAGTTCGATTTTGTACTGCTTGTATCTGTTTCAAGCTTCAAATGGAGTTCGATTTTGTACTGCTTTTGTAGGAGATATATTAAGAAGATACATAGTTGTATCTACTGCTTGTACCCATAAAGTGTTTGGTAAGTTCTTACCCCACAACATACTCCTGGATATCTTAACCACAATACGATTTTTCCACTCCGCAACACCATTTTTTTCAGGAGATATGACATTCTTAATTCTTTATACATTTCATGCTCTTCGCAAAAATTGTTGAATTTATTCGACATTAATTTCCTACATTATCTATACGTAAAGCCTTAATAAAATAATACTTACTTTGCTTCTCCACCAAGGCCTTAAAACTCTTGAATTTTTCAAGAGTTTGATCTTTACTCTGAAGAAAGTACACCCAAGAAATTTTGGCTCAAACTTTTTGTTATTATAAAAAAGTACTTACTTCCTCCTAGAGATGTTGTCTACATATGATAGTATAAGTCAGAATGAAGTAATTGTAAATAAGATGAAAGATCTCCAAGTTGTACCCATAGGAAATGACTTATGTGTCTACTTTCCATATACACATCCTTGATATAACTTAATGTCATCAATCTTTGGTAATCCTGTGACCATGTTTTTATCTCAAAGTAACCATTAAATGTAAATGTCCATTCCAGAGATGCCATAATATGGATTCATCATCTTCTCTTGTTGTAAGCATAAAGTTTTCCCACACTTCTAAAGGAAACATTTGGTTTGAAGTCTTTTTGATATTCACTAAAGTTCCTTTTTATGTTTATCTTTAATGCAACATCTCATTTATCAAATAATACCAAATAACCACATGACATGAACTACCTAACACTAATGAGGTTGAACCTTAAAGTAGGCACATATTGGACATTATTTAAGCATTTAGCTTTACCTGAGATTAATTTAAAGCTTACAGTCTCTTTGCCTTTCTGAAGAAGAGTGCTTCCATTCCCCAGCTGCACCGTTTATGTATCTATTTCATCAAGGTTAGAGAAAAAATGTTTAAATCTAGTGATGTGATATTGAACATCCACTATCAACAAACCAAATATGATTTTGGATGTCTTCACTTAGTGTATTGTAAGCCTTAAAGAGTTTCTCTTCTTCCCTACATATGTATCATTACTTTGGTATCCGGTTGTAAAATTTTCTTGTTACTCATTAGACAAACAATCTGCTCACATATGTCCATAATTCTCGCAATTATAACACTGAATGTTTTGCATACATTGTCACCTATCATCATTACGACCTCTACCACATCCATTGGATAGTACTTGCCCATAAAAACAACCTCTAGATCCTCCGCGATCATGACCTCATTTTCTATTGTTATCTTGCAGCTGGATAGCTTTATCTTCTACTTTGTCAATATTTCTATTGATTCTAAGTTCATAGGCTTGTAAAGAAACCATAAGTTCATCATCTAAAGAAAACATAGCTAAATTATTTGATTCCTAAACAGTAGCGACAATGTGATCGAATTTAGGAGTGAGACTATGAAACACCTTTTCAACAATTGTTTGATGGTGAATTTTGGCTCTTTATATGTGCATTTAGTTGATTGATTGAGAATCACAACTCTAACAGTTGAGAGACAAATCAGTATTTAATCATGTATTCAGAGTTCACTTCCAGTAAATGCTAGATGAGCTTCACCCGGAAATTGTATCTAATAGAAAATTTTAGTTATTTGTACTTTGGTGAAAGGGTATTATTGTCTCTTTATTACGTATAATCAATCAAAGTGTGTTAGAAGAGAACAGATTAATATGGACCTTGAAGAAGTAAAACAAGGTGAGATCAATTGGTTTTAATGGACCCTCTTGAGATGGTGAAAAATACTACTTATCAAAAAAGTTGGAGAAGAGCCTAAATTGGTTCCACAACTCAGTTAAATAGGAATAGAACACACTGTTTGATCACTTGTGCCTGTGATCCACTTCTACATTGGTTGACAAAACTGGGAAAAATTAAGAAATGAAAAACACTTGCAGCAATTGTGTTAAAAGGGTGTTAGATAACGTTACCAAAGCATATGGAATTTCCTGGTAGTGAACAAGTGGGAACTTGTGGTTGCAGGCAGATCTGGTTTCAGTCTATGAAGGAGTGTCGGATTCAGGCTTGACGAATGCTGGTGTATCTGGTTGTTGGGTTCAGAAGATTGCTGCTGCATAGCGCCTTGGATTGGAGGACTTGAATTGCAGGGCCGATGTCTCCTTCCATTAGCTTACTGACTAAGGCTGCTTGGCTCCACCATCAATGCTACTAGACTCCATTTATACTTTGACAAACTCAACTGATGATGATATGGAAGTCCTCAAAAGTCCTCATTGAATATTCAACATTAGATGGCCTACCATTCTAACAAATTCCATTACATGTTCTAAGAAGGCCACATATTTGATTAGTCATTAGTGGTTCCAAATCCTTTCTTATTTGAATTTTCTACCTGATGTTACCATCTCATCATCAGTGATTCATTGCCCTCTCTAGTCTCCTCATTATAAAAAGAAACTCTTCATATCCAGACAATTGTGTATCCAAACTCAGAAAAAATGGAACAAGAATCCACTTTTCTTCAAGCTCAGAGGTATAAATCCTCTTCAAACTCATCTATAATTTCCACATATTTTCTTCTGATTGGCTCAATTTCATATCAGGTATGCAGTAATTACAGGAGCAAACAAGGGAATTGGGTTCGAAACATGTAAAAAATTGGCTTCAAATGGCGTCACAGTGGTGTTGACAGCTAGAGATGAGAAGAGAGGCCTTGAAGCTGTTGAGAAACTCAAACAATCAGGTCTCTCTGATCACGTCATATTTCATCAGCTTGATGTAGCAGATCCTTCTAGTATTGCTTCTCTTGCGGATTTCGTCAAGTCTCAGTTCGGAAAACTGGATATCTTGGTACTCACTCCATTCATCAATCTCTCTATGTAAACTAAAACATCTACAGTATCTAAACATATGGGTTTATATATACTATACAGGTGAACAATGCAGGCGTATCTGGAATTCAAGTAGACTCTGATGCATTTTTAAGAGCCTTTGAAGCTCTTGGTGATTTGGTAATCATCCTCTCTTTCAATCTTATTGCTTGGATCCCAAGAATTCTTCTTCTGATTATGTATTTCTTTGTCCAAAATCTTGATATTGTAGCCAGTAGACAAAATAAAGGAATTTTCTAATGAGAGCTTTGAGGATGTAGAAGAGTGTCTAAACATAAACTATTATGGTGTGAAGAGAATCATCGAAGCACATATTTCTCTTCTCCTATTATCCAACTCACCTAGAATCGTCAATGTTTCTTCTTTAGGAGGATTGTTGGAGGTAAAAGAAACTACTTTTCTAAGTTAAAATACTATGCTTAATCTTATTTCAATTCATTTTGGTTCTTATTTTGGTCCAGCTTATACCAAACCAACAAGTGAAGACAGAGCTAAACGACATAGAGAACCTGACAGAAGAGAAAATGGATGATATCATAAACAAGTATAAGAAAGATTACAGAGAAGGGTGCTTGGAAAAAGAAGAATGGCCACCTTATTTATCTGCATATACTATTTCAAAGGCGTCGTTGAATTCATACTCAAGACTAATGGCTCAAAAGTATTCAAATGTTCTGATAAATAGTGTTCATCCAGGTTTTGTCAAGACTGACATAAGTTGCCATGTCGGTTTTCTTACTCCTAGTGAAGGAGCCGAATCTGTTGTCAGGTTGGCTTTATTGCCTAGTGGTGGATCTTCTGGTCTTTTTTACAACGAAAATGAAGTGTCACGATTCTGAATGATGATTTCTGTATCACATTTCGTGTATCAGTCCATGTTTTAGTTAGTTAGTTTGTTATTTGGTTGCTGTTGAAGCTGATTTGTCTTTGTATTTGAAGTCTTGATTGAAATGAATAAAATCATGGACATTGTTTTACAGAACTTCTACTGCTAAAGATGGTAATCTTGCAGCCTGTAGGACTTCACTCAATACCCTAAAACCAAAGGTAGATTCAGTTCAGGAATTCACACATGCCTTGCAACACAAGCCAACAAATAAAACTATGCATCAGAAGTCTAGTTTTCTAAGGAATTGCAGACATTTTAAATCCTAAACATTCCAGGCAGAAAATGAATATAGAACATGTCTCTTGTCCATCTCAAAATATTCAACTAACTCAATATTTTTTAATCCTCTGTCTCTTGTCCATGGACAAAGTGGATTATAATATTTGTTTTCTTTGCATCCAAGATGGTTCTCCATGTTAATTTCATTTGCTTATAAAAAAAATAATAATAAAACCAGAAGAGTTGCAGTGAAAAATATCCTAAAACCTCAAGTTGGGAGTCAAATCAATATTTAATTATGTATTCAGAGTTTACTTTCGGTAAATGCCAAATGAGCTTCGCATACTAAAAGCCGCCATTGGTGCTCCTCCAGGCAATTGTATCCACAGATTCCAAACCCAGAATATGGAACAAGCATCCATATTTCTTCAAACAAAAAGGTACAATCTTCTTCATCTTCCTATCTGTTGTAAATTTTTCATCAGTTTCAGTTTCTCCTATCAGGTATGCAGTAGTTACAGGAGGAAACAAGGGAATCGGATTCGAAATCTGTAAGCAATTGGCTTCGAAAGGGATAGTTGTGATATTAACAGCAAGAGATGAGAAGAGAGGCTTCGAAGCTATTGAAAAACTCAAACAATCAGGTCTGTCTGATCATGTCATTTTTCATCAGCTTGATGTAACAGATCCTGCTAGTATTGCTTCTCTTGCAGACTTCATCAAGTCTCAGTTCGGAAAACTTGATATCTTGGTATTCACTTCATTCCATTCCATCACTATTACATTGATCTCTATATGTGAAGTAAACATCTACAAGATTCAACAAATGGGTTTATGTATGCTGCACAGGTGAACAATGCAGGCATAATTGGAGTCAAATTAGACTCTGATGCATTTGCAAGAGCCTTCGAAACAGTTGGTGATTGGGTACTAATCTTCTCTATCTCACAACATTATGATCCATAATTCTTGTTCTCATTATACCAAAAATTTGAAACTGTAGCCTGGAGAACTTATAAAGGACTTTTCAATTCCAAGTTTCGAAATGGCAGAAGAGTGTTTGAAAACAAATTATTACGGTGCTAAAAGCATGATTGAAGCACATATTTCTCTACTCCAGCTATCTGATTCACCTAGAATCGTCAATGTTTCCTCCTTGGGAGGATTATTGTTGGTAAAAAAGAACACTCTTCTCAATTGAAATACTACTACTTGATTATACAACTTTTTTCTCAATTGTCTTCTTATGTTGTTTTGTCCAGAACATATCAAACCAACAAGTGAAAACAGTGCTAAACGACATAGAAAACTTGACAGAGGAGAAAATCGAAGATATTATAAACAAGTTTAAGAAAGATTTCGAACAAGGACGCTTGGAGAAAGAAGGCTGGTCGCCTTATTTTCAAGCCTATGTAGTCTCAAAGATATCGTTGAATGCATACACAAGACTGATGGCTCGAAAGTATCCGAATGTTGTGATAAATAGTGTTCATCCAGGTTATGTCAAAACTGATATAACTTGCAATACTGGTCTTATTACTCCTGCTGAAGGAGCTCAATCAGTTGTCAGGTTGGCTCTGTTGCCTAGTACTGGACCTTCTGGCCTTTTCTTCATTGAAAATGAAGTTTCCTGTTTTTGAACATTGAGTTTATCTGTCCATGTAACTTTTATGATTTGTAGTCCTTGTATGCTCTCTTTTTTCAATAAATTTTGTTTTGGTTAAAATGAAACAAACTTTATTTATAGACTGGTTGCTTAGAATAAACCATTAGGCCTGCAACAATGGAATCTGAATGTGAAGACGAAGAAAGTAAAACATTATATTGGAGGTTGATTCAATAGACAAATAAAACGAATCAGAAAATCCATTTGTATTCGAAGTTCTCAATGTGTTCTAATCAACAATTACAACAAGTTGACGATGATCACTACAAAAGTTACATATATAAAATCCCATCAATGTAATCTCTTACATTCAACTAGTCAATGGCAGCAACAGCAACTAATCTGGCATCAAACATGTGATAACAACAATAACAATTCTTTCTCAAAACTTAATTCATAGCAAACATGTGTTGACTTTGTGTTTTCTTATTACAGGATTGCTGTTGTTACAGGAGGAAACAAGGGGATAGGCTTTGAGATATGTAAGCAATTGGCTTCAAATGGGGTCAAAGTGGTCTTAACTGCTAGAGATGAGAAAAGGGGACTTGAAGCTGTTGAAAAACTCAAAGACTTTGGTCTGTCACATCTTGTTGTGTTTCATCAACTTGATGTCACAGATCCTGCTAGTGTCGCTTCTCTGTCTGATTTTGTTAAAACCAAGTTTGGAAAGCTTGACATTTTGGTAAACAATGCAGGCCTTTCAGGAGTTAGATTAAATCCTCTTGCACTTTCAACTGCTCTTGAAAAATTTGGTGGCTGGGTATGTCATATGTTGATTTAATAACAATACACTAATAAAATACTATAATTGAGCTAATATGATGATAATGCAGCCACAGAAGGACCAAGCTAATTGGGATGAAATTGCACCTCAGACACTTGAATTGGCTACAGAATGTTTGAATGCGAATTACTATGGAGCGAAAACAACAACCGAATCGCTTATACCTCTTCTCAAGCTCTCAGATTCAGCTAGGATTGTTAATGTTTCATCTTCTCTAGCAGCCTTAAAGGTAAAAAATTTTATATTCTTTGAATTGGACTCATTGTTCAGATATTGAAACTTTTCATGTTATGTCAGTATCTGCAAAATGAAGAGGCGAAAACAGTGTTGAATGATGTTGAGAACCTCACAGAAGACAAAATTGATGGTTTATTGAACAAATTTCTCAATGACTTTAAGGAGGACTCATTGGAGAAGGAAGGTTGGCCAGGTCATTTTGCAGCTTATTCAGTCTCCAAAACATTTTTAAATGCATACACAAGGATGTTGGCTAAGAAGTATAAGAATTTCTTAGTTAATGCTGTTTGTCCTGGATATGTTAAAACTGACATGAATTGCAATACTGGAGTTTTGAGTGCTCTTGAAGGAGCTCAAGGTCCTGTGAGATTGGCTCTCTTGCCTCCTGGTGGTTCTTCTGGTGTTTTCTTCTATAGAAATGATGTTTCAAGCTTTTGATGTGTTTGAATGTTTATGTTTTCACTGTACTGAGATATGAGTAGCAGGGTTAGGAAGAAGTTTGGCTACTTTAATGTTACTGTCTCAGTTCAGGTCATTAAAAGAAAACAGTTGAATGATAAATGACATGAAACTTATTTAACAAATTGCCACTGTTTGTGTGTATGGCATATAAACAAGAATGGAAGAAGCATAAACTTTTCTTGCATCCAGAGGTATATAAATATACCATATAATATAAACCACTGCAATTTTTATTGATTTCATTGATAATGATATGATCTCATCATATTAGGCTTTTATTAGCTATTGAAATCATAAAAATTTGTTTGATGTTGTAATCAAAATAATTTATGATATGCTATTTAACGTTAGTAATATTGGTCTATATAATATGAAAATTGAAATTTTTTTTATTTAAATTATTAAATTAATATATTCATTTTGAACTTGTCATAATTGATATTATCATTTTAAATTAATATTTTTATTTTGATATTAATGAATAATTTTTTAGTATCCAGCTTGTTCTTGTTGGTTGTTATTTTAACAATTAAATCCTAAATTTTATTTTTGGTATTGAATTTATATTATTCTTGTTTTCATTGATTTCAATTTTGTTTACGTGGGCTATTAACTAATTTGATTTTAATTGGTTAGATTTTTTTTTTTTTAAGTTAGAATAATTTGATTATATTTTCTTATATAGGTTGTTTCTTTTGTTTGTTATATTGATTTGGGTTTAATTAGTTATATTATTTTCTTTTTTATTTTATTTGGTTTGATTATGCGATATGAGTTGTTTTATTTTTCTTATTAGGTTGATTTGATCGTAATTGATTACATTTTTTTTTGTTTAATTGATAGGATATATTTTCTAATATGAATTAACTTTTTGTAGGTTTATAATGTTCAAGAAGGATCTTGATAGCGTTAGGTTTTGCTGATTATATCTTAGATTATGAATGTTTGATAACTTGAAGTTTGTTTTTACGGGAAGGGGATATTGGTTTTGATGATTTATAATTTGTTAGTTGACAACTTGTTATGTATTATGTTGAAATATTTTAGAAGTATTATCGCATTTATTTCAAGATATATTTATTTGGAAAGAATAAAAATGCTTTAATTATAATCAATATGTACTAAATTGCTTATACAAGTAGCTCTACTATTAATGTGCACCCTTTTAACCATTTTTAATAAGTTGTTGAAAATTTTGAACCCTACTTAAAAATTTTGTATGATTATCTGAAGTCCTAAAACCTTAAATTTCGAATTCATTTGAACCCAAATTCTGTTCTAACCTAATTCTCCTCCTCAGTGGATCATTTTCATTAGAAAAAAGAAAAGAAAATAGGGGCTCTATTATTTGGAATTGCTGAAAATTTATCCTATGTCACACCTAGTTGTTAAAGGGATAGGTGTGATATCTGGCCCCTGTCCCTGGATAACCCGAGGCGTGGTGGCCCAGTGCCACCATGACATATAACTGATCTTAAGGCTGAACACTAGCCCCACAGATCACCATTACGCTTTCCAGCATGCTTTGTCCTCACTCGCATGCTTTCCGAACAAACTTCCCGGAAGGTCACACATTCTAAGATTGCTCCAAGTCAAGCACGCTTAACTTTGGAGTTCTCAAGTTCTGGGCTCCCAAAAAATAATGTGCACATTGGTGATATGGGTAACAATTCAATTTCTTTTAATTCTATCTCAATATGTGGTGTTACAATCCACCCCCTTAAGACATAACATCCTCGTTGTAGTTGATCTACATCATTCCTAGAATTATGCTAGATAAATACTTTGGGCTCTTCCGTCCATAAGCGTACTTCGCGGTCGCAGGATTGCTCAGATACCTTTTGTAATGTTTGGCCCCCACTCCTTGATGACCCGAGGCGCGGTGGTCCAGCGCCACCATGTCACATAACTGGTCTTAAAGTTTACCACTAGCCCCACAGACCACCATTACACTTTTCAGCATACTTTGTCCTCACTCGCATACTTTCCGGACAAACTTTTCAGAAGGTCATCCATCCCAAGATTGCTTCAAGCCAAGCATGCTTAACTTTGCAGTTCTCAAGTTCTGAACTCCGGAAAAACAATGCGCACATTGGTGATATGTGTAGTAATTCAATTCATTTTAACATTGTCTCAATATGGAGTGTTACAATAAGCGAATCACAAACCAACAACACTATGTCACCTTCATCTTACAGAAGACAAATTTTTGGTTGTTCTCCATTCCAAAATCAACTAAACACTAAATCACATATTCATGCAACATCACCTACTGTTTTAACCGTTTTTGAGAAGGTGTCAAAATTTCTGACCTTGACTAAAAATATGCATGTATTGTAAGTTGTTTTTTTTTTTTAAATGATTATACTTCTTTAGAGTGTGAGTACCACATCTACAGTTTAAGTATTCTCGTTCATCTCTTTTATGACCATTTAATATATATATATATATATATATGTGTATGTGTGTGTGTGATATTAAATTATAATATTTGATGTCGCTCCACAATTTTTGAACTCATATCACATATGCAGAAAAATGATGGAATGAGAACCTATGATGCCTTATTTAATGTATAAAGTTTACTATAAGAAATAGATTTGAAAAAATAATCATAAGGATCTGACCTCCAAGCGACTAATTAGAAACCATTTGTAAATGTCTCTACAAAATATACTCTTAAGATGTGTTTGGTTGATGTCCCAACTAGAGGAGACAGAGCACAAACACATAGGTCTCTGTCTCCAAACGTGTTTGCTACCCGTCTCAATTCCATTTTGTCTCCATCTCTAGTGTACAAGACACAAAATTTTTGTACTCATTCACACTGAGGTACAATTTTTTGGAGACAGAGACAGAAACTGGAAAGTCATAAATACCCCTATCATTTTCATCAATTCCAAATGTGTAACAAGAAGAAAATCACCTTACATTCATCAATGTTGGGAGTATATTAAAATTTGGGGTAATTTGATTTTTTTAAACATTTTTTTCAATTTTGTCCCCCTAACCAAACACTATTTTATTTTGGAGATGGATACAAGCTTTCAATTTTCGTCCACTGCAACCAAACACTCTACTGTCTCATATTTCTGTATTGTCTCGTCTCCAAATTTTTGTATTGTCTTCTGTCTCCCGCAAAATCAGTGGAACCAAATGCAGTGTTACATTCCCACCTAGTTGACACCCAAAATTTGAATATCTTTAAAGTTGTTATTTTTGTATGAGTATGGTTCTTTAAAGTGTAGGCATCACATCTATACTTTAAGTATTTACATTCATTCCCCTTTTTTTATCATTTATTACATTAGTGATATTAAATTATAATATTTGATATCACTTCACAATTTAAGAAGTCATATCACATATTCAGAAAAATGATGGAAAGAGAACATATGTTGTCTCATTTGGTGTCCAAAGTTTACCAGTAGAAATTGATTTAAAAAAAATAAATCATTATTATTCTAGTTATATACATACATCATAATTGTACAATTAATGCATGATTTTACATACTGTGGCATTTTTATGTCAAGTGTGATGGACAATCACTGTTTTTTTTTTTTTTTTATTGCGATCACAAATTGTGATATTATACTATAGTGGCAAATTATATCCTGTAAAATCAATTAGAAACTTATCAATTTAAATATACAAGAATAGTTTATCCCATTTAAGAAATAAACAACCAATAAAGACACATATTCTTCTGTATAAATTAGGGGTGTGCATGAGTTGCGACGTCCCGGGTTTTTTTAACCTGACCCAAAAATTCAGGACGGGAATCGTCCCCATCCAATTTTCAAATGGGGACGGGTCAGAACAAATATTTGATTCTCAAATTTAATTTGGGTCAGAACTGGGACAGCTCTTTCGTAATCGGGAATTCCCGAACCCGTCCCAAAATTTTAAAAATTAATATATTATAATAAATTAATTTTATTTTTTCATTAACTCTAAACATATATGATGTTGTATATAAACATTAATCTACTTAGATTAATAATTTGGACAATTACATATTTCTTCTATTTTTTATTTGTTTAAAATATATATTTCTTTTATCTATTTTCTATATGTTTAATTTTGGAAATTCCCGAACCCGTGACAAAATTGAGACATTAGAATTCGAGGATGGGATACAAAAGTGTGTCCCGATTAAAATTTGAGATAGGAAAGGAATATATCAATTCCCGTCCTGACACGTACCATACACAACCCTAGTATAAATGACAATTCTTGAAAACATCATCGTTAAATCTAGTGGGAAGAGTATGAACATAAATATAACTACCCAAACAAGTTTATAGAAACTCAATACTATTCATTTAAAATGTATATTAATGATTAATAGGAATAAAAAAAACTCAACAATATTATTGATTAGGCCTCCAGACAAGTAAAGAATAACAAGTAAAAATAATTATCTAGGATTGCTAAACCTCCATCTAGTGTCACACCAGATTGTTAAGGGGATAGGTGAATCACAAATCAACAATCTTGACCCTGACTCAAAAATTCTACATGTTTATCACAAGTTTCATAACCTCAAATTTCGAATTCATCTGAACTCAGGTCTTTCTCTAACCTGATACACCTCTTAGAAGGATGATTTTCATTAGAAAAAGAAAAAAATAGGGGGCTCTATTATGTGGGATTGCTAAACTTCAATCCTATGTCACATCTGGTTGTTAAGAGGATAGGCAAATCACGAACCAACAACACTGTGTTACCTTAATCTTATAGACGACAAATTTTGGTTTTTCTCTATTCCAAAATCAACTAAACACTAAATCTCACTTTATGTAACCTCACCCACTATTTTTGAGAAGGTGTCAAAAATTCTGACCCACTAACATATTTTGCATGTCTATTAAAAGCCTGATAACCTTAAATTTCGAGTTCATTTGAACACAGGTCATGTTCCAACCTAAAAAAAATAACAAAATCAAATCAATTAAACTCAAAATAAAATTAACTAATTAAATTGAGTCAATATAATTAAGAAAAATGAACAACTCGTACAACATAATCAAATCAAATAAACTCAAAGAGAAAATAATCTAACTAATTAAAATCAAATCAATCTAATGAATAAATGAAACAGCTCATATAAAAAAATATAATCAAATTAATTATTTAATATATATAAAACTAATTAAGATCAAATCAATTTTCAATTACATCAGAATAGTCAGACAAATCATAAAGCAAACCATGTTACAAATAACATAGCAAAACTACGATTCAATACAATGACTAATGAAATCTATATAAGTACTTTATTACTAAAACAAGGACAAGGTCTTTAATGCTACAAGTTGATTTACATTATCCCCAATTTTCACAATACTAATGGAACATTTCGAGCATTGTGTATATTATTTCATACTATAAACCATAATTTTGAATCTAACACATTAAATATGCTGGTGAACAAAAATTGTAACTGCAGAAAACTAACCCAAATAAAAGAAACAAATGTGAAAATACTCTTTTTTATTGCTATGTTTTATTAGAACTAGAAATGTCATTATATAAGCCAAATAAATACGTACAGAAACTCAAAATAGCCGACAACAATTAAATTTTCTATATAAAATGAATCTATTTATTTCATTCTAATGCAAACTTTCCCAAATGTAGAACAACATTTTACTGCTTTGAGTCATGGATTTATTTGACTCTTTAAAGTAGAATTACTCTTAACGAAATACTCTTCTTATAAAAGTAAAAATTCTGACGAAGTAAAAGTAAGACCATATATTTGGTACCTTCTTCACTTTTTTGAATTCAAAATCACACAATTTCTATAGATAAAATCACATTACTAACCTAAAGTGATCACCAAATTATGAACACAATAATTAATTAAACAAACTCTAATATACAACCTAAAAAGAAGGACAAAGAAGGCAATAGAATTGATTCCTTATAGCAAATTAAACCCTAACGAAATGTCAACATTCATAAAAGAGGAGCCGAGGATAGCCAATCAATACTTGAGAAAGAAGAAGTGAGTGAAGAGGAAATAAAAAATGAGTAAAGCAAGGCAAGACAAGTAATAGAGGAGGTGGTTAGAGACACATTCATGGAGACGAAGCATTTTTCGGCAAGAAGGCTGAGACAAGCCGACGAGATACGGAGATGTTGATTGAAGAATGATGATTTAAAGTTGGAGGAAAATGAGGAGGAGTGGTGAGGTGGAGGTAGAGACAAAAGTGAAGATGGAGGCGACGAAGAAGAAAGGGGTGTCGGTAAGATTAAAGAATGATGGTTTGGTGGAGGAAGGAGGAACGATGATGACGATTTGAATGAGGAAGAGAAGAGAAGCCGATGGAAATGTTGATTAAAGAATGTGTATTTTTTTTCAAAATTATTTTAATGGTTAATTGTATTTAGGGATAGAAAAGTCATTTCACCTTTAAATATAACATCAAATCTATCTAGGTGGTATTTTTGTTAATAAATTTTTAAGTTAAGGGTAAAAAGTCAGCACAGCCTATTGAGTGCAAACAAACTTTTAGAATGATTAGTGACGGGTGCCGAGTCCGTCAATATTTAAAATATCTTGTAAACGACAAATTAATTGTAGTAAACAAGGTCGAATTCACAGAGAACGGTTATCAATTCTGATTTGTATATTAACCAAACTGTATAAATTGGGGGTTTAAAAAGTGAATTTGAATTGAACACTTAGAAAGTAAATATTAATGATCAAATATATTAAAAGACTCAGCTAACCGATCATTTAATTAATGTGTTGATCATTGATTGTTAAGATATCTCTATCGAATTTAATAACCACAGTTAAAGTTATTGACAACGTGCCTAATAACCAATCTTTTTCTTAGTTATTAGACTGACCGGGTACGACCCTTCGAATCAATCACTAATCTAACACGTAGACTGCAATATGAACTAAAAAAGACCTATGGTCATAGCCAATGAATCAGTACGACAGTTCTTGAACTATGATTGTGAAACCTAACACTACCTAGATTAGATTAATTACTAATTATCTAACATGCGGTTTATTAGCATACTCAATTAACCAATCGTGCGCTTAATCAATTAATTAAATAAAACTAACATGACCTTAGCTATGGGCAAAGAATGACCTTAACTATGAGCACAGAGATTACAAATATTAACAGATAAAGCAACGAAGCAAAGATCTCACAACACGAATTAATTAAATTAATCGTTTAGCTGGGCAGACTAGTTTAGCACCTCATGGGCGCAATCAATATCATTGTCTAAAATATGAACTAAACATACAAAAAAAAGAAAACAGATAGAAAAACTAAAGTCTGATTCCCTCTTCAAGTATTTTCAAAAACAAAAGATCCTCCAATCATTTGTTCTGCAAAGTAAATATACCCTGTTAAGAAAAATAACCAATCCCCCAAAATCTACTCAAAATCCTCTCTAATATAATCTCTAATTTAACTTTTGAAAGATGTGAAAGTTTGTCTTCAATCCTTGACTTTCTGCATTTTTGGTCTTTAATCCCATAAATCTTCATAATTTGCACAAATGCCTCCAGACTGTTCATATTCACAAAAATAGAGCAAATTAGTACAAAATCACAATAATGTCCTCAAAATAATTAATGAAATAGTGCATAAATGTTGCACATATTGTGCTTAATCAATTAGTTTTACAAGAATTTCAAAATAGGCCTATTTTAAAACTAAAACTTTTGATGACCCATTTGATGCAATTTTCCCAAACTATAAGCATGTATCTAGTAAAGTTGAATGAACCAAACACTAAAAAATTGTAACGCTCGAATCCTCACCCCCAACCAAATAGAAAGGGTCAAATTTCTATAGTTTAAAGGGTTAAATCAGTCAATTACTATTTTTTACTAGTCTATTATGGTTTTCTACAACTGTTTTAACTTCTAAACGCTTAATTATACCTTCTGAAACTTTGTACTATGTTCCTATAATCTTGCCTCAAGCCAAAGAACTAAGCTAGGACCTATTACTTCTTAACAGTCTTGTAACAGACTCAATAAAGCATCATACACACAGTCACAAGCAAAACTCAAATCCTGACTAGTATGCAACCCAAAACCTGACCAGTAAGTAACTCAAATCTGATGAGCACGCAACTAGACCTGAACAACAAATAAACTAGAATAGCAACAACTAAACCAGAATAACAACAACTAAACCTGAATAACAACTAAACCAAAACAGCAACAACCAAACCAGAGCAACGGTAGCTAAACTAGAACATTCGTACGTAGTAAGAATTTACAAATAAAACAACATTATCAATATTTATAGAAAAATTAAAAGTTCATAATGTTACATTTTATTGATCGCAAAATAGATTATTAGCGGCCATCTATAGTTTAATAACGACTTCAGGAAACATAAACAAATACAGATAACAAAAATATTGAGCAAAGCTCTACAATAGGTCATAGATGCCAGATAGTTAGATGTCATCACATCTAGAGAGATTATAAGCCATCAAAGTCAGTACGTTTATCAAGCATGGAAAAACGCATATACAGAATACAATAGATAAGTTTAATATCCAAATGATAGCATACTTCACAACTATAACAAATTTCAGTTTTATTTCTTCTTAGTTCCTGTTTAATGCAACAAACAAATTTATACATAAACAAGCAGATCATGAGGACTTAAACATGGTTACTAACCTTATTCACTAAATCCTATTCGGAGCTTATTCCGGCTGGCGATCGCCAATGTCGTCACCTAATGAATGGAAAACTACTAAAAATTAATACAATAGTTCCAAAGCGTCAATAGCAGACTCAAAAGTTAGGGTTTAAATTACAGACGGTTAGAGACATTAGAAGAGCATACTAAGACTCGAAAATTGAATCTCAATTAACTATTGTAATTTTTTTTCTTTTCGAAAATCTAATCTAAATCAGTAAAGGGAATTAGAAAATTACCTTGAAAACAAAGAGGGTAGATGTGATAATTAGTTCAACAAGTTCAAGACGAAATGCATACAAAAACTCATTCGGAACTGACTTAATTTCCTGGCCGCATTTTAAAGGTGTGTGATTGGTGTTTCAGATTTAGATTTTCTGAAGAGTTAGAGAGAAAATAATGAAAAATCAATGTTTCTGGATTCTAATAGTGAGAAAATGTTTTGACCTTAATTACAGATAAAATTTCAAATAAACCTAGAAAATACTTCTCATTGGAAAAATATTTATATGGACTTTGAAAGTTTTTCTTTTTATTTCAAATTCACCTTTCGTATAAAACATTTAAAAATACGAGAACGAACTCCAAAATCTAGATATCTCTAAACTGACCATTTTACCTAAAGTTAGTAAGAAAAAAAATGCAAATAACATTAGCCCAACTTATGGACTGACAAAAATAATCTCTAACATTTGTTCAACTACAGTAATACTTCCAATCCAAGGAAAAAAATCTTTATTGTAAATATTCGGATAAATTACTATATATATATATATATATCAAATATTATAAATTAGAGATATTTCGAAAAATAAAATAAAATTACACTTTAGACTTGACCTAATAGCCAAAAAAAAAACTTTCCTCTTTTAATTTTAGCGCAAAAAAAAAAAACAAACTATTTTTTAATATTTTCCGTCTATTTTAAACTTTATCCGTTAGCGGATGAACAGTAACGAAGGAAATTTCGTATTTTTAAAATTTTTAGCTTGGTAGTTAATTATTTAAAAAAATAAATTATCAAAATGTTTTTAATTATTGTTTATCGAGTTAAATAATATCTCGCCCCTATACTTGGCCAAAAGTATCAGTTAGCCCCCTGAACTTATAATCGTATCACTTAACCCCTAATACTACCATTTTTGTATCAACCGCCCCCTAAATATGATGTTTCAAGGAACATGATATTAATTGTTTTGTTAAGCACGTGAGTGATCAAGTAGCGGAGTAATTTTGCCGCGTAACCTGGCACTATTTAACCCTAATTCCAATTGCCATTCAAGTTAGGGTTTTTTTCTTTTACAATTCTATCGATGGAAGTCGACGCTGAACCTACGTGGTGTGGTTGTGGAAGGAAGATCGTCACTAGAACATCGTGGACACAAGCAAATCCTGGAAGGAGGTTCTTCAGTTGTGTGTAGGTAAGTGATATTTATTGGTGGTTAAAACTTTGTTTTCTATTTTTTGTTTTCATGAGATCTCGTTTCTATTGAGTAACGGGTCAGGATTTTAAGACAGTTGTTCATGTTTTTTTTTTTGTCATTATTCAGCTGTTGAATGTCATGAGATCTTACTTTCTGTAGGTTTTTCAATTTTTATATTTGTAATATTGATATGATGTTTAATGTTAACTAACATCAACAAGATGAAACTGTTTGGAAAATATTTTGTAGGGCCAAGAAGGGTGCGATTTCTTTAGATGGAAAGGTAATATTTTCCCTAATCAAGCAAAGAAAGTTATTTGGGGGTTGCTGAATAAAGTAAAGCGGTTAGAAGAAGATAAGGCTAGAGATCGAAAAAGCTGGAAGATTGTCTCTATTTTACTACTGTTATTTGTAATCTGGTTTTTGTTACTGTAGGAAGTATGTAATATGTGGTATTGGGTTTGAACTTGGATGATAGTCTACTATTATAAAAATCTAATGTGGTAAGTTTCTTAGAAGTTTTTCTGATGTTAATTTCTGTTTATGGTCTACTACAAGTGTGAAAATGACTATTAACTTATGTTAATGAACATAAGAATACAAGTTTGATAGAATTAGTTAACAAGATTCCCTATAATAAGAGTAAATCAATTCTTGAAACATTTCCAAATGCCTATAATTTTGTACAATAACCATTTCAATGTGTTCAATGTAAGTAATGAGAAAGTCTTGTCCCAAAAATAGTTCACATATAATTCTCAACTTTAAATTCCTTTTGACTTGCCAAATCTGTACATTTGGTACCAATTTACTTGCACTGAATGAACACACCATAATTAAATATTATTCATATCCACATCCTATAAAAATCATTCATAGTAAACATCATATTACAACTCCATCCACCTGAAAGTCTATCACTATTGCTGCATTTGAATAACAATGTTAATATCATATCATCCTCATTTGATAAAAAAACACATAACTTGCATAATAATATCATCCTGCTTTGTTCAGCAACAAACTTAACTTGTACTTATGAGTTCACAGTTGATAACTTGATATAAATTTTAAAGCAATGCAGTTTTTTATGCCCAAAATTTAAAGCAGTCAGTTTGTACTGTCTAGTTAAATCTAGTTGATGTTCACTCCAGCATTTGTTTTTCTGGTGCTTCTCATTGCATGTTTGTTGAGCTGTGAGGCAGTAACTGTATCATTTCCTTTCCATTTCAGACTCCTAGGTTTGAAGCCCAAGTCAATTCCAGTTTGGGAAGCATCAACATGCTCTTCTTTGTCTATAACTCTTTCAGTAGAAGTCCCTGGCTGCAACATTATATTATAAGGTTATAATATAAGATACTTATAATAACATATTAATACATCAAATAGAGTAATGAATTATAATGTGAAGGAATTGATTATGCTTATATTTAATATCGTCCTGCCTGTTGACAAGTTTACTAAGGTCCCATATCCGAGCTATCTTCCTCTTCTGCCTCCATGTCCTCTGTCACTCGTTGTACTTGATGGAGTAGTTGTAGATGGGTTTGTCGATGCAACTGAAGCATATGATGTACCACTTCCTGATCCTCTTCCTCTGCCTCGAGTTATACTCAAAAAAGCTATTGTAGGGGTTTTAGTTTGGATTTGACTTGGTTGTTTGTTAGTTGCAATAGAAGCATTTTGTGTTTGACAAGACCCAACAACCTCACTAGAACCAGCTTCTTCTATTGTACTCTTCTTGGCAATTCTCTTCTTTTTCTTCCTTTTGTCATTTGCTTCCTCTACTTGGTAGATCCTGGTTGTATCTGCGCAAATAATTGTGGATTGAATTTGAAATAAGTATGTTTGGACCGGTTATATTGTTGCAGGTTGAGTTTCATTATTATTTGATCTCGGTTTTTGCTGCGGACTGTATTAAAAAAAGCATGTGATTATCTGTTAGCATATACAATAGAATATTGCAAAAACAAAAATTGTATTACAAACAAGCAATTTAAGTTTTTCATTTACTACCTTTTGTTTGCATATCAGCATAATCGGCCAATCGTGAGAACTCTTCCTTCCAGTCCCCCATTTCTTTCTTTAACACATTCCTTTTAGCCCTACCACACATTTTCATATGGACATAAAACCAAAGTTCTTCTCTTACCAAGTCTTTCAACTTCTAAAATCAAATATCAGGCTGGGAAATGATTCGTTCCCTAAATCTCTCTCAAGAAACTTCACATTACATAACTTGTTTTTGTTCTTCTTAGAACAAAGGTGCTTAGGTTCATAAATTTTCACTTCAAAATCACCTGAGGCTCCATTGATGCTAGCATAAATAACCCATGGACACTTTGGAGCCTTACACTTAGCACAAGCCTTGCCTGTCTCATTTGGTCGAATCTTCAATTGAACACCTCTATTTGTAGCATAGTCAGATAATGCTTGTCTGAATTGCTTTGTATTTTCAAAGACCATTCCCAGCTTAAACAGAGGGATAGAAGTAGAATCATCGTACCTAACCTTTCTACTTCTTCTCCTCCTTGGAAGATCTACACCTTCGACAACATCCGGATGCAATTCTTCCTTGATGTCCTCACCCCCAGAATTAGAAGAGTCTAAATACTCTTCATCATCACCAATACATCCCTCTATTCGATTAGACCTACGTCTGCCACTATCTTCAAAGCCCAAAATGTTTCCTGCTTCCCCAAATGAAACTTCTGGTATTTTCTTAGACACAGCCCTTTTTTCTTTTCCCTTATCTCCTCACGTGCAGTCTCCCTAATCTTTCGTAATTCTTCCTCCACATCACTCCCATCATTATCAGTTGTTGTACCATCAGACTCATCACCTAAATCAGACCCAGTGGATGAAGAACCATATGAATATCTCTCCTCAGTCTCATCCCCACTTCCAATAACTCCTATTTCAATATTTTCTGCAATCAGTACTTCTTCTCTCTCTTTTCTATTATAACCAAAAGTGTTTCATTATGTGTTCCACCTACTGTTTCGGTCTCTTCTGCCCTCATTTCACTATTAAATTCCATTTGCCCTTTCTTGGTACGTACATCCATGAGAACATGCATCTGGCCACACATAATTACCCCCACATTTTCTTCTATTTCCACATGTTCTATATAAATATCTAACTTATCTCCACATTTCAAATCCTTAGTAAAATTTAACGGCTCTTTTTCATCCGTAACATCAACATAACCCTCCCCGTTTGGATCCATGACATCTATATATTGAATCTCATTATACCCTAAGTCTGCAATATACTCAGTAATTTCAAAAAATGACAACTTATCTAAATCTACAACAAAAGCGACTACTTTTCCACCATAGGCTTTACCTAAACCATTATAAAGTGACCCACCATGATGCACTCGCAAGAAAAAAGTATCTGAAGACATCACTGACAAATGCAAAAAGAATAATTTTAGTGAAAAATGAATCATTCATACAATAAACCCAAAAATACCCTTAATGCATCCTCAAAATCACAAAAAAAAAATCCTAGCCCTTATCATTCTCTGACTTGCAAAGTGCCATCTCCCCAGCTATGCGTCTCCGTTTTGTTCTGATTCAGAAATCCTCAAACCAGTTTGACAGGAGCTGCACAAAAATATTAGACGATTTACTTCAATCATAAAAGTCTAAAATCACTCCACTATACCTCACCGCATTAGGTGAATATAACTTACAACGAATTTACAATGAACTAGTTCTTACCTTAAACACGATTTCTCGAACAAACTTCGCAATCACAAAACCCTAATATTTGAACCACCCAAATGGCTTCGACAACTAGGTCGTACAATACTCAAAATCAATCAACCTTCACACGACCACAAAGAAATCGGAGAACTAAACCCTAGCAAACCGTACCCAGTGACCGAATCTGTGGTGAACACCTTAATGTCCATCGAACCCAAAATCGCTTTTTCAGAGAACCTGCCTTTCAATTTCGATTTTTCGAATGATTATGCCAGCGTGGCAAAGTATTATAGCGTTATTAATCTTGCATGTTTTCTACCTGGAGGAAACCTTATTTCAAAAAAATTGACACTCGTGTGTAGTGCACGCCAATATTCAATCATATTTAAGGGGCTGGTTGATAAAAAATAGTAGTATTAGGGGTTAAGTGATACGATCATAAGTTCAAGGAGCTAACCGATACTTTTAACCAAGTACGAGGGCGGAATATTATTTAACCTTTGTTTATCCACTAACAGTAAATTTGACACAAAAAAAAAAAATGTTAAAAATATTTTTTTTCCAAAAATGTTGAACGGTTCCATTTTCATTTTCTAATATCTTAAACCTACAATAGTATTTTAAAAATATTTCTATATAATAATTTCAATATAATCGTGTTCACTTGCTAACACAATAAGCAAATTCGACATGAATTCATTTATAAACAAATCATAACAGTACGATTATGACACATTTCCAACCACATTCCCTGATGTTTTACAAATTCGTGTCCAAGCAGCATGTAATCACCCATTTTACCACCCTTTAAATAAACTAACACAGAGAAAAAAATAAAATTGAAAAAATGAGATCATGACCCACACTAGTGACGCATTAATGAGGTTAAAATTCGTCGGTGGATTAATGGTTCCAGATTAGTCGCCACTTCTCTTCGCTTGTATTAGAAAATGATACTTTCCAGACCTTAATCAAGTTTAAAGAAGCTACTAATATGGGTATACCTGACAAAAGTACATTATTAGATATGCTTGTTTATTTATTTACTATTAGTTCAAAACTCCGCATCAACCCTCTTAATTAAGCAAACATTTATAAATGCATACACTGGCTAAGAAGAACAAAAATTTCTTAGTTAAGCTGTTTGTCCTGGATATGTTAAAACTGACATGAATTGCAATACTGGAGTTTTGAGTGCTCTTGCAGGAGCTCAAGGTCCTGTCAGATTGGCTCTCTTGCCTCCTGGTGGTGGTTCTGTTGTTTTCTTCTAAAGAAATGATGTTTCAAGCTTTTGATGTGTTTAGATTTTTATGTTTTCACTCTACTGAGATATAAGTAGCAAGGGTTAGGTAGAAGTTTGACTACTTATAATGTTACTGTCTCAGTTCAGGTCATTAAAAGAAAACAGTTGAATGATAAATGTCATGAAACTTATTTGCCAAGTTGCCACTGTTTGTGTGCATGGCATCCAAGTGTTGGAAATGTTCTATAAATGAGCTTACAAGTGTTGATAGTCTCACAAAACAATACATTGTCACATTATAGATCCATTTTCATTTCATAACAATTCTGAGAAACAAAAAACCTAAGCAAGAATGGAAGAAGCATCAACATTTCTTGCATCCAAGAGATATGCAGTGGTTACAGGAGCAAACAAGGGGATTGGATTTGAAATATGTAAGCAATTAGCTTCAAAGGAGATTATGGTGGTGTTAACAGCAAGAGATGAGAAGAGAGGACTCGAAGCTGTTGAGAAACTCAAACAATCAGGTCTCTCTGATTATATCATCTTTCATCAGCTTGATGTCACAGATCCTGCAAGCGTTGCTTCTCTTGCAGAATTCATCAAAGCTCAATTTGGGAAACTTGATATTCTGGTAAGAGACTGGAAAACTGTACTGCAGAACTGATTCTGTTATACCCTTTTAAGTATTTTGAAGTGTTTGATGAGTGAAAATATGTTCCAGGTGAATAATGCAGGAATTGGTGGAGCAGTTTTAGACTCTGATGCATTTGTTAAAGCCTTTGAAGTTTCTGGTGGTTGGGTTAGTTGATCAAAACTCAGTTTGCTGTTTGTCTTCTGATTTGAAAGTTAACTAGGTTTTATGAATGCAGCCAAAAGAAGAACATTGGAAAGGATTAGTGACTCAAACTTCCAATGCTGCTGAGGATTGTCTTCAGACTAATTACTACGGCGCGAAACGAATGGTAGAAGCACTTATCCCTCTGCTACAATCATCAGATTCACCCAGAATTGTGAATGTTGCTTCTCTTCTAGGATTGTTAAAGGTAGAATTCAACCTTCATTCAAATATTTCAGCTATGCAGTGTCTGTTTGGTTTGATTGACTTTTAACTTTTGACATTTAAAAGCTATTTTGTATGATAAGAAGCATTTCTAAAAAAGATAAAGTTTTCTGAAAATACTCAACCTAACCATTAACTTTTGTATGATAGGAAGTATGATTCATACTTCTCTTTTTCCCAAACAAAAGTTAAAAACAGGTCTATTTGACTCTAAGAAACCTAACCAACCTGAATACTCAAAAGGGTTTTTGCTAATTTATCCAGAACATTCAAAACGAATCAACAAAAGCCATATTAAGTGACATCGAAAGCCTAACAGAAGAAAAAATCGATGGAGTGTTGCGCAAGTTTCTGCAGGATTTCCAACAAGGTTCATTGGAAAGTGAAGGTTGGCCTGCATATCTATCTGCTTACATGGTCTCAAAAGCTACGCTAAATGCATACACAAGAATAGCAGCTAATAAGTATCCGGGAATCAAGATCAATTCGGTTTGTCCTGGATTTGTGAAAACTGACATTACTTGTAATACAGGCTTTCTCACGGCTGCTGAAGGTGCTCAAAACGCTGTCAGGTTGGCTCTTCTTCCACTAGATGGACCTTCTGGGCTTTTCTTTTATCAGAGCAATGTTTCATGCTTTTGATCTTCTTGTGTCTGCTTCCAATAATTGCTGTAATCTGTCCAGTGACTTGGAGCTTCATGTTCCGAATCCTATTTGAACATTGCTTTTTAAAATTGTTGTCATCCTAAAAAGAATTAATGGTCCGATATCCTATAGATTTAATTAGATTTTATTTTATATTCGACGTGAGCCGTTAAAATTACAATCAACGGTTTACAGTAACTGGTAGAATAGATAAAGATAAGTGAAGTGAAATAAGAACAAAAACTGAGCCTTACAAGCAGAAAGCGAAAAAAAATGGGGTTATCAGCATCAAAGCGAGCGAATCGGTGGCTAACAAAATCGTCAGAGTTCAACTCAGCCTGCGACTCGGCCTACACTCACTGCCTTTCTCTAACTCAACACGCCTTCAACGGTCTCCTCCCATATCAACTACTAACCGCCTCCGACCACATCCACTCTTACCTCCTCTCACACCATTCACCCATCATCAACCGCGTACCCACCCCTCCTACTCGAAACCAAGTCGACTCCGCCTATCGAAAACTCACCGCCGCCACTCACGACGATTCGTCGGATGATGTCGACGTCATCGGATCGACTCGGTTCAAGGAGTGGGCTGTGGTGTTATACGTCGACGCTGCTGTTAACAACGCGGGAAAAGCTCTGTTGAGTCGGATTCTGATTGGTGTTGTTGGAATCGCAGGAATTGGAGCTGTTACTCGGTCGCCTAAACAGCTTGTTGGGACGGCGATTGGTGGATACGCGCTTGGTGTCGCGTGTTCGATTTACTTCAGCTTATCTGGTGGCTCTGGTTAGTTACTGGATTTTGTTGTAAAAGATAATATATATTTTATTTTTAAATGTTGAATTTGTGGTCTAATTGACAGTCCAAGTCTACTTTTTTTGAACGCAGATTTTGTTGATTATATAGTATATAAGATATATAGATGTAATGGTGTGTGTATGTGTGTTTTGTGGTATTTAGAAGAGATTGAGTTGTTTTGTTTTCTTTGTGATGAAATGAAAGTGAAAGTATATGAGCCATCAGCAGCAAAATTGGAACTCTTTTAGAATTGTGTTACTAGTTGCAAAAGTTCAATTTGAAATGAAGTTTGTTTGGGATTATGTAGAAGCTATTTTCAGAAAAGCTCTTGGAGATTTATCCAACTCCAAGTTATGGTGTGAAAGAAGATAGTCAAGTCAACAAAAGAAATATAATAATGTACAATAATTGTACAGCTTGGTACTTGCATGGCATAACTTACTATATATAAATATAGGGCATTGAATTACTTAAACAGACCAAAATCATATAAGCAATCTCACAAATCATGGAAAATCCAGCTCAGAGGTTTCACTCTCTTCTCTACAAAATATATTAGTTTTCTTTCTCTTATGTAGTCTAAACAAAATTCAATGTTTTATTTTCATTTCAGGTATGCAGTAGTTACAGGATCAAACAAAGGGATTGGTCTTGAGATAGTGAAGCAACTGGCTTCAAATGGAATTACAGTAGTTCTAACATCAAGAGATGTGAAGAGAGGACTTGAAGCTGTTGAGAAACTGAAAGCAGAAGTTGATGATATTAAAGTGGTTTTTCATCAGCTTGATGTTACAGATCCTGCTAGTATTGCTTCTCTTGCTGATTTCATCAAAACACAGTTTGGGAAACTAGACATCTTGGTAATATCATAACTGATTATGATTTTTATTAATATTTTGGGTTTGTGATGTGATGTGAGAAGATGTGGATTTTTTTTTTTTTTTTTTTTTTTCTGGCAGGTGAATAATGCAGGAGTTGGTGGACTCATATTAGACTCTGATGCTTTCACCAGACACACCAAACTTTCTGGTAGCTTTGTAAGTTTTTAGAGGCAAATTGTGATTTGAATACATGTGTTAGTTTTGTGGTAGGTAATTGAAATTATAGTTTTGTTGAATGTAGCCACAAGGAGAAGATGCTTGGAATGAAATTGCTATTCAAACATCAGAAGCAACAAAAGAGTGTCTTGACATTAACTTCTATGGTGCAAAAAGAATGGTCAACAGTCTTCTTCCTCTCCTTCAATTATCAGACTCTCCAAGGATCATTAATCTCTCATCTTTTCTTGGATTAATGAAGGTAAACCGTTTTTCGTATCCAATCTTAAGTTTTAAATTAAGTAGGGTCTTTAATATGGATAATCACTAGTACATGTTATATTTTTCAGCACATAGCAAATGAAGAAGTGAAGAAAACATTGAGCAATGTTGAGGATCTAACAGAAGAGAAAGTAGATGATGTTGTGAACAAGTTTTTGAAAGATTTTGAAGAAGGCTCATTAGAGAAACAAGGTTGGCCAACTCATATATCTGCTTACATTGTCTCAAAAGCATGTCTTAATGCATATACCAGAATTCTTGCCAAACAGAACCCAAATATTCTGGTCAACTGTGTTTGTCCAGGTTTTATCAAAACTGATATGACTTGTAATAATGGTCTTTTCACTACTGTTGAAGGAGCTAAACATCCTGTGAGATTGGCTCTTTTGCCTAATGATGGACCTTCAGGTTGCTTCTTCAGTCAACATGAACTATCCACCTTCTGATCATGATATTGTAGTTTTGTAATGTTTGGTTTCATGATGTATGTGATTGAATTGGATTGAGTATCAATGTATTACTGGATATTTTCTATATAATAAATGGTTATGGACATGACTTATATACTCTCTTTACATTGAACCATGCAAGGAACAATACAAAACTATCATCAAATTCAACAGATAAATTCAAGACTTTTATGATTATTTTATGCAGGAACATTGACATTTTTCTGATAGAAATCTTTACAGCTTGCACATAAAACTATATAATAATGCTAACTTCATGATCAATGGGAACAGAATCAGATAAAATCAAATTTAATGGACAATTAGGTCACTGTGTCTATCATAAAATATCATTTTGCCAAACTAATGACCTAATATGTTACTTTGTATTGATAAATTAAATCCTGAAAAAAATTGTTCATATAATTCAATCACAAGCTTTTAATCTCTCACTAACAGATGGAGAAGTCATCAGTTGAAGATCGAAGATATGCAATTGTTACTGGTTCAAACAAAGGGATTGGTTTTGAAATAGTGAAGCAATTGGCTTCAAATGGAATCAAAGTGGTTTTAACATCAAGAGATGTGAAGAGAGGACTTGAAGCTGTTGAGAAACTAAAAACAGATGTTGGTTTATCTGATAAAGTTGTTTTTCATCAGCTTGATGTCACAGATCCTTCTAGTATTGCTTCTCTTGTTGGCTTCATCACAACCCAGTTTGGCAAACTAGATATCTTGGTAGTATTTCATTGTCTTTTCACTTGTTGGGTATGATTTATTTGGTGAATTATGATGTCTAAAGTTGAATAGTTGGAATTTTACAGGTTAATAATGCAGGAATTGCTGGTGCTATATTAGATGCTGATCAATACACAGCTGCTACTCAACTTGTTGGTGGTGATTTTGTAAGTTGTTTATTCATATATGAATAATTGACTAATATAATTGTTAAACTAGTATATATTTACTTATGTTCATTACATTTAGTTGTGTTTTTCAATAGTTAGAACACTATGCTGATTGTGAATGCAGCCAGATGAAGACAAATATTGGAAAAAAATTGAGATTCCATCACTGGAAGGTGCAAAAGAATGTCTAAACACAAACTACTATGGCGCGAAAAGAATGGTTGAAGCATTCATTTCTCTTCTGCAACTATCTGATTCACCAAGAATTGTCAATGTTTGATCTTTGAAAGGACAGTTAATGGTAAAAGAATACATCAGTTTGTTTACATATTATTCTTTTTTGGTTATAAACATCAACTGAAGTTGTTTTTTATGGAAAAAAAAACACAGTATGTATCGAACGAATCCATCAGGCGAACATTAGATGAACCTGAGAGGCTTAAAGAAGAGAAAATAGATGACTTAGCAGATAAGTTTTTAAAGGATTTTGAAGAAGGAAAGCTGGAGAAAGAAGGTTGGCCTACTTATCTATCAGCTTACACTATTTCAAAAGCTTTTATGAATGCATACACAAGGATTTTCGCAGTGAAGTACCCTAATGTTCTGGTGAATTGTGTGTGTCCTGGGTTTGTGAAAACTGATATTACTTGTGATAATGGAGTGTTTAGTACTGTTGAAGGTGCTTTAGGACCTTTGAGATTAGCTCTACTGTCAAATGATGGGCCTTCTGGGTGTTTCTTTAGTAGGTTTATGAAGATGGAAAAGTTTTAGGTCGGTGTGCCTATTGAAATTGCTTCTACTTTTAACTTTCCAACGTAGAAAAAAAAAAGTAGAAGCTTCTGATTTCCTCTAGAAATGCTTTTGGAAGGTTAAAAACTCTGCAAGTAGCTATTCAAACACCATCCTAAATAGCTTTCAGAAGCCCGTCTAAATAAGTTGTGTTTTGTAATAATCTTGGTTGATTTGTACCAATTGACTGTTGAAAGTAAAAATTGTGTTGCAAGCTTTTGAATGGCTGTTGAGGACCTAATTTTAGGGATTTGAATACTAGTCAAATCTTCGTAACTTGACCGATAAGTAAAGCAACAGCTCTGACTTGTACAGCAAGCAATCTCAGATTTGACCTAACTTCAGCCGCAAAATACCCAAATCTGCCCCCAAACAGTCCACACACACTCACCGATAGATATGAATTAGGTCACCTTAATTAGGGTTCGCTAATTCTCTAGAGATTAGGTTATTAGCCTTCACCCTAGCCCAAGCACTTGGTAGTTAGCCAAGAAGCCGAATAGATAATCTAGAGTCAAGGTAGTTAGCCTTTCTTCTAGCCCAAGCAACTGGTTATTAGCCGAGAAGCCGAAAAAGATAATTAGAGAATATTCTCAATATTATTGATATCTGATCTGAATTGAATCAATGAAACTACATAAATCAGCCCTTTATATAGGCTAATATTATGCCCTAAAAATAAGGAAAACCTAATGAAATACAAATAGGAAAACTAATAAAAGTAAAATAACTAAAACAAAACCTAATAGGAATTAAAATACTAACTAACCCTAATTTGAAATAGAAATAATTAAACCCTAATTATTAGGTTCTCATCATTTGGCCTATATAAAGAGGTCTAGTCTATTGTAGAGATTATCAATTCATTCATCAATAAAACTGAGAGTTTTCTCTAATTATCTCTTTCGGCTTCTCGGCTAATAACCAGTTGCTTGGGCTAGAAGAAAGGCTAACTACCTTAACTCTAGATTATCTATTCGGCTTCTTGGCTAACTACCAAGTGCTTGGGCTAGGGTGAAGGCTAATAACCTAATCTCTAGAGAATTAGCGAACCCTAATTAAGGTGACCTAATTCACATCTATCGGTAAGCGTGTGTGGACTGTTTACGAGGAGAATGACATTGACCTAATGGCTGTCAGTGGGATTGAATGGAGAATTTGGGATAAGCTTCGGGAAGCTGTCAAAATAGACTCTACGACTCTTGAAATATGCCAAAAGATACAAGATCAAGGTGTTGGGGCTGAAAGGTACCATATAAAAGATGGCTTGTTGTTCTATAAAAATCGGGTATATGTGCCGCGAGTACCAGGACTACGAGAAGAGATCCTTGGTCACTTTCATAGCAGTAAAGAAGGAGGTCATTCAGGGCTAAGAACATATATGCGAATTAAAAATTTATTTTATTGGGAAGGACTTAAAAGTGCAGTAACGACCCTTGTAGCAGAGTGCGATACTTGCCAAAAGGTGAAATATGATCAAAGACGGCCAGCGGGGTTGTTACAACCATTGCCTATTCCTGAACAAATTTGGGAAGACATAACTATGGATTTCGTGGAAGGTCTTCCTAATAGTGGTGGATATGAGTCAATTCTCGTGGTAGTAGATCGCTTAAGTAAGAGTGCTCATTTTATTCCTCTTAAGCATCCATTTACGGCGAAGAGCATTGCTAAGTTGTTCGTGGAAAATGGTAAAGTTACATGGACTTCCGAAGAGTATTGTGACTGATCGTGCAAAGTTATTTATGAGCTCTTTTTGGCAGGAATTATTTTCGTTGCAGGGCAGCAAGTTAAAAGCTAGTTCATCTTATCATCCACAAACCGATGGACAAACAGAGGTGGTTAATAGGACTCTAGAGCAATACTTGCGGTGTTATTGTCATGATGAACAACGTAAATGGAAAGAGTACATTGCATGGGCTGAATATTGGTACAACACAACTCATCATGCTACTATCAAAACCAGTCCATTTGAATTGGTGTATGGCAGGCCTCCACCTAGTTTAATTGCTTATAACAAAGGCACAACTTGTAATGAGGAAGTTGAGCAAGAATTAATCTTAAGAGATGAAATGTTGAGGCGTGCAAAGACTGAGCTTGAGAAGGCCCAACTGAGGATGAAGAAGTATTATGACTTAGGGAGAAGGAGTGAGGAATTTGAGCCTGGAGAATATGTCTATTTGAAACTTCAACCATATCGACAGAAGTCCATGAAAAAGAAGTTCAATGTTAAATTGTCTCAAAGGTTCTATGGGCCATTCAAAGTGTTAGGCAAGATAGGAAATGTTGCCTATAAGTTAGAATTGCCACCGACTGCTCGACTCCATCCTGTCTTTCATGTGACGGCATTGAAGAAAAGAGTTGGTGATCCTAAGCTTGTGGTAGATGACTTACCCATATTTGATGACGAGGGTCAGATGATTCTCCAACCTAAGAAGGCGATGGAGTATAAAACTTTGTGGAAAAAGCATGAAAAAAGGAGAATTTGGATGGTTCTAATTCAATGGCAAGGGCTGCCTATGGAGGAAGCTACATGGGAGGACTATGATGAGATCGTCATAAGGTTCCCAGAGTTTGTCCTTGAGGGCAAGGACGTTCTTAAAGACCGGGGGAATGTTGAAGATCAATGTAGAAGGTCAAAAAGAGTGAGTCGCAAGTAAAGTATAATCAGGCATATTCCTAAATTTAGTTTGTCCTATTTTATTTAGGTTTTAGTTTTCTATTTTATTTAGATTTAGAATTTGCTTATTCAATTATTCCTAGTTAAATTAGATTTCCTTTTCCAAGTTAGACTTGATTTCTTTTATGTTGGCCTATATAAAGAGGTCTAGTCTATTGTAGAGATTATCAATTCATTCATCAATAAAACTGAGAGTTTTCTCTAATTATCTCTTTCGGCTTCTCGGCTAATAACCAGTTGCTTGGGCTAGAAGAAAGGCTAACTACCTTGACTCTAGATTATCTATTCGGCTTCTTGGCTAACTACCAAGTGCTTGGGCTAAGGTGAAGGCTAATAACCTAATCTCTAGAGAATTAGCGAACCCTAATTAAGGTGACCTAATAATTAGGGTTTAATTATTTCTATTTCAAATTAGGGTTAGTTAGTATTTCAATTCCTATTAGGTTTTGTTTTAGTTATTTTACTTTTATTAGTTTTCCTATTTGTATTTCATTAGGTTTTCCTTATTGTTGAGGACCTAATTTTAGGGATTTGAATACTAGTCAAATCTTCGTAACTTGACCGATAAGTAAAGCAACAGCTCTGACTTGTACAGCAAGCAATCTCGGATTTGACCTAACTTCAGCCGCAAAATACCCAAATCTGCCCCCAAACAGTCCACACACACTCACCGATAGATATGAATTAGGTCACCTTAATTAGGGTTCGCTAATTCTCTAGAGATTAGGTTATTAGCCTTCACCCTAGCCCAAGCACTTGGTAGTTAGCCAAGAAGCCGAATAGATAATCTAGAGTCAAGGTAGTTAGCCTTTCTTCTAGCCCAAGCAACTGGTTATTAGCCGAGAAGTCGAAAAAGATAATTAGAGAATATTCTCAATATTATTGATATCTGATCTGAATTGAATCAATAAAACTACATAAATCAGCCCTTTATATAGGCTAATATTATGCCCTAAAAATAAGAAAAACCTAATGAAATACAATAAAAGTAAAATAACTAAAACAAAACCTAATAGGAATTGAAATACTAACTAACCCTAACTTAAAATAGAAATAATTAAATCCTAATTATTAGGTTCTCATCAATGGCATATTTGAATCTGATTGTCAATCCCATCTGCTACAGATAAAGATGTTTTTACCCCACTTGAATTAGCCGCCACCATTGTTACATGAAAAAAAATCTAACTACTATTGTTATTGTTTCACATGACACAGACCAAATACATCTTCTTTACTTTCATCTTTCCAGACGTCAAAATAGAATATAACACAATTTCACTAGTTAAAATCCTTTTAACCTGAACTTACTCATAATTCACTCAACTGCTATATATATGCATACATTTTTGTTTTTGAAACCGCACTATCTCTAAACTTGATCATCAACTATGGAAGAAACAAAAGGGTAAAATTTTCTTATCTTGGTTCCATAATTTCACAATATGGCTGCGAAAGTTTCGACTAAAGTTGACTATTCTATCTGTTCAGGTATGCAGTAGTTACAGGATCAAACAAAGGGATAGGGTTTGATATATGTAAGCAATTAGCTTTAAATGGGTTCATAGTAGTGTTAACTGCTAGAGATGTGAAAAGGGGTCTTGAAGCTGTTCAGAAATTGAAAGAATCTGGTCTAAACAATGTCTTATTTCATCTGCTTGATGTTGCTGACCCTGCTACTATCCAACCATTAGTAGATTTTGTCACTAGTCAATTTGGAAAGCTTGATATTCTGGTAACAAAAGTTCTCTCTTTTTGTCCTCATTATGTATACAAAAAAACTGTGCTGCAAATAGACATGGGAAATGTTTTTACTTTTCGAAAGGTTAACAATGCAGGGATTTCTGGGATTTCTGTTGCAACTACACATGAATTTAGTGATATTGTAGCTGCTACTCAGGTATTTCTCTTATGCAGTTGAGTTGGTGAAGAGATAAAACTTTTCAACTTAAAATCAGTTGGATGAACTTCTGATTTTGTTGATTTGATAGGTAGGTGAATCGCGTAATTGGAATGAATTTATGTCACAAACTTATGACTTAGCTGTTCAATGCTGCGAAACAAACTATTATGGAGTGAAAAGAATGTGTGAAGCACTTATACCTATTCTTCAACTATCTAATTCTCCAAGAATCATTAATGTTTCTTCCATTGCGGGAATGTTAAAGGTAATACATTCACCATCCTAGTTTAAAATTAATGAGTGTGGATATTTCTACATGACAGTGCTTATGAAGTTAAAATGATTTGTTTTAGAATGTAAAGAATGAATGGGCTAAAGGGACGTTAGAAGATGCTGAGAATCTTACAGAAGAGAAGATAGATGAGGTATTGAAAGAGTTTCTTAAAGATTTCAAAGAGGGCTCATTGGGAGCCAAAGGCTGGCCTAAAGCCATGTCTGCTTACATGATGTCAAAGGCATCAGTGAATGGCTACACAAGAATTTTGGCTAAGAAGTTTCCGAGTTTCTGCATCAATTGTGTTTGTCCTGGCTATGCCAATACAGACATCAACCTCCACTCTGGCCCGTTAACTGTGGAGGACGCCGCAGACAGCATCATGAAGTTAGCTCTGATGAGCAATGAGGGCCCTTCTGGTCTTTTCTTTAATAGAAAAGAATTGTCCCCATTTTGAGTAAGCTTATCTTTTGACTGATGGTCATATGTAATGTTATGTAGTGTGAAAAGTTGTCATGTTGTGAAAAAAATAAGTACATGACTTTTTTATTGATATCTATACAAAGCTTTTGTATATTTAGTGCAATGGATAAACACAACAGATCCTATGTGAAAGCAACTTCAATCTTCTGCTGTTTCCATCATTGACTCACCTACAATTCTGAATGCAGACTCTGTCCTAACTGCAGAAAATGTTAAATTTATATCACTGAGGGCTATTTGAATGGATATCAATACATTGTCAAATGTTCGAACCGGGTCCGTAAGGTAAAACTGTTGAAGTAATGATGTTTTACTGTAATGATGACAAGGCTAGAGTATAGTTTTTGGTTTTATGATTACCCATACTCTACCGTATTGGAAAAGTATATGTAATGATGTTATCTTAGATGTTAAGTTTATCTCTTTGTATTCCCTCTATATATTTTGAAATGAAAAGCTGCAAAGTAGTAGTCTGCATATTTTGGTTCATAATTTTGGTTTCTTTGTTTGCTCTGTTTTTTGTTAAACCACAAACCAAAAGCCAACAATTGGTATCAGAGCACTTCTAATCTTAGAGGGCCTGTGATTTCAAAAGAGAGAAACAAGTAAGGTTTCTTTACACTCAAACACATGACGACCAACAACACATCTGCTCCTCCACTCCCCACCTTCAATGGCGAAAACTATCAAGTTTGGGCAGTGAAAATGAAAACTCATTTGAGAGGTCTTGGTTTGTGGCAATGGGTTGAAACAGAGAAGCAAGTATTACCTTTGGGAGAGAATCCAACTCTCAACCAAATTAGAATCCATGAAGAAGAAGTTGCAAAATCTCCAAAAGCTCTGTCATATATACAAGCTGCAGTATCAGAAATAATTTTCACAAGGATTATGACTTGTGAAACTCCAAAAGAGGCTTGGGATAAACTACAAGAGATGTACATGGGTAGTGAAAGGACAAAGCAAATGCAGATTTTGAACTTCAAGAGAGAGTTTGAAGTTTTGAGGATGAAATGATGAAACCATTAATATGCAGATCGACTCATGGAAGTTGTCAATAAAATCAGACTCCTTGGTGAAGATTTATCAGACCAGAGAGTTGTTGAGAAGGTTCTGGTGAGTCTGCCTGAAAGATTTGAGTCTAAAATATCTTCTCTCGAGGACTCAAAGGATTTGACAAAGATTTCATTGTCTGAGCTTGTTCATGCTTTTCAAGCTCAAGAGCAAAGGAGATCTATGAGACAAGAAAAACCAGTTGAAGGAGCTTTACTCGCAAAGCAAAAGGGGAAAGCTCAAGTTGGTGATAAGAAGCAGTTTGGTGACAAGAAAGACAAGGAGAGGAATGAAGGTCAAGACAGTAGAGCTGGGTTTAAAAATGGAGGTAAGAAAAATTATCCTCCATGCTCACTGCAAGAGAAAAGGTCATTCAGATAACTATTGCTGGTATAGACCGAATGTGCAATGCAGATCGTGTAAGCAGTTTGGCCATGTTGAGAGAGTATGTAAAAGGAAAAATGAGCAGCAAGGACAGCAGACACGCTCATCAGAAAATCAGTAGCAACATCATCAAGTTGAAGAGTTATTTGTTGCTACATGTTATGCAACAAATAATACTACAACAGATACATGGCTTGTTGACAGTGGGTGTACAAATCACATGACACCAAATGAGCAACTTTAAGGAGTTAGATGAATCATACAAGTCAAAAGTGAAGGTTGGAAATGGAGATTTACTTGATGTCAAAGGCAGAGGCGTAGTTGCAGTAGAGACGTCAAAAGGTACAAAATACATAACTGATGTGTTATTTGTGCCTGAGATTAGTATCAGTTTTGTTGAGTGTGGGTCAAATGCTTGAAAAGAATTACTCTTTGCATTTCCATAATATGTCCTGCACTATCGTTGATCAAAATGGTTGTGAGCTGATGACTATAAATATGAGAGATAAAGGGTTCCCAATCAAATGGCAAGACCAGTTTTTCATGTTAGTAACACATTGGCAAATGAATCTACTCTATGGCATAGAAGATTTGGTCACTTTCATTTTGCAGCACTCAAGCATTCACATCAAAAATGCTTTACTCAAGATCTGTCTCTAATCACTGGGTGATGGGATCAAAGTGTGTCAAGTATGTCAATTTGGAAAACAAAGCAGGCTGCCATTTTCGAGCAACAGAGCGTGGAGAGCTACGGAAAAACTTCAGTTGGTTCATTCAGATGTATGTGGACCATTCAAAACAGCCTCGCTTAACGGAAGTAAGTATTTCATCTTATTTATAGATGATTTTAGATTTTGTTGGGTATACTTCTTGAAGCAAAAATTTGAGGTTGCTGGTGTATTTTCCAAGTTTAAAATCTTGGTAGAAAATCAATCAAATGGGAACATCAAAGTGGTGAGATCAGATAACGGTTCTGAGTATACCTCTAACAAGTTTGACAGATTCTGTGTTGAAGCGGGCATACATCATCAGTTAACAACACCTTACTCTCCTCAGCAGAATGGAGTAAGTGAAAGGAAAAACAGAACTGTTATGGAGATGGCCAGATGTTTGCTTTTTGAGAAAGGAATGCCAAAAAGCTTCTGGGCAGAAGCTGTAAACACAGCAGTGTATCTACTTAACAGGCTGCCTATTAAAGCTGTTCAAAAGACTCCATTTGAAGCTTGGTATGGAGTGAAACCGGCAGTTGGGCATTTGAGAATATTTGGGAGTCTCTGTTACACACATGTACCTAGTGTTAAAAGAGACAAACTTGATAAGAAGGCTGCTGTTGGGATTTTTGTTGGTTATAGTTCAGCTTCAAAAGGCTACAGAGTATATGATGTGGAGACCAAAAGGGTGTTAGTTAGCAGAGATATCAAATTTGATGAGGATGCTAAGTGGAGTTGGGATATAAGTGAGAAAGAAGCTGTTGAACAACAAGAAGTTGGAGGGTCTTTTGATCAAGCAGAAGACAACTCAGATTCAGATGATGAAATTGCTGTGAGAGGAACCAGATCACTTGCTGATATATATAACAGATGTAATATTGCTGTTTTGGAACCTTCATGTTATGTTGAAGCTTCTAAAAGTGAAGAATGGAAAGCTGCCATGCAAGAGGAGCTGAATATGATTGAGAAAAATGAAACATGGAGTTTAGTTGACAGACCAGAAAACCAGAAAGTGATTGGGGTGAAATGGGTTTTCAAAGTCAAGCACAACTCTGATGGTTCTATCAACAAGCTCAAAGCAAGGTTAGTTGTCAAGGTTACTCACAAGAATATGGGGTTGATTTACTGATACTTTCGCTCCTGTGGCAAGACATGATACAATAAGGCTGTTAATTGCTTTAGCAGCTCAAAATGGTTGGAAAATTTTCCAACTTGATGTGAAGTCCGCCTTCTTAAATGGAGTTCTTGAGGAAGATGTATATGTTGAAGTACCAGAAGGTTCTCAAAAATCAGCAGATGGTGATAAGGTGTATAAGCTTCATAAAGCTTTATATGGATTGAAACAAGCTCCTAGAGCTTGGTACAGCAGAATTGATGATTATTTGAGAAGTCTTGGGTTTAGCAGAAGCATGAATGAACATACTCTTTATGTGAAACATGAGGTTAGTGATCATTTAATTGTTTCTTTGTATGTTGATGATTTGCTTGTGTTAGGAAACAATTCAATTTTGATTGAGAAGTTTAAGAAGGATATGAGGAAGATGTTTGAGATGACTGATCTTGGTGAGATGTCCTATTTTCTTGGTTTGTAGGTTTATCAAACAACCTGGAATTTTCATTTGTCAAAAGGAATATGCAAATGAAATATTGAAAAAATTCAGCATGGAGAATTCGAAGTCTGTGAATACTCCTCTGGTGCAGAATGAGAAATTGAGCAAAGAGGATGGAGCAAGCAAGGTTGATGGAGGAGTTTACAGAAGTTTAATTGGTTGTTTGCTGTATTTGACAGCAACAAGACCTGATATAATGTTTGCAGCTGGGTTATTGTCTAGATTTATGCAGTGTCCAAGTGAGTTGCACTTCAAAGCTGCAAAAAGGGTGCTGAGATACATCAAGGGAACTGCTGACTATGGAATCTGGTTCAAAAAATCAAATGGGTTGAAGCTGATATGTTATACCGATAGCGATTGGGCTGGTTCACTTGAAGACATGAAAAGCACATCAGGTTATGTTTTCTTTTTAAACTCAGGTGCATTTAGCTGGAACTCAAAGAAGCAGGATTTGGTTGCCCAATCAACTGCTGAAGCAGAGTATATAGCAGCTGCTGCTGCTGCGAATCAAGTTGTTTGGCTTCGAAAAATATTATCTGATTTGAAACAGAAACAAGAAGAAGCTACAGAGGTGTTTTGTGACAACCAGTCAGCTGTAGCTATGGCAAAAAATCCGGTTTTTCATGGTAGAACCAAGCATATCAAAATTAAGTATCATGCTGTGAGGGAAGCTGAGAAGGAGAAGCAGATCAGATTGGAGCATTGTAAGTCAGAGATGCAAGTTGTAGATATTCTCACAAAAGCATTGCCAAAACAGAGGTTTGAAACTTTGAGATGTATGCTTGGTGTTTCCAGCAAAAACATCATGGAGGAGTGTTGAAGTAATGATGTTTTACTGTAATGATGACAAGGCTAGAGTATAGTTTTTGGTTTTATGATTACCCATACTCTACCGTATTGGAAAAGTATATGTAATGATGTTATCTTAGATGTTAAGTTTATCTCTTTGTATTCCCTCTATATATTTTGAAATGAAAAGCTGCAGAGTAGTAGTCTGCATATTTTGGTTCATAATTTTGGTTTCTTTGTTTGCTCTATTTTTTGTTAAACCACAAACCAAAAGCCAACAAAAACTAAGACAACAACGGTTGAACACAGGCAAGAAACCTTCAACTTTCTGGATATAAGGAATACAAATTGATTATTAGATGTTTGTAGACATTCTGCAATTTAAATATGCAAATGGCGAATGAGTCTTTACAATAATCATTTATTATTAACAGAAACACTTACGTGTGAGTTTCTACTTTCATATTAAAATATGAAGCTTAATAGACTATAAGAACCAAATGATGCATTAACATTAACTCACACTAAATCTTCTCATTTCACAAACTCAAAACACATTTATATCCCAGTTTTCCATCAATGGCAGACTTGACAAAAAGGTAACATCGTATGCTGAAATTCACTTCCAGGCTTTATTTGTCATTCAATAAAGTCTCTGATCGGTCTGTGTACATGCATTTTTAAGGTATGCAGTTGTTACAGGAGCAAACAAAGGGATTGGGTTTGAAACAGTAAGACAACTGGCTTCAAATGGGATAATGGTAGTATTAACTGCAAGAGATGAGAAAAGAGGACTTGAAGCACTTGAAAAACTCAAAGAATCTGGTCTATCTGATCATGTCATGTTTCATCAGCTTGATGTGTCTGATTCCGTCAGTGTAGCTTCTCTTGCAGGCTTCATCAAAACCAAATTTGGAAAACTTGACATCTTGGTATATTTTGAATGTTCTAATCTATTGATTACACTAAACTGCTCAGCTTTTGTGGCTAATGATGTGAACACTGATGAGATTGGTGTGATGTTGAACAGGTGAACAGTGCAGGAATTGGTGGGATTACAGTAGACAATGATGCTTTAGCAAATGCTGCATCTGCTACTGAGGGTGATACTCCAGTTGATTTAACTAAAATCATGACTCAAACATACCAGCTAGCCGAAGAATGCCTGAACACAAACTATTATGGTGCTAAACAAGTAACCAAGGCACTTCTTCCCCTACTTGAGTTATCTGATTCGCCAAGAATTGTTAATCTCACCTCCTCTGTGGGAATCCTAAAGGTAATACTAATACAGCAGTATATAAAGTAACCCCATTTCACTATTGGTTTTCATTATGGTATACATGCATGAAGCAATACATATTGACACAACTTCTGTCGTGTTATTTCTTGATTATCAGAATATTCCTAATGAATGGGCTAAAGGGGTGTTGAGTGACACCACAAACCTCACAGAAGAGAGAGTTGATGAGGTTTTGAGGGTGTTTATGAATGATTTCAAGGAGGGTTCATTAGAAACCAAAAGCTGGCCTTATCCACTCTCAGCTTATATACTGTCAAAAACTGCAATCAATGCATACACTCGAACTCTTGCCGAAAAATATCCAAACTTCTGTGTCAATTGTGTTTGTCCTGGCTATGTCAAAACAGATATAAACTACAATACAGGTTTCATGTTTGTTGAAGACGGCGCGGCTGGTCCAGTGAGGTTAGCTTTGCTGCCTAATGGTGGTCCTTCTGGTTGTTTCTTTTCTCGCGAAGAACTATCATCCTTTTAAGCCAGAATCATTGCAGAAGTTGGAGTTTGATGTGTGAAAGTTTACTTGTTTTCCTTTGTATTTGTTTGATAGACAATGAAGTTATATTGGATTGTTGTAATGTAATTTTTTGTTCAACTAATAAGAATGTTACAATCGCACCAAATTGTGTCAATGATCTTATCTACCACAGTGGTTTTATACTCTTTTCCAATGATTAAACAATGTTGTCAAGGTCTAATATGCATTAACAAAATTACATTACTACAAAGCTTGAATTGAATGTAACAAAATTGATAAAATTTAGTAGTTCCAGGTTGATATGTGAAACTCTTGTTCATTTTACTTTCTATATTGTCTGATGAATCAGTGAAACTGTTACATTATCACATGTTTGATGAGTGCAATCTTATTCATTTTCCTTTGTATTGTTTGAGGGACAGTGAGTGAATGTGATGTGATTTGTTGTGTGGGATTGTTTGTTGTAATGAAATTGTTAAGTTGATAAGTCTATGTTAACATTATCTGCTTATGTTGATAAGTCCATTTCAAGTTCTAAATACTTGTAACAAGGCCACATATTTGATGGGTGATTTCAAATGCTTCCTTATTTGATTTTTCTACCTTATTTTTCAATATAAATAAATGATAGAAAGTATGGAAGATAAGGCTTCTTGACACTTGATAGTCAATGGAAGGAACAAAGAGGTGAGTTTTTGTCTCATGTTTTGATTGTGAATCAACTCACTAGTAGTTGCATTCGGATGGAGTTCATATGAATGTAGAAGGTTTAATATTTATTTTCACCAGCATGGTTTCATGGGTTTTATATTGTGTATTATGGTAATATATTGTCTAAATTTCTCACATCAATTTTGTCTATTCAGGTATGCAGTAGTTACAGGAGCTAACAAAGGAATAGGGTTTGAGATATGTAGGCAATGAGCTTCAAATAGAATCACAGTGGTGTTAACAGCTAGAGATGAGAAAAGAGGTCTCAAAGCTGTCCAGAAATTGAAAGAATCCGGTCTCAATAATGTCGTATTTCATCAGCTTGATGTTGCAGATCCTGATACTGTCCAACCATTAGCAGATTTCATCACAAGTCAATTCGGGAAGCTTGATATTTTGGTACTATTGAAAACCATTAGTAATTTTTCAATTTGTTCATGTTTGAATATATTGATATATGTACATACAGAATTGTGAAATGAAATTTTGAGCAGAAGTGTTCCACTTTTACATAGGTTAACAATGCTGGGGTTCTTGGAGCTATTGCCCATGATTTTAGTTCTGTTGCGGCTGCAGTGATGGTATATATGTACTCTAACAGCAAATAGTATATCAATATTTGTTTAACTATCAATCACATCTAAAGATTTAGTTTGTTTTGTCCAATGTTATGGAATGGTAGTCCAATTCACTGGAATGAAGCTATGACTCAAACTTACGAGTTAGCTGTGAAATGCTTAAAAATAAACTACTATGGAACAAAAAGAACGTGTGAAGCACTTATACCTCTTCTTCAGCTATCTGATTCTCCAAAAATAGTCAACATTTTCTCTCTTACAGGAGCATTAAAGGTAATATATTTGTTGGAATGTGAAATCTAAAACATCATTTCTCATCCATCAATCAACTTAGTCTAGTTAGAGTTAAATAGTTATTTTGTCTGGTTAGTTAGAATGACGTGATTTTACTGGTGAATAGTCATTGTTTTATACCTATAATGATATAGGTGTGTAAGTAATGGTCATGACTGAGTCTATGGATAGACTATGGATTAATTATGAGTTTACTAAGGTAAGCATTTGAGTACCTAAATATCAAGTATGAGTATGATTATAGTCTGCATAAGTTGATATGCAATGTGAGAAAGTTGAGCTTAGCTGATTATGTTTCATTAATGTTTTCAATCCATTTGTTTCAGAATATAAATAACGAATGGGCTAAAGGGGTGTTAGATGATTCCGAGAATCTAACCAACGAGAAAATTGATGAAGTATTGAATGAGTATCTAAAAGATTTCAAAGAGGGCTCATTAGAATCCAAAGGATGGCCTGTAGGCATGTCTGCTTATATACTGTCAAAAGCTGCAATGAATGCTTATACAAGAAATTTAGCCAAAAAGTTACCGAATTTCTGCATAAATTGCGTTTGTCCTGGGTATGCCAAAACAGACATCAACCACAATACTGGTTACTTTACAGCTGAAGAAGGTGCTGAGAGTGTGGTGAAGTTAGCTCTGCTGCCAAATGGAGGTCCTTCTGGTCTGTTCTTTCAGAGGCAGGAAATACCCCCATTTTGAGTCACCATTTTACAGGTTGAAGATGGTGCAGCTAGTCCAGTGAGGCTAGCTTTGCTGCATATTGGTGGACCTTCTGGTTGTTTCTTTTATGGACAATAACTATAATTTTTTATGCTTTGAGTTGTAATGAAATTGTTTAGCTGATAAGTCTATGTTAACATTATGGAGTTATGTTGGATTGGTGTTTTGAAATTGTTCAGCTGATAAGGTTACCTGAAATTCAAACCTCTCAGAAATCAAACTTCCATTTCATATTCTAACAAGGCCAAGGTGGGTGGTTCCAAATGCTGTTTCTACCTTCATTCTTTTTCAATTCAAAACATCTCATGAATATTTCTAACATATTCAAACCGCATTCAAAAATTTGAATAATCAATGTTACAATGGATGTGAGAAAAACAGTGATATAATGACAAAATAAAATATACACCAGATTTCCGTGATACACTTATCTCCACCACGATATAGAAACCAGATTTTATTAGAAGAAAACAGATTGTAATAACAAACTCCCTCTATTCTCTCTATCTCTCTACATCTTAGGTTAAGAATAAAGAGTGTATTTATAGCACTCCAACAGAAAACCTTATTAGAGACAAATACAGAAATTCTAATTAGGGATAGAAATTTAAAAAAAAAAAAAAACTAATTAGGGAACAGAAAACGAAAATTCTAATTAGAAACATAAACATAAAATCTAATTAGAGAACAAAAACAGAAATCCTAATTAGTAATAAAAACAGAAAGCCTAATTAGAAACAGTTTTAAATTCAAGCATTACAACAAATCTCCACCTTGATTTAAATCTTCTAATAATTAACGGATGTTCCTCTATCCCAGATTTGCCTTAAGAGGAAAATTAATAACTTGAGATGTTTAGCAAGTTCAAATAATGTTGAAGTTTGTTGTGTGGAACTGATTTGGTGAACATACCAGTAGGATTATCAACGACACCCACTTTCTTCACCCTGATTCTCTTCTCATTTTTCAAAAAATAATACCAAACATCGATATGTTTAGTCCTTTCATGATGAACTTGATCCTTTGTTAAACATATTGTGCTCAAACTATCACAATATATTATAGTCGGATCGTAATGTAGACTTATCACTAACCAGTCATTTCAACCAGATTTTCTCTTTAGATACTTCTGTTAGTGTCATGTGCTCTGTTTTTGTAGTAAATAGAGTCACTGTAGGTAGCAGAATAACCTTCCAACTAACAACAGAACCACCGAGAGTGAAAACATAACCCGAATTGATCTTCGATTGTCAATATCTCCTTTTAGGTACCGGAAGATCCTTTTTATAGTCTTAGGAAACTTGTTGCAATGTAATTTTCCAAACACACAATGTTCACAAAATTCAAAACTCTTGATCTTGTGACCACAAAAAAGATCCTCTTTTGGCAGAATCTGCATCTCCCTTTCTCATATAACCAAGTCTGATATGCCACAGCTTGAGCATATCATCCTGGTGAACCTCTGATGATGCAACAAAAACAAAATCTGAAACTATCGAACCTTGTAAAAAGTACAAAATACTCTGCTTTACACCTTTCATTATCACATTAAAACCCTTGTAGATATATAAAACTCTACATTCACCTGTAAAGTTGAACCCTTTACTGTTTAGCAAACTTAATGATATCCGATTTTTCGTCAGGTGTGGAACATACCTGACATTATTCAATATGCAGAATTTACCGTCATGTGTCCAAATCTTAATAGAGTTTATCCCTACAATCTTTTACACGAAACCGTTGGCCATGGAAATATTACCCCCTTCTATTTGCATGTAGGTTGTAAACCACTCTCTCTTCGGACATATATGATAAGAGGCTCCTGTATCTTTAACCCATACATCAGTATGATGAGAATATTCATCAACAACTAGAGTTATATCCTCTTCAGAATTGGTGTCAACTTCTACTACAACAGTAGAATGTGATTTTTGTTCTTGTTGTTTCTTCTTTGGACAATCATATTTCTAATGTCATTGTTCCTTACATTAGTTACAAACATTATCTGGCTTGAGACCTTTGTTGGATTTCTTCTTTTCCAAATTTTCATATCCTTTGCTAACACTGGTTACTAATTTGACAACCTGATTATTTGTATCTGTACCATTTGCCTTATGGCGCAACTCTCTGGTATGAAGAGATGATTTAACTTCTTCCAAAGACACGGTATTTTTCCCTACAACAAAAGATTGCACAAAATTCTTATACGATAGTGGTAAAGATACTAACAGATTGAAGGCAGTATCCTCATCTTCAATCTTGACATCACTGTTACACAAATCTAATAGAATCGTATTCATTTTGTCTAAGTGATCTCTGAGTTGCGTACCTTCTTACATTCGTAGGCTGAAAGACATTGCTTCAAAATCAACTTGTTAGTTAATGACTTCGTCATTTATAGACTTTCCAATTTTATCCATAGACCAGCAACAGATTCTTGATCTGCATCCTCAATTATGACATCATCTGCAAAACACAACATGATAGTTGAATATGTCTACTCCTCTAGAGTAGCTATCTCAACGTCATTAGAAGTCACTCCATTTCAATAAGACTCGCATCTTAATTTGCCATAAGTTGAAACTTTTCCTTTCGTGAATTTATCAAATTTCACATTCAAAGCAGACATTTTTCTCACCAGATTACAAACCTTGATTAATCTTGCCCTGATACTTGTTTCTTATGACTAGTGGCGGAGCCACTTTAAGTACTGTGGTGTCAGTTCACACCACAACTTTTTCAATAAAATATTTTTATATTATTATTTTAATTTTATTTAAGAAATTATATATATATATATACATATATATATATATTATATAAAAATAATAATATATGACACCACTAATACTAATACTGGTATTTTTAATTCTTTTATATTTTTATACTAATAAAATTTATTTAATTTATTCAATCCCATTACAACTTAATCTCTTCATGTTATTTATTTATTTTTATTTATTTTTTAACTTTTTGAATCTTCTTCTTCACATTTTTCCCTTTCCATTCAACTTCCTCCAACACACTTCTTCACATTTTCCCCTTTCCATTCAACTTCCTCCATTATACTTTGATCTTCTCCATTACACTTATCATTTGCTTACATTCAACTCTTTCTTTTCCTCCATTTGAACTCTTTTCAACTCAAAATATCACCATTGGTAAGTTTTATCCTCTTTCTCTTCTTTTATTTTTTTTTTAAGAGAGCATCTTAGGTGTTACATGTAACACACTATTTTATTGTGTTACAATTTTCACACGTGTGAAACCATTCCTGGTGAGAAAACTGGTTTGCCTATCTTTTTCTTATAGGTATTTGTGTATCTGTTGAGATGCTATATGTATCTGTTTGGTTGTTTGTTGTGTCTGCAAGGTTATTATCTGTGTCTGTGTTTCATGTATCTGTGTCTGGCAATTCTTATATATATATATATATTTGTTGAGATGCTATATGTACCTGTGTGGTTATTGTTTGTGCCTGCGAAGTTATTATCTGTGTCTGTGATTTATGTATCTGTGTCTGTTCAATTCTTATATATATATATATATCTGTTGAGATGCTAAATGTACTTGTGTGGTTATTGTTTGTGCCTGCGAATTTATTATTTGTGCCTGTAATTTATGTATCTGTGCCTGTAATTTATTATCCTACGTCTAGGTCTTATTTCATCTCAAACTTGGATTACGAACCCACGGTAGCAGCAACACAAGCTTCTTTTGGATCAAATCCCCCGGTCTCGGTGTTAGGAATGGATCAAGCTCCAGGTCCAGTTTACGCTTTTGTTGACGACACAGAAAAAGATCCCGACCCATCAACCTTTGAAACGGCAGATCCTTCTTTATTAACCTCCGAACTAAGGGATCGCGCAAGAAGACTGGAGAAGAATTCAGTGAGACCCCCAAGATTTGCCGATGAGATCGCCTCCACGGAGTTACCTGACGAACTCGAGCTCTAGGCGATGCTTATTCTTCAGAAGAGCTTTCAACTCTCCTTCAGAACTCTCAGTCTCACGTATGTGTTTCTGAAACACAATAATTTATTGTGTTTCAGAAACACCCAAGACTTTGCGCTTTTTTAATTAATTTGTGAGTTAATAATTAAATTATTTATTAATTATATTTTTTTATAAATTGTATTGATAGTTTCTTTACTATAAAATTGAGGCATGATGTTGTTGATATTTGGTTGAGTGAGTTATGTGAAGTTTTCATATGCTATTAACTTGTTAGGGCAATTTGAGAGATATGATTAGGAGAGACTATAATAATTTTACAAGAAATTTGTGATTACTATAATGGTTATAAGTAATTTGTATGTAACTAGAGGTATATTACTTGTTATTTGCTTCAAGATTTTGATTAAACTCAATTGCTTTACCAATTTAACGATAATTATTTTTAGCTTCGACATGGAAAAGTATCGCAAGATGTGGGCTAAGGCTGCAAATTAAATCCTTCTACATCTTTGTCATATAATCCACATTGTAATCAATAAAACAACAAAGGAGCTGAGACCCTTAGAGATGAGACAAATGTTAACACTTCATTTTTGCCTAAAAGATGTGGGGTTGATTTAGCTTCTCTTCTAGATGATCCAGGAGAAAGCAAACCAATTTCACATTATCATGTAAATGACCGCGATGAGGTGAGAAGAACATATATTCAGAAAGGTCCGTATCAACCTCGAAAACATGATTTTCCTTATACTGAAATTAGTGGATTTAAGCGTCGTTTTATTCTTTCATGGTTTGATTCATTTGCTGGTTGGTTGGAATATAGCATAAAAGAAGATGCTGCATTTTGCTTATGTTGTTACTTATTTAAGAATGAGCATTAGGCTATGGTGGGGGAGATGTATTTTCTAGTAAAGGGTTTAAGGGATGGAACAAAAAGGAAAAATTTGAAATACATGTTGGTGGACCTTCAAGTGTTCATAATCAATGCTTTAAGAAGTGTAAGGATCTTATGTTGCAAAAACAATCTATTCGATCTGTTTTTGAAAAGAAAACCGAACAAGATATGATTGATTATCGAACTCGTTTGAATGCATCAATTGATATTGCAAGATTGCTTTTTAATTTGTGGCTTACCATTTCGAGGTCATGATGAAGGTGAATCCTCTAGAAGGAAAGGGAATTTTCTTACTTTTTTGAAATGGTATGCAAAGCATGTTGACAGTGTTCGAGATTGTGCCTTGAAAAATGCTCCAAAAAAATTACAATTGACTTCTCTAGAGATCCAAAAAGATATTGTGAATGCATATGCGAAAGAAACAATTAAAGCTATCATTCAAGACATTCAAAATGAGTATTTTGCTATATTGGTTGATGAGCCTCGAGATGTATCTCACAAGGAGAAAATGGCTCTTGCATTAAGATATGTTGACAAAAGAGGATTTGTGATGGAGAGACTTATAGTTATTGTCCATGTTACTCAAACTTCTGCTTTGTCACTTAAGGAAGCTATTTATTCTTTACTTTCTCAAAATTCATTGAGTCCATGTCAAATACGAGGTCAATGTTATGATGGAGCTATTAATATGCAAGGACATTTAAGTGGTTTGAAAACTTTGATCATAAAAGATTCAAAGGCAACACATTGTATTCATTGTTTTGCTCATCAACTTCAACTTACACTAGTAGCTGTTGCGAAGAACCATAATGATGTTGAGTGGCTCTTTGAATTGATCTCAATTGTATTGAATATAATTGGAGCTTCATTTAAGTATAGAGATATACTTCGAGAAAAACAAGCAGAAAAAATTCAAGCGACACTACAAATTTGTGAACTTGAGACCGGTCGAGGTTTGAATCAAGAACTCCAACTAAAAAAGGCAGGAGATACTAGATGGGGACCTTATTTTAAATCAGTCTTAAATATACTTGTTATGTTTCCTTCTATTATTGATGTGATTTATGCTATTGTAAGTGATGGTTTGAAGTCACTTTATCGAATTAAAGCACAAGGGCTTTTAGATGATTTACAATCATTTGAATTAATTTTTATGTTACATTTGATGAAGGAGGTACTTGGGATCACTAATGAGTTGAATACTTCTCTGCAAAAAAAAAAAAAGATCAAGATATTGTCAATGCCATGTCGTTTCTTGAGACGGCTAAAAAAAGATTGCAAAAGATGAGAGATAATGGTTTTGAAAGTCTATTGTTGAATGTCACATCATTTTTCTTGAAGCATGATATTTTGGTTCCTGAGATGAGTTTAATTCATGTGATTCGAGAAAAATCTAAGCGTAGAGTTTCTGAAGTAACAAATGAGCATTATTATCGAGTGGAGGTGTTATATACAGTTGGGGATATGCAACTTCAAGAGCTAAATAGTCGTTTAATGAGGTGAGTACTGATTTGCTTCTTGGAATGACTTGCTTAAATCCAATCAATTCTTTCTCTCAATTTGACAAGAGTAAGGTATTGCGTATGGCTCGCCTATATCCTATTGATTTTGACGAAGAGAATAGTATTGAGGAGTTTAGTTCTCAACTTGACAATTTCATTGAAAACATTTCAGATGATCCGCGGTTTTCTAATATCCAAGGAATTAGTGACCTTGCTAAGAAGTTTGTTGAAATAAAGAAGCATTTTATTTTTCCTCGAGTGTTTTTATTGTTAAAGTTGGCGTTGATTTTACCCATCGCTACTACAACGGTAGAAAGGGCTTTTTTTGCCATGAAGTACATCAAATCCGATTTGCAAAATCGAATGGGTGATGAATTATTAAATGATTGTTTAATCTCTTATGTTGAGGATGATGTATCTGAGAGTATTAACAATGATGATATCATTCGACATTTTCAAAATATGATAAAAAATCATAAAATAATTTTAGATTAACACAAAATAAATTTTTCGTATTCGACATTTTAAAAAATCCTTCTATTCTCTTTATCTCCCTACATTTTAGGTTAAGAATAAAGAATTATATTTATAATACTCTCACAGAAAAACATAAACCTAACTAGAGGCAAACAGAACTCTTTATTAGAAATCATTTTAGATTCAAAACAGTACGACAATCATAAAATAAATACTAAAATATATATTGGTAGTGTAATTAGGGAGTATAAAAACCAATTAAAAACATGTGTAGATTCAAAGCATTACAACAATCCTAAAATAAATACTATAATATAGTTGCTCTGTTTTTTTTTTAATTGCTATACTTATTATTCAAATACTATTCATCAAATCATTTTGTTTTACATATTATTTCTTATCTATAAAAAAAAAATATAGTAAAGTAAGATCTTATTTTGTTCGTCTTAATGTCTATATTTTAAATATAAAATTTTCAATAATTTTTAATTAAATATAATTAAAGATAATTACCTTACACATGAAAAACCGTGCCGATAAAAGTGTAGCCATTAAAAGTAAAAGAAAATATATTAATAGTAGGTAAATTTAAAATATTAATTTTTATTACATTTGAAGTGAAAAATATTATATTTAAAATTAATTAAAAATAATTTCTTTTACAGTATAAAATGATATATAAAGTCTAGAAGAAGACGCTACCCTAAAATAGAACAGTAAACAGTTTTCGTACTGAATTTGCTATTCATACAAGTTCTTCTCAGTTCATTAAAAAAAAATAAAAAATAAAAAATAAAATAAAATAAAATGATGATGAGTTTTTATCTCTTGGTTCAGTTAAAATAGTAAAACTTTTGTAGTATGCATATGAATGTTTGGATTGTGAAGCAACTAACAGAGTGTTTCGTACTTATTTTCACTAAATAGAAAGAGCATTGGTTTCATGGGTTTTATGCTGTGTATTATCGTACTATATGGTTGTCTGCTAAAGTCCTGTGTATTCAGGTATGCAGTAGTTACATGAGCAAACAAAAGAGTAGGGTTTGAGATATGTAGACAAGACAATTAACTTCATGGAATCACAGTTATGTTAAGAGCTAGAGATGAGAAAAAGGATCTTGAAGCCGTTCAGAAATTGAAAGAATCCGGTCTTAACAATGTCTTATTTCATCAGCTTGATGTTGCAGATCCTGATACCATCCAACGGTTAGCAGATTTCTCACAAGTCAATTTGGGAAGCTTGATATTTTGGTAATATTGAAAAATTATTAATATTATTATTATTTTCAATTTGTTCAAGTTTGAATATATTGATATATGTATATACAGGATTGTGAAATGGAAATTTGATGAGATGGGTTCCACTTTTACATAGGTTAACAATGCTGGGGTTCTTGGAGGTATTGCCCATGATTTTAGTCTTGCTGCTGCTGCAATGGGGGTATGTATGTAACAGTGAATAGTATATCAATATTTGTTTAACTATCCATTATGTTTCTTCGGATAAAATTTATAGTCGTGTCTTTCAAATTTATAAGATTTCGTTCTTTTTCTCAATATTATAGTATGGTAGTCCGATTAACTTGAATGAGGTGATGACTCAAACTTATGAGTTAGTTGTGGAATACTTTGAAATAATCTACTATGGAACGAAAAGGATGTGTGAAGTACTTAGTTATACCTCTTATTCAATTATCCGATTCTCCAAGAATAGTTAACGTTTCCTCTAGTGCAGGAGCATTAAAGGTAATATTATATATTTGTTGGAGTGTGAAACTTAGAAAATCATTATATAGATTTCTCTTTCGCCAATAAAATAAATTGGTCTAATTAGAGTTAAATTGTTATTTTTATTTTGTTTTGTTAGTTAGAATCATGTGATTTCACTAATTAGTAGTCATTATTTTGTATCATTTTTGTTTCTATAATGATATAGATGTGCAATTAAAGGTTATGACGAGTATATCCATAGACTATGGATGAAGTTCGAGTTTGGTGCTTAGTAAGCATGTGAGTACCTAATGTCAATTATGAGTATGATTATAGTCTGCATGAGTTAAAGCATTGTTGAGTGCTATGACTATGTCGTCTCTATATAAATCTTGAGAAATTGATGGGCGATGTAAGAAAGTTGAACTTGGTGATTTATTTTTTATTTGTGTTTTCAACTCATTTGTTTCGGTATGTAAAGAACGAATGGGCTAAAAGGGTGTTAAATGATTTGGAAAATCTAACAGATGAAAAGATGGATGAAGTGTTGAATGAGTATCTAAAAGATTTCGAGAAGGGTTTATTAGAACCCAAAGGCTGGCCTGTATGCATGTCTGCTTATATACTGTCAAAAGCTGCAATGAATGCTTATACAAGAGATTTGGCCAAGAAGTTACCAAATTTCTGCATCAATAGTGTTTGTCCTGGCTATGTCAAAACAGACATCAACCAAAATACTGGTTACCTAACAGCTGAAGAAGCTGCTGAGAGTGTGGTGAAGTTAGCTCTGCTGCCAAATGGAGGTCCTGGTCTGTTCTTTCAGAGGCAGGAAAAGTTTCCATTTTGAGTCCGCATTGTCCAAGGTATTACGAAGAAGCTTGAATGTTAAAAAAATGATAAAATAGAGTAGTTACAGGTTGAAGATGATGCAGCTAGTCCAGTGAGGTTAGCTTTGCTGCCAATGATGGGTCCTTCTGTCTAATGGTGGTCCTTCTGGTTGTTTCTGGTGTAAAGACATTTGATTTTTCAATTTTTCTATCTTCATTATTTCATTTTTCTATTATTGTAAAGACAAGAATTATTCTAAAAAAATATTTTATTTAAAATTAATATCAAATAAAGTGCAACTAGACATCTTGAGATTTTATATATATATATATATATATATATATATATATATATATATATATATATATTTATTGAAGATAATGCATTTGAAACTTTATAGAATAGTAAATAAGTGGAAATAAGGCTAAGGCGAGTTTGTTATTCACACAAGTTCTTGACATTTGGTAGTCCATGGAAGAAACAAAGAGGTGAGTTTCTCTTTTGGTTCAGTTGAAATAGTGGCACTTTTCTAAGAATTATGCATTGATTCTGAAGCAAACTATTGCATTGGAATGGAGTTCATATGAATATAGAGTGTTTAGTATTTATTTTCACCAAATATAAAAGCTTTTATGTTGTGCATTATGGTACTATATGGTTGTCTGCTAAACTCCTGCCTATTCACCTTCAAATCATCTTTTCAGGTATGCAGTGGTTACAGGAGCAAACAAAGGAATAGGGTTTGAGATATGTAGACAATTAGCTTCAAATGGGTTCACAGTGGTGTTAACAGCTAGAGATGGAAAAAGGGGTCTTCTAGCTGTTCAGAAATTGAAAGAATCCGGTCTCAACAATGTCGTATTTCATCAGCTTGATGTTGCAGATCCTGATACTATCCAACCATTAGCAGATTTTCTCACCTGTCAATTTGGGAAGCTTGATATTTTGGTACTGTTTGAAAACCATGAACAAAGTTTTTCAATTTCTACTAGTTTGAATACATGGACGTACATGTACGTATACAGAATTGTGAAATAAAAATTGATGAGAAATGTTCTACATTTTTATAGGTTAACAATGCTGGGGTTCTTGGAGCTTTTACCGATGATTTTAAAGCTATTGAGTCTGATGTGATGGTATATTTGTAACAGTAAATAGTATAACAATATTGGTTTAACTATGCATTATAATTCTTTTGATAAAATTTATAGCTGTGTCCTTGTAATTTATAAGATTTTGTTCCTTTTGTCTGTGTTACAGAATGGTACGTCCTGGACCAAAGTTATGACTCAAACTTACAATTTAGCGGTGGAGTGCTTGGAAACAAACTACTATGGAGCGAAAAGGATGTGTGAAGCACTTATACCTCTTCTTCAATTATCTGATTCTCCAAGGATAGTTAGCGTTTCCTCTGGTTTAGGAGTACTAAAGGTAAATTTTGTTGGAATTGAAGCTTTTCTCAGAATATCAGTAGATGGATTTCTCCAGAGTCAATCAACTGAATTAGTCTAGTAAATGAGTCTAATATAGGTCTGTAAGTAATAGTTACAATGGCCTATGGATTTGACTGTAGTTGAAGTATGCATTTAATAGGTAAACATAGGACTAGTTAATGTCAAGTATAGATATGGTTATGGTGAGTTAAAAATATTGTGAAGTATAAGTATTAGGACTCTGAAGAATTGGATATATGATAGAGAAAAGTTAATCTCTAGATGGTTGTTTACGTTTTGTTAATATTTTTCATTCATTTGTTTCAGAATATAAATAACGAATGGGCTAAAGCGGTGTTAAACGATGTTGAGAATCTTACCGAGCAGAAGATTGATGAAGTATTGAATGAGTACCTAAAAGATTTCAAGGAGGGCTCATCAGATGCCAAAGGCTGGTCTGTAGGCATGTCTGCTTATATACTGTCAAAAGCTGCAATGAACGCTTATACAAGAATTTTGGCCAAGAAGTTACCAAATTTCTGCATCAATAGTGTTTGTCCTGGCTATGTTAAAACAGACATCAACCATAATACTGGTTACCTTACAGCTGAAGAAGGTGCTGAGAGTGTGGTGAAGTTAGCTCTGCTGCCAAATGGAGGTCCTTCTGGTCTGTTCTTTCAGAGGCAGGAAATATCCCCATTTTGAGTCTGCATTGTCCGTGGTAATACTAAAAGCTTGAATGTCATAAAATTGATTTAAAAAAAAATTGTAGTAGTTATAGGTTTATATGTGAAACTCCTTCATTTTGCTTTCCATATTGTTTTATGAAACAGTGATACTGTATTGGTATGTAAAAGGAGCTACTAAAGTTATTTAATAATACCTAAAAAAAAAGTTTTAGGGAAACTTTCAAAAATAATACAAGAAAGTTGGACTTAAGTTTTTGAGCTCACTAAAGTTTGTTTTGCAAATATAAATTTTGTGAAAGTTTATTTTCACTCTATGAACCTTTTGGACATTTATACCATTTTGGAAAAAATACTTTATAATGGACTTTTTCAAAGACACCAATTGTCTTATAGAAAAATAGGATTTTACCATGCTCTGATACTAAATTTTCGAGGCTCAGGGTTTAAACTGAAAACGAGTAAAATCATATATATGCTATTAACTTTTGAAAAATTTTAAGCTTTATACTTAAAATTTTATAATCTGCATAAGCTAATGCAGCCATATAATGGTTATTGTCTCTCTGAAAAGATTCATAATTATCATGAAAGATTATCATTTTTATTTTAAGAAGTTCAACATAATTGTGACTTAAAAACCAATTCTTCATGACTTTAATCAATATTAAATTCTTTATTATTTGCAAAGGTTTTTAATACTTCTTTAAATTGTTCGAAAAGCTCAATTTTAAGTTGTGATTCTTTAATCATTCTTTGACATAATTCATGATGCATTTTTTCTTCTTTATTCTCTAAATCTTCAACATTTTCATCTAAACATTCTTTTTGTGAATCAATAACATCTTGAAAACATTTTAAAAGACTTTTAAAATCACCGCAGTCTTCCATTGGAATTCTACAAAGTTTGACACAAAGAGAATCGTAAAAACACATGACTTATAAATGTGTTTGGATGTATGATGTCAAGTTATTTATTTGTTTTGAAATTATTTGGCGATCAAGCTCCTGATTAGAAGAAGGATGTAGATCTTCCTTCTATTCAGAAGATGATGCCTCTGAAAAATCCTCTTTAAGAGTGTTTCTTGGAAAGTATCTTTCCTGCTGAATAAGACCATTAGCAGGTTTAGTTTTCCTATATATAAATCAAGACTTTGACATGGTCTCCTCTGAGGGATTTATTTTAAAAGGACTTTTGAAAACAAACTATCAAAATAGATTCTTTCTGAATTAGCAAACATAATTGAATGTGTGCTATTTGTTAATGCATAACTCAAAGCGTATGTAATGCTGAAAGGAAATTGTCCTTCCTTCATCAAATTTGATCTGTAGAACTTATGAACAAGAGTTATAGTAGTGTTAAGATTTTTTGACTTAAGAGGAATGACGTTACCAAGTTGAACCTGAAATTTTAGCTGTTGTGCAACTAAATTTCCTGTTATAATTTCAAGTATCGAATCATTCGGATCTTGGATTCTTTCATCTTTAACAGCAATAGATATGGGAGAATCAATGCCTTTTGCAAAGGTAGACTTAATGATTATCTGAAGAACACCTAAATTGAGCCAGTCCATCTGGGTTTGTTCATGATATTTAAGTTTTTCAAGAACCTTTTCAATCTTTATGAGATCAATTAATTCTATTTTACTTTGACCTTTAGGATCTTTAATATCAATTGGTTGTTCTCATACTAACACTCCATAATTAATTATGTTAGGCATACTTATTGATGACATTATCTTTATCGGGTTAAGTCTTAAAGGTTTTCTCTTAAAGCCTTCTTTTTTGAAAAGAGTTATTTTTGTGTTACAAATCTTTTCAAATTCTCTATCCTTTAATTCTTGTATTCTTATTAGTGTAGACTCTTCATGCAAATCTAAAGATTCAATGAAGTCCATGATAAACAATCTTTTCTCAAAAGAAAACTTATGATACCTTGAATTGAAGTAATCCACCACAAGTCTTTTTGCCTCTGTTGTTGGTATTCGGCTTCTCCACGGCCACTGCCTTTTCGCCTTTCCAAAGCGCTTTGACTAAATATTACTTATGAAGATTCGACTTATGAATTCAAGAAATCACAAGAGTTTCTTTACATAGAAGAGAAAGCTTTTATTTATGATTCTTAGGTTTCAACCAATGTTACTTGGTTATTTTTTTCAAGATACATAGATCAGGTCTTTATATAGGCCTGAGGAAAGGGGACTGGACAAACCCCAAACTACCCTCTTTACGTAAACGCATGCATCACATGGCTCAATTATTACAAGACTCAATTATGTAAGCGCATGCATCACATGGCTCAATTATTACAAGACTCAATAATTCATTCACATGGCTTCATACAGACTCCTGCTTTTGTCATTTGTCTGCTAGTTATCAATGAAGACCTCGTGGTCCCCTTCTGAGTCATTTGAATCATCTTTTTCTTCAAAAGCAGATTCCACCTTATCTAATTTGGTGCTTTCTACCGACATATATCTTGAATTTTCGTAGGCTTCATATTCACCTACTATTTCAAACTAACACATTTCACATGTGTGCACCTGGAAGGAGTGCATTGTGAAACATAGTCTAAGCTTTATTTCTTCTGGTAGGGTCGTCATGCTACCTGTAAAGTTTTTGAACTCAAAATCAAAGCCGAGCACTTGTTCGAGCGCTCTTTCTGTAATCTTTCTCTTATTTACTTGTTAGAGTAAACATTCTAGCGACTTATATTGTAGTCTCATCAAAGACTGGTAATTAAAGGAAGAAGTATTCTTCCAAACTGATGCCAAAGAGTTAGCAATGTTCTTTGTGGAAAGAACATTGTCAACTTTCATATCTTCATCAATTGGTGGGAAACCATACTTATCAACCATCAGTTTTACGCATGATAGTGATGGGAAAATGATTTCACCATCTTTTCCGAAGACTGGTAAAGATTATATAAAACGAAGGACCTGTCTTGGGCTCCTTGTAATTTTTCTGTAATTTGCCACTACCACTTTGAAATGGTGTGGAAACTTTTCTAAGCACTTAAAAGTCCCTGTAATATGGATCTGATGAAGCAAACCATATTTCCAGAGTTTGTAGACTGTTATAGGATTTGCATCCTCTATGACCACAATTTTAGAGTACTCATTTCCCATGCCATTGACTGGGTAATATGATCTTTCTAACCTGTTGTTCAAAGACCATATTTTTAGGAATATAATTCCCTTCTCAAATCTGCTTTATTTAACTTTAACTGCTCTTGCACTTGGCTGCTTATGGGAACTGAACCAAGGAGGTATATTGACTTATTTTTCTGAGTTATTAGAGGCGATGGACGAACCAACTTCTCCCTGAATGACTTATCATTGTTATTAAACTCTTCAAAAGCATCCTTCGCTTGCTCCATCGTTGGATACTTTTTATGAATGACTCCATTTTGATTCAAGATGAATAATGAAGCTTTATGCCATGAATCATAGATTCCTTTACCAGGGTCATTAAAGACGACTAATAATCCTTCTTAGGAAGCTTGGACTTATTAATTATTTCATTGACTTTTTCCAACTCTTCAATAACTTTGGCTCTGTCTGAGTAGACTGCCAAGACTGGTTCTTTCTTTTTCTCAAGAAATTTTTTTATTGAGGTGAAGATGATGACACCGTTGCTGATGATGTCATTATTGTTGATGATGATTCTTTAACTGCAGTTGTTGGCTCTGACTTTATTGTTGACTTTAATGGGTCCACCATGCTAGCGTCTGCGCATTCTGATGGATTGTTACAATGCTGACTTATGAGCTGAAGAGACTTCTCAAGCCCTTGACCTTTTTTTCTTGAGCTGAGTAATGCTGTTGAATTTCTTTTAATTGAGCATAGAGCTGCTCATACTCATCTTCTTCTTGCTTGAGCTGAAGCTTTAATGATTCCATTGTTGTTTCCATTCACGAGTGAGTGTATCAGCAATGACGTTATTTGAACCTTTAATTTTCTCAAACTTTATAGGATATTTGGCAAGAGTTTCCTGCCAGCGGACGAGACGTCCTTGACTTAATTCTGTCTTTAAATCAAAGGCTACAAAACCTGTAAGATAAGAATTGTCAGTTCGAAGTGTAAATTCTTTTGGTAAAAGATCAATTCGCCATTTGCGAATAGTTTTTACTGCCGCAAGAACTTCACGTTCATGGGTTGAATAATTTCTTTCAGCTAGACTAAAAGTTCCACTTATATATCTACAGAGTAATTCTCTGTATTTTCCTCTTTTTGAGGCACTTAAATTTTTACTTGTATGACTCTGAGAGCCATTCCGAGTAGTAAGGTTTATCTCACTGTCCTCGGTAATATTCTGACTAGTAGGGACCTTAACCTTTAGGCATCCTGCCCAGGTGTCACTACTGGCGTCAGTTTCAATAATCAAGTAGTCTTTATCATTCGGTTGGTATAATCTCGGAAGATTTTTACATCTATCCTTGATTAACTGAACCGTTTTAGAATACTGGTCACTCCATGACCATTCCATATTAGTAGAACATTTAGGTGAAAGCTTTGAGGTTAATTTTGAAATGCTTTTCAAAAAACCTTGTGATGAAATGTAATTTATAATACCAAGAAAACGTTGAAAATGTTTTCTGTCATTAAGTTTGTTTGGAAAACATCAAGCTTTTCCAAGACATTGTTTTGTAATTTTATTAAACCATCAGTTATTATTGATAAACCGAGATAATCTATATCTTGTTTATCTATAAAAACTTTCTTTTTTGAAAGAATCAAACATTTTTCTTTACATCGTTCCAAAACGATTAAAAGCTTATGAAGATGATCTTCATAGTTATCTTTTGTAAAAACTAAAATATCATCGATGTAAGCTAGAGTAAATTCTTCTAGTTCTTCGAGATTTTTATCCATAAATCTTTGATATATCCATGGAGCTTATTTCAAACCAAATGGTAAAACATTCCATTGATATAACTTTTGAGGAGGACATGTAAAAGCAGTTAATGGCTTAGTTTTATCATTAAGACGTAACTGCCAATAACCTGACTTTGCGTCTAAAGACAAAAACCATTTTGATCCGCGAATGCGGTTTAAAATTGAATCTTTTCGTGGGAGATTGTAGGCATCTCCTACAGTAGCTAAATTCATAGATTTGTAGTTGATAACCATACGTCTTTTACCATGTTTTATTTCGTTATGATTATTGACATAAAATGTTGGAGCAGAATGAGGGGAAGTACTTTCAGAAATGATTCCTTTCTGAAGTAAATCCTTACATTCCTTTTTGAATTCCTCAATATTATCCTTTGAATAAGGGATTTTATTAGGAACTTTTACTTCTGCATTTTTATTTTTCAGTTCTATATGAACTGTCATAAAATTTGTATTCATTGAATCCAAAGGATTCTCAGAACAAACGGAGTCTAAAACTTCATCAACCTTTTGTTGGAGACTAGTTTTACATTTAGCAAAAGCTTCAATACCACATAATATGATGTTAAAACTACAGATAATCTTTTTCAGATTTTCTGTATAGCGCTCAATTGGTATCAAGATCTCTTGAGCCCTTTGTTTTAAATGTGGTGAACTAAACTTATGACATCTTAGACTTATGTTATCTTAATTCCGCACAAAAGGTGCATGACTTTTTAAGAAATCATTTCCAATTATAAACTTCATACCTGTTCGTTTTTGGTAAACAATGTTGAACCAAAATATTTTATCTTGAATTTTTACTAAAACATTTTTTGCATGTAACACTATCTTTTCAGTAGTGTTGTTTGCAATTTTGACTTTAATAGGATTAGGAAGTCTCCAGTTAAGTTGTATTGTTTGATTAGCAAAACTTGTTGTGGCACCAGAATCTACATAAGTGAAGATTCTAGGGTTATCTTTATTATTCAGAATCTGAATTTGTATGATGGTCGAGTTCTGATTCGCTCTCTTCATCAGTCTGATATTCACAGTAATTGTAAATTTTAGATTTCAATTCATTATCTAATGACTCATTTTGTGAAGACTAAGAAAAGTCTTATTCAATCGGTTCCAAATTTAAAGAGTAAGCAAACTTAAGAAGTTTTTCTTTCTCTTTATAATTGGGACTGTTTTTCTCAGGGCATTCATTAGCATAATGACCTAACTTTTTACAAAGAAAACACTTACATTCTGACTTAAGTTTACCCTTAGGACAGACTTTATTTCTAGAACTAGGTTCTGAGAATTTTCGTTTCTTTCTGAAGAAATTTCTATTTTTCCAACCCTTTTTGGAAATTTATTGTAAAATTTACCAAATTTTTTTTTAGGAAACTTTTTCTTTTTCGAAAAATTTTTAGAAAATCTTTTACAACCATAATGTTGAGGAACATATTCCTTTTCGTCGCAACAAAGAGGAATATATGACTTAGCTTGCTTAATAACGTAAGTTTCTTGACATTTTTCAGCAATTACTTGCTCAGTGGCGCGAATAGCTGCACCAAGTGAGTGTTGATTCTGAGATTCATATTTTTCTCTAGCTCTTATGTTATATGGGTATGGGAGTTTCATCATGTAAGCAATTACATAATGTTGACTCTCAGTTGCCAAGTTATAATAATATCTTTTAAATTCACATGTATATGGTTTAAGTTTGCAAAGATCACAGATTGACATGTTATTCAAGTGATATTCAGCTTCTTTATGCTGCTTATCAACTGTAGTACCATGCATCATCGAGTGATCTTCACCGAAGAACTCAAGACTTATCAAATTTATAAGCATAGTTGCTTGTGTTGACGTGTTGCCAACTTGATTAAGATTGTTAATCAAATCATTATTTTTAATCCTATAAAGGAAGTTTTGAACAGTTCCAGTTGTTTGGAGAGCTATCAAATTAAAAATGCTATCAACTCTAAAGGTTCTTACTTTAGCATTAAGATTAGCTTCTAACATCATTCTGTTAGCCCAAGTTTTAAAAGCTTCTTTTTCATCAGACTCACAATCAAGATTTAAAAATGTTGAATCTTTTTGTGTCTTTTTACTTTTATATGCTTCAGGAATTTTTTGCCAAACCTCATCTTGACGTATATAACCTTTTATAAATGCTTCATTATCCAATTCTTGTTCTTTCCGTTGGCAGTCATGCCGACCGTCAGATTTGTAATCTGGAATTTCTTTACCAAACTCATTCTTAACACCAGAGGGGCTAGCATGAGTTTTGCGACTTATTTCTTCATCCATAATGTCTGCTGGATTAGCAATATCGCTATCCGAATCAGGCATATAGATGAATTCTTCATTTTCAACTTCTCTAATAGCATGGTTGATTACCTTGCTAATAGGAGGTTGATCAGTTAAGGATAATTGAGCCAAAGACTCAATCATGTTACGAAGATTAAAGATCTCTTGTTCAATATTCATTCCTTTTTAGGAAGTCTATATTGAAACGAATGACCTATTTCAATGGGTTCAGACTCAAGATCTGAATTAAAGAGACTTTGAAGATACTCAGGAGAAATGACACTGGATGACAACTGTTTTCCTAATTCAGGAGATGTTAATTTGGAATTAATCTCGTTAATTAGAAGGGTTACCGTGTCAATGGCAGCTATAATCTTAATCTGATTATTAATTATAGTCTGCTGATTAATTAATTTTTCTTTATAAAAATGTTTATATCTTCTTTATCAAAATGACTTTTGAAGATCCTTGTTAATTCAACAAGATCTTGTTTAATTTCTTGAGTAATGGATGGACATTTGGATTCTTTTGACATATTTTAAAACATATGTGGAGGAAAATCTAATTTTAAAAAGTTTGGGGACAAACCTATTTATGCAAATAGTTATGAAGGGTATTTTAGGTATGTTGGCTCATTTGATGAAAACAAACTTTTGTAAGGTTTAAAAACTTAAAACAACTTTTTAAGACTTTTAAATTTAAATAAAAGTTTTAATGAATTAGTTCCTACCATTTTTTCAAAGTAATCAAATTAAAGTTCGTAGTGCTAGTAGTGGTTAGAGTTGGAGTTATCTTATTTATTGTCGTTTTTGTTTGAAAATAACAGTTGTTGATATTTTATCCATTATTGTCCCAGCCTACTAAGCATATATGTGAATTCTTGTAAAATCCTATCTATCCATTTCCTCAAAAAACAAGCTATCTCCCGGATTAATTTAATATACTTGAGTATTCTCGACAATTCTTGCATATGTTCCTCCGCAGGTGATTCTATACGTTGGCTAATAAAGCTCACTTCTTGATAAATATTGGGTCCAGTATGTGCTCACCATATCAGCTTTCCTACAAGTCTCTAACAACGTCCTTTATCCACCGGAACTCTTTCTTTTCGATATCATTTCCTGGCTATCTTCTCCATGAATGTATTAGTTGGTTTACAATCAAGTAATTTTATCTCGCCAACAAATCTAAAGTATATATATATATATATATATATATATATATATATATATATATAATCATGCAATGTCTGCTCTTAGTAACCTCCATTCCCAAAAAATATTTTAAATTTTCAATATTTTTACTCTCAAATTCAAAAGTCAAATAATGTTTGGTTTCTTGGATTTCATCCTCACAATCACATGTTAAAATCATATCATCCACGTATATGCTTAAAATAATCACTTTTCTTTCGGCAATGTGTCTCACAAACAAAGTGTGATATGGATTACATTGGTGAAATCCGATCCTCTTTACTGCCTTTGTTAGCCTCCCAAATCATGCTCTCGACAACTGTCTTAGACCATATAGAGACATTCATAATTTACATACACCCTATAATTAATCTAAAGCTGGTGGTATGTCCATATACACCTCTTCGTTCAAGTCTCTATTGAGAAAAACATTCTTCACATCCATTTGGTGAAGTTTTCGGTCCAAATTGACAGCTAGTGATAAAATGATACTAATTGTGTTTATTTTTGCAATAGGTGCAAAAGTCTCCTTGTAGTCAATTCCATATGACTGAGTATAACCTTTAGCCACTAAAGAAACCTTAAATCGATCTACTCTGACGTGTGTCGAATCCGTCAAAGATAAAATGAAATAATACTGGTAAATACTAAAGACAATAGTAAACAGGGTCGAACCATAGAGAACGATATAATCAATTTAATTTCTGTGAATAACCAATGAAGTAATTAAGATTTTGGAATTTATAGGCAAAATAAAATAAATTTAAATTGTAGAGAAATAAATCCGTAGAAGAAACAATCCAGCAAAGTCTATAGCCAATTATTGTGTTGATCAACGAATCTAAATATAATTATTTCAATTCAATAACCATAATTATAGCACTTGACGTCGCGCCTAACCACCTAATCTTCCCTTAGATTTAGACTAACCGGACAAGCACCTTCTAATTAGTCCTTAACCTAATCAGTAACCCCGACAAGCGCCTGACAGGTTCAACTGTAGATTGCTTTAAGAAATAGAAAGACCTATGGTCATAGCTAACAAATCAACAAAGCGTGTTCATTAACCTATGATCACAACTTCACACAGCACGACGTATCACACTGTTTGCTACCTCTATTAACTTAATTAAACGACTACGTATTTAATCTTGTTAACTAGCTATGTGTTAACCTAATTGATCAATTAACCGACCAAATTAACTAATCAAATAAATAAACACATTCAACCAAAACCATGAACAACAGTGAAGTGATGAATATTGTAGAAATAAATATTAAAGCACAAATCTCACAACACGAATAATTAAACTAATAAACTTTACTAGATCAAAATAACTTAGCTAGCTATGATCATAACTAACATCATCGTTATTAATTCAACGTTCAAACATAAAATGGCGAAACTAAAATAAACCTCAGAACTCAGAAATAAAAACTGAGCTCTCTAACATCGTATTGAAAACACTTATTTAAACCTAAAAACTAAAGATAGAAAAATTAGGAGAGATCAAATATCTCCCAATGAAATCTAACTTAAAGTTCAAAACTCAAAAGCATAAACTAAACAAATCGTTGGTAAGAAAAATTGATTGTTCAGATCCTTTAACTTTGACTTAGTGGACTTTGAATTGACAAATTATCTCTACAGTACTCATAAACCTTCAAATTTGTAATTTGATCCACAAACTACACAAAAATATCAAATAAAGCAATTAAGTACCAAAATCATCAATTTAGTCCAATAATCATAGGAGAAATTAACTATAAATATTGCATATTTTGCACTCTGTCAGCAAACTAACATCCTAGGTGAATTTTTGGATTAGCGAACAAGATTGATACATCCGTGTTTTTGCTCATTACATTATGTGTATATATTTGATTGGTTTACACTAGAGGATAGTGTAATAGTTGTTGATGAATTGGATAGGATGCATTAGTATTGTGACAATGTTGTTTGAAAACTTAAATTTGATGTCTTGACACTAAGGAATAGATGTGAATATGTAAATGATATTGGTTAGTATTAATTTGGATATAGATGTGATATATATATATTGTGGATATACGTATATGCTAAGTTATTGTTCATAATTGATGCTTAATATCAAGTGGAACATTATTAATGCCCTTATTAGTTGAATTGAGAGTTGATATATAGGCGCCTATAAGGGAAAAGAAGTACTTTGAACCACATTTTAGTGGTAAATGTTGGCTTAAAAAGCCTAAGGCGAAATGCATTTATAGTTGGGATTTCGATCCGTAAAGTTGATAGTCGGGACTCTGGTCCAATAGTTGATAGTTGGGCCTTCGGTCCATAGTTGTCCCGTTTCAACCGAAATAGACTAATTTGGGCAAATATTTGTATAAATGGTGTTAATGAATATGCATAAATGAATATGATTGTTGACAAAGTATACCTTATATGATAATAGTTGGTGTGATTAATTTTGGACCATTATGGTGCCAATTATTTATATGAATGATAGTTGTTTAATAGTTATTGTGGTAGATTGATGCTTGGAAACTAGTAACTAGTGTGAATAGGGGTCAAATAGACCATGTTCTAAAGGTGTGTAATTTGGCTATAAAAATGGAATGGTTGCGTTCTAACAAATTGAGGTGTTCATGGTTGCTTGGTATCCAAAAAACTAGAATAATATGATAGTTCATAGTAGTGTGTATTGTGTTAGTACATGTATACCATATGAGCCAAATTATGGTAATATTGTGTATTAATAAGTTACATGTAATAAGTGATTTCAATTTGAAAAACCGGACTAATCAGTCCAAAATAACTTAAAAACGGACTGCCGAGTCCGGATTTCTTCAAGAGTTCGGATTGCCAGCAGCTATAAGCCTTGGGCGACAAGCTGCAATGGGCTTCTCGCCCAACACTAAAAGTTGTTTTAAAAATATTTTTTCTTTGAATTATTTTCATTTCATTGGTCTTTTAAGGTTGTGTAATGACTATTATACCCTTAATTGAGTATTATTAAGTGTTTCCAAGTATCCTCTACTATTCACCCAATTTACGGGAAAAATTGAACGTGGTTACTTCCGGAACAAGTAACATTTGTATATGCATCCCCACTTTCACTAATGGTATATAAACTATTAATTAGACTTTATAGCATATAGTTTAGTTGATCTATATAAGGGATGTATGAATAAGTGTGATTGATTGTATGACTTGATTGAGTTAGGAGGTGTTAGGACACTTCAAGTGTTCATTTGCGTGCAACATGCCTATAGACTATTAGACACATTGTGTGTGATTGTTTGGGATAAGGATTACCAACTAAGCTTTGTAGCTTTACCTATTTTATTTTCTATTTTCTTTCCTACAAACCAAATGTGATAGGTGATCGAGCAGGGAATAGATGATTATATATGAAGCATCAACCATATTTTGGATCACATTTCCATCATCGCATATTTTGTTCATATACACATTTTTGTACATGATTTGAAAAATCTGTTTATGGATTTTATTTTTTTATGTAAATATTTAGGGGATTTATGTATTCCCTTATTTTTGTAATAATTAAACCAACTCTCGTAAATCCCTCTAGTGAATTGCTTATATTACCTTTACTTATGTATCTTATTTAAATGAATGTTAAATAATATTGAAGTAGTTTATTATTATCTGAATTATTTTGTAAGGTAATTTTTATATGAATGATTAGTGTTTATTAATAGTTGTTAGTTGTGTGGTGGTCGACTTCCGGTTCGGATATCTACCGGGCCGGGGGTTGAATGTCACATGTGTTGCTATTGAATAAGATGATATTAAGTAGCTTGATAACTCATAAACAAGTTTCAAGGTTTAACTCATATACACATTTTTTTTGGAATGATTTATAAACTCAATTAAAGGTTTTGGTTTGAAAAGTTTGAAGAAACAATGATTTTTGAACATTTGGAACACTGGGCACCTTGGTAAAAGACCAGGACGCGAAATAGGACGAGAAAATTGGTACTGAAGCTATTTATTGTTCACAAGGCGTCTAAATAACAAACTTCCCGACTTCTGTTCTACTTTGTCTGAACTCTAAATTGGGGCCATTTGCAGCTATGGATTTGTATTGAAGTCCTCTATCCAGTCATGTATTTTAAAATCAGAAAATATGTTATATATTATTTGATATTTTCAAACACCTCCAAGGGTACAAAATCCTTTGAATTTCCAAAAATCAAGTCTTATAACACAAAGTTTATTTGATATAGGTACCTTGGACCTTGTGAAATATCATATGAATTTTATTTACTTAGTAAATAACTAAAATTTTAAATAAATATACTTTCAAAGTAAAATATCTCTTGTGATAAGGTAGATGAGTGTAGGCATCTTCCAATGAAAAATTATGTACATTATACTTTTTCCAAGTTGTTCCCAATCTACTTCCAACTTCTTAATTCTACTATGAGATTGAAAAGTGTTTGAAAAACATTCTTTCAAACTATAATCGAATTAAAGATGACTCTTGGGGTTTTAAAACAACCTATGCTTGTTATGCAAGATATCTTCTTTAAATGATTTTAAAATGATATTTTTGTACTTCCACAGTTAAATAAATATTTTATGAACTTAGTGACTGGAATCATGCCCGGTTGACCGTGGTTGATCGGGTTGACTTTGATTATGTAGGCTATCTTGTTTCAACGGTTCGTTTGGTACTTTCACGGCTTATCTTTGGACTTTGTCAAGATTGACCAAACGTTACTTGTGAAAGAAGTTACCATCCTTGTCTAATACCGAGTGTCCAAATTGAATTTTAAAGTTGTGATATTCTTAAATAGATTTTATATATTTCAATATTCGTGTGAAGGGTGCGGTCTTCAATTTGTTGGGTCAAATGGACTAATGGTGGTGTTGGTTGCATATGTGATTGTGTAATTTGGTTTAATTGATGGGGTGATATTTTCACCTAATTGTGGGTTATATAAATATGGAAAAATGGTTAATTCACCGAACTGAAATGGATAGACATATATACAATGTTCTCAAAGTATGTATTGATCATTTATGTGGTGAGTGATTATCATATATATAATAGTATGTGTATGTTTGTAAAGGTGAAGATACTCACAATAGAGATGTGAGCTTGGAGATACTCACAATAGAGATGCCATGTTATGTGTATGCATTGCATTTTAATAAAGAAAGACGCATTTGTGTGTGAATGTTTAGGACATGGAATGCGAACTAGGCATTGTTGCCTAACACCCGCTTTGTTCTTTTTGTTTCTTTTTCGATTTTCAAATGAAATTTTGTAAAAGTACGATTGAGCAGAGCATGAAGATTTTCATGTAATAAACATTCTTTATGATCATGAATTACATATATAGTTATGTATTATTTTGAAATTCTAAAAACCATGTATCATTTTTAATGGAAGGATTGTAAAGTTTTGATGGGCCTTTGTTTGTATATCATATCATCATTGTTTTAATATTTGAACTCATGTATAGTTTTGAGAAATTTATATTTACAACATCATTGTGTAGATTAAAAAATATTTATATATTGTTTATGCTTCCGCAATTGTGTTCTAAAATACTTATATGACATGACTGCTTATTTATCGATTTCGAGATATATATATATATATATATATATAAAGAAGTAAAGTTTCTTTAAAAGATTGAATAGAGAACAGGTTTTTGGTAGCATTCATACTTCGCATCGTACTATACGGGGTGGGGGTTGGACGTTACTCATCCGGCCTAGTTACAACCCATATGGTCCAGTTGCAGCATACCCGTTTTCATATCCATATCCAGGTCTTGCCAATTCTTGGGCTTTTCATCTTCATCTTGCTTCGGAGTGTATGTATCAGGTTATCCATCTCCATAATCATCTCCAAATCTTCATTATGGTTCGTGAGACCATTGTCCGCATTGGATCGCCATGAACAACTTTGATACAATAATAATTCATATGTGGAAAATGTAACAACCCATAATTTTAAACCCCAATTTTTGTTTTTGTTTTTGTTTTCTGTTTTTATTTTGTTTTTATTTAGAATTTGCGGAATATAAATAATAACAATAATGATGAACTTATCTAATACTTCCCTCGTACTTTTTTCTCGCTATATATACTGTAGCACTGCTTAAAATATATTTTATTTTTTCCTTATTTGCCCTTAATGAACCTGCTAAGTAAAAAAAAGTAAAAAAAATTAAGAAACAAATTAAAAGCATAATTGGCGGCAGATTTTGGCGCTTTTAGTTATCTTAATAAAAAAAAAGTACATAACTTTTTATCAACTTTTTGTCCAGAAGATACTACATTCACAAACTTTACAACATAACATCAGACAAAACAAAAACCAAACCAGACAAAACAAAAACCAAAACACAATGAAAATTGGTCTTCTTACAACATCAGACAAAACAAAAAACACAATGAAAATTGGCCTTCTACTCAAATGTTTGTACTGATGAAGATACATTTGCTCTACTCATATGGCTCCTTCTATTTTTGCTGACATTGCTCTTATGACTCCTTCTATTTTTACTGACACTGTACATCTTAGTTGATACATCTGCTCTGCTCCAACTGTTTCTACTGCTCTGCTCCCATATTCACAAACTATAGATAGATGATAAATATGCAGTTGAGGTGGATGAACTCCTACAGCTGCAATAAAAAGATTTGTCTCAATATGAAAAATGAGGAGATATACTATCTATCATCTGATAATTGATAAGTCTAGAATTTACCTATGTTTTGGCATACTCTATGAACTTGAATGTAATGAAATTGAGCTTAAATGATGAGATATTGAATATATTTGTATTAATTCTAGACTATTATTTTTGAGACAGGGATTTGGATGAAAAGTTGTGGAAAAGAAGTTAAAACATGCAAAATCAGAAGAAAGAATGGCCAAATTAGAATTTCATCCAAAGTCAACGAATTGGCGAAGTGATTATTCTGGAAACGAAGATGTCACCTGAATGCATCGCCTCAAGCTAAAAGGAGAAGGCGAAGAAGCTGGCGACATATTGAAAATCTCGCTTTGAAAATAAGAACATATGAAGCGAATTAGAATTTCTTTACCTTCATATGCCGCCACCCTTAACAGGACATGTAGGCGCTTAAAGTTGAACTTCGCCATATTTCGGGGCGAAAAACTGAGGCAACATGATTGTTTATCGCCAAGATGAGAAGTGATGAAAAGGGCGACATGTTTACTATATCGCCTGGATTAATTACGAATGAAGAACTAATAAGGCGAATGAAGATTATATCGTCTGATGGCAAGCGAAATGGTCGAGCGATAAAAGCAACTTTTCGCCTGAGTAGATTATCAGCCTAGCGATCAAGACAAGCGAGATTTGAAGAAGTTCGTTAGTTCAGGCGAAGGAACTAGCGACATAAAATGAAGAAAAAATGTTGTTTCGCCAATTTGTGTTTCTTTGTTGATTTTATTTCAAAATTGCCACTGAGCCAAACTCCATAAATAAGAGCTCAGATTAAGAAAAAGTGAGAGTGGAATTTTCGGAAAGTAGACAGTTTTAGACGATTGAATTCACTTTTGACATTCTAATATACTTTGAGAGAAATTCTAGATTCTTCTATACGCTTTATTCAACATCTTCAGAGAAGTTTCTTGAAGAAGTTTTGTACTCTGTTTCTGTTGATCATAGAGATTAGCTTGAAGATTGTGAAGCAACATTTTTGACAGAGTCTAGCTTCAATCTTCCTTAGTAAGATTCAAATCTTATACATGTTGATGAAGAATTTGTATTGTCATTGCTTATGCTGAACTATACATGTTAGCTTAAGAGCTCTGTTGACTTGTTGAGTTTTGATGTTGATTATCACTTCAATTGCAATGTTTCTTGTTCAATTATACCCAGATCTATTTTTATGAGCTGATTGAATTAAAAGAATGAGAGTTATGTAATATTGTTATTCTGAGATTTAATTTAGACCAGAGATGGCGATTAGGTTTCAGATCTAAGAACAGAGGATCATAGTACTAGAGATAGACTATAGATATGTTTTTCTACAGATTGTGCTTATCAATTGTATAGTTTGTAGTATAGAGATATATGCAACTATATAATTGAGATCTGTTAAATTGAATCGAGAGATCTTTTAATAGATCACTGATGATGATCTAGAAGGTAAATTTGTGTTTTAAGGTGAAACTTGCATGAGAAGTTAATTGATAATAAATTTAGCAAATCAACTTGTTCATTGTTAAGATCAATTGCAGAATAGAGTGCTGACTTGAGTTTTAATTGAATGAATGTCACTAGTATCTTTTCCTTCACACCAATTCTATGATTCTTATGATTCAATTTGTATATAACATTCTTTTAGCAATTCAGCTTAAATCTTAGTCTCAATCATACTTCTTAGCTTACAATCCCTGTGGAGACGATATCTAAAATACTACATTAGACATTGATAGGAATTCTGATTGATTACTGTGAAATCTAATATCAGTCGAGTCTTCATATACTCATCGCAACAAGAATTTTTCCTTATCAATAATGAAAGTGAAATCAATGATGATAGCATGGATGATTTCATTCAGTATTGTGCTGAAATGGAAGAAAATGAAAATAGATATAGGAATACAAACATACTTAATGTTAAGATGTTTAATAGTAGCAAAACAAGACAGAAAATAAAAGACATGTGCATCAACACCAGAAAGCAGTTAGCACAAAGACTTATAAGCATGGCCAATCATCACTTTGAACTATCTTGGGGTACTATAAACAAGCTGGCTGCAGAGTTTAATAGACATAGAACTACCATAAGCAACTTTTGGAACAAACTACTTAAATATCAATTGTTGAATGGGGTTGTCATCAATGTGAAGAGCAGCAAACCTGGACGGGTTGGCAGAAAGAAAAGGTATATGATGAAGAACGCATCAAGTCCATTCCTCAACGGCATAGAACTACAATCAGAGCCTTTGTTGTTGCATTAGAAGTAAGTGAAAGTGTTATTGTTAGAATGTTGAAAAAAGGCATAATCAAATCACATACAAATAACATCAAGCCATCTATCACAGCAGTGCATAAAATCAAGAGAATGGAATGGATCCTAGCAAAAATAATTCTTGTGACAGTGAATGAGGTACGCAAATTTGAACTACTATCAAACTTAGTACATATAGATGAGAAATGGTTTTGGCTAACAAAATTGATGCAAAGATACTACCTCTTATTCAATGAAGATGAGCCATTGAGAAACACACAAAATAAAAATTTCATCCCAAAAGTCATGTTTATAGCAGTTATTGCAAGACCTCAATTTGACATTGTAGAAAATTGTATTTTTGATGGAAAATTGGGATTTGGCCATTCACAGAGGAACACCTTGCAAAAAGAACTACCAACAAGAGAGAAAAAGGCACAGTTGAATCAAGGGTAGTACATTCAGTCACAAGGTGTGTAATAAGGGAAGCACTCATCAAGTTAATAATTCTAGCAATTAAGGAAAAATGGCAAACAAGAGAAAGCAAATGCATATCGATACAACAAGATAATGCAAGACCGCACATAAGTCCAAGTGACCAGGAATTCATGGATGCAGCCAATTCAGATGGCTTTAGTATAAATTTGATATGTCAACCAGCTCAAAGTGCTGATTTGAATGTGTTGGATTTGGGATTTTTCAATGCCATTCAATCAATACAAGAAAAAAAATTCTCAATGACATTTCAGAGTTGGTTAATTCAGTCAAAGATGCATACAATGAATATGATGTCAAGAAACTTCACTATAATTGGTTGCAACTTCAGTATATGATGCAGGAGATTTTAAAAGTAAAAGGTGGTAATGATTACAAAAATCCGCATAAAGAAAAAGTTAAATTAGAGAGAATTGGTGGCTTGCCATATCAGGTGAAGGTGGAGGAAAATATCATTAATGAAGCTGTGCAATTTCTAAATGCAGGTACATTTGAAGTTATGCAAAGAGAAGTACAACCAGATGAGGTCCCTGGTTATGAATTGATGAATTAGGATGACTTAATCAACTAGGCTAATGCAGCAAACCAACAGAATAAAATATTTTGTATGCTTTTTTTGCCAGTCACTGTAAGCTTTTGTATGTAAGATCAAAGATATTGAAACAACATAACTCCAACTACTACTCAGATCTTTAACATTGATATCAAACAAACAAACATTAATTTTTAAATTAACTAACATAAAAAAAAACATATAAAATTCAGCTTCAGGACCACAATTAACAAAACAAGACATAAAGTTACCTCTTTCGCATGTAGCACCGATGTGCCATTAAGTTCACTATATAAACCATTAAAATTCTCCCTAGCAGAATTCTCAATCCAGTACTCAACAAAGTCTAGAGTAGACATCTCCACTCTATTCTGGTCCTAATACTCTCTGGTATCACATTCAGCTACCTATAACCAAAAAAATAAATGAATTAACTAGTTTATACATACACAGTATATACATATCATAATTCAGCTTAAGAGTACAAATAATCGACCACTTTGAACCAAATTACAAGTGAAAAAATTAATCATCTTCCAACTATTTAATTCATTTAACAAAACAATAACAACTCTTAATAAAAATCCCAAGAGACAGGAGAGTAAAAACCTTAATTTTAGAATCCCCAAAAAGAGTATAGAAGAATTGAAGATTAGGTCGTCTATTTTCCGTGACCCAATCTTTGGAAGCCCTCCAATCATCCAACAAACCAGTCACCACCACTGGCTTGTTCTTCACCAGATACCTCTCATTTCTTTATTACTTCATAATCCTCCTCAGAATCTTGTACAATCTCATCTTCTTCCTAAAAATTCTGCACAATCTCGCCTTCTTCCTCAGAATCCTTCACAATCCAATTTTGTTCCTCATATTCTTGCAGAATCCCATATTGTACCTCCTGATCTTGCATAATCTGATCATATTATTTTGGGTCTTGCAAAATCTTCTGGCTTTGTACACGATACAAGCTTGGGATTAATATTCTCAACAATACCTCATCAAGCTTACCCAATTGGCCACCAATATCATATTCATGTTGTGGTGTTGTTGATGATGAATGGGGTGTTGTTGATGATGAATGTGGTGTTATTGATGATGAATGTGGTGTTATTGTGCCAATACCTTGCTGATGAATGTGGTGTTGTTGATGATCATGATCAGGTAGATGCTCTTATTGTTTCTGCAGGTGTCGTGATTTTGTGAGTTCCCGGTACCCACGTTTGCGCGTCCTAAATAAATCTAATCTCTTTCGATTATCCATCAATATTTTGAGAGGTATATTTGAGAGTGATGAGGTTAATTCTGAATATGAAAGGGGCGAGCGAATTAGGGTTGATGAGAGGTTTCGAGAATGAGAGAGAGGATCCTTGAGATGAGTGACTGCGTGTTGATTAACAGAGATGGGTGAGTGAGTTGGATAAATAGAAACAGGTGTGAGTTAGGTGGGTAAAGGAGGGAGTAAGAAATGATGTTTGAGATGGTTGGTGGATAAATTTTAAATGAGCTTTTAACATAAGAAGAGATATCATGAGATGGTTGGTAGGGTAGTTTAGTTTTAAATAAATGTAAATTATGAAGGGTATATAAGTAATTTTATTAAAATTTTTTACCAAAAGAAGAAAGTGTAGTAATTAAACACCATTTCCATTTATAGAAAGTGTAGTGATAAAAAAAACGGAGGAAGTATAAGTCATCTCCACCACCAAAGACATGCAATAGCAACAATAAAAATTCCAACACACATAATCAGCGCATGCAACACATAATTTTCGAATCAAAATCTTGAATAACATCATTAAATATAAGTGAAATATCATGCATAAAATATCCTCGGTAAACTCAGTTAACAACCTAACCAAATAGCAATTCAAAACATAACCAAATAGCAATATCTTAAGTATCCATGTTATAAACATTCTAATTAGTTAATAATATAGTCTATCTTGGTTTTTATGCCCATTCTGAACCCTCAGTTGCGACCTTCTACCGAGATATCTCCAACCTATTGACCTGCAAGATTTACCAAAATAAAAGCACCCATAAGTCACGAAGACTCAGCAAGCACAACCAAACTTAACTTACCATAGAATTTTAAACAACCATTATAATAATCATAATGAAATATAACAACATATAAACTTATATAAATTACTACTAATTCTCAAAAACTTAAACTGCAAACAAACACTCTGAAACAACAAACACTCTGAACTAAACGATTCCATGTTACAATATTGGCTGTTGTGCTTGACACACATTGCAATACCTATCTTATTAGCCTTGACTCCACTTAGTTCGTGCCTTCCTGGTGCATTGTTGCAGAATAATTCCTCGTCAAGGCCTGTTAAATTCGTCCGATTGCAAAAGCATCGTTGCTAGACATAGCCTAGGTACCTTAGAGTATTTGGATCCTTGGTGGTTGGCCACCGCCCAGCAACATCTCAAACATAATAACCACCTGATATGTCATGCTCATACACTTAAAGATTCCAGCGGAACCTCACTTCAAACATCAAACATCATTACAATAAGAGAGTCTCTATGCCCTAACATGCATAAAAGGTAAATCTTGCAGCCTCCGCAAATACTTAGTCTTCGTTCGAGAATTGGGTTCACGGAATGCTTATCTCTTAACGCTTCCTTGGTATGATCTGAAGAACTAATGGAATTGATAGTTGTATAACATAATAAAAATAATTAATACTTTAAATATCTTTGGTCTAATATCTCCTCTTATAATTCAGAGGTATTTTTTAGTTGAACCCCGTTGGGATTGATTGTGCATGGCCCCACGTTAGACGTTGTTGTGAAAGGGAAATGAATGAGAATGTGCGCTAACTTATTGACTTAATAAACTCGTAATAAAAACATGAACTTTAAACTCATTTTTTTAGGGTAAAAAAAATAATATTAAATGACTAAGACTTGAACCATGGCTTAAAGAAAATAAAAACAGACTCAAAACCTCTTAAAAATATGACCAATACCAAACTTTATGACGTGACAATGACCTGAATTCGTTTCTTCCTTCCCTTTGTTCTTTTGGCACGACTAACGCAACCTATTGATGACTATTAAAACACTAACTGGATATGTGAACACTAGGGATGGAAATGGATCGGGTTTGGGCGGATCACAGTAAATCTAAATCCGAACCCATTAAGGTATCCTATATCTGAACCCTACCCATACCCGTCACGGGTCGGCAGGTTCGGGTCTAGTTTTTATCTGAGGGTTCAAGCTAACTCGTGGGTATACCCGAAAAAAACAACTATCATATTACACAAGAGGGAATTATCTGATATATATATATATATATATATAAACCTGCCATCATCATCAATTTAATCATTTAATCACGTTATCATCACCAATTTCTTTTTTTTTTAATGAAATAGGCAGAGTTCATCAGGAATCCCTACTAGGTAGGCACCCCCTAGAACAGAGCCGAACTTTATTGAAAGAAAAAGAAAAAAACAAAAGAGTTTGTCAAAAACAATACCCAAAAGACATAAAAGCAGGGCCTAAACAGATGGCCTGATAAAAAGAGGCCTAGACAGGGGGCCTAAAAAAGAGTAGAGGCCTAAACAGATGGCCGAATATAGTAAGAGGCCCATAATGGAGCCTAAAATGAAGAAACGAAACTGAATCATTAAGAGAAAAACTTGAAAACGACAGTGTCGTTCGCCGGCAGACAGGCCTTGTCCGCTGGCAACGGACGGTGGCGGCGGATGGGTTTGCCGTCACCCTTATTCTGTTGGCTGGCAGCGGGTGCTAACGGCGGACCCTTGCAGAGAGCGCCGCTTCTGTTCGTCGTCACCTGTCTTCTGTTGGCTGGCAGCGACTGCTGACGGCGGACGGTTGGCCGTCACCTTTCTTTTGTTGGCTGGCAGCGAGCGCTGGCGGCGGACACCTGCAGAGAGCGCCGCTTTCTTTGGCCGTCATCTTCCTTCCGTTGGCTGGCAGCGGGTGCTGGCAACGAACCCCTACAGGAAGCGCCGATTTTTGTTGTCTCCTTTCTTCCGTGCGCAATGAGGCTGTACCTCCCGAACGAATCTTGAATCATGAGAACCTGAAAAAATGTCTACCTTGGAGGTCCCTGCAAATGAAAGGCCAGAGGAAATCTGGGCAGGTAGTCCAAGTCTTGATGCTATCCATGGGAAGCTTGGTGAGTCTGTCTGCTGCTTGGTTGCCTTCTCTGTAGATGTGCGAGATGACAAAGTCCACATGTATACAATTTACATACATATAATTTATAACTTAAAAAAACAATGTAGTTCACCAACTTAAATAAATAAAATATATTCCAAAATAAAGTGTTTAAATGTGATAAACACAATAGAATATTTTAAAATATGATAAATTCTTATCAAAATAAATAAAAATAATGATTATTTTTTATTAGTTTTGAAGATTTTGTTATATATGCATATATTTTTTTAATATTATACGAGTTTGGGTTTGGGTAAGGATATTTTTCTTTACCCAAACCCGAATCCAAACCCGAGACGGGTATTATTTTTAAACCCAGACCTGATCCATAAACCCAATTACCTGAATCCATTGTGGGTAAGTGGCTCGGATACCCATGGGTAAACGGGTTTGTGGGTAAAACTGTCATCCCTAGTGAGCACATCGGTATCACTCTTGTGACCATGATTATCTTTCTTAGATTCCTTTTAACGCATCTAGCATGATCTATGGCATGAGGCTTACTAATTCTATAGCAAAAAAAATACTAAAATTCTATTCTTACCCTAAAATTGAACTAGAAAAAAGATAGGATCCTTACCTTAAAAATCTATCGCAGCTACACATGAACCAAGCAATGAAAAACAAAACTCAACAGCAAAATCACCCATGTCGAAGCATTGAAATCCACTCCTTGAAACCATAACCATTCGGCCATCACAAATCATCAAATCCCAATTGAAAATAATTCCCAAAATCCTTAATTCATAAAAGACAAACAAATTTACTCACCTTGAGAATCGTAAACCCAAGTCCTTAGTTAGAAAACTCTTATCACGTGAACCGATCTCAACCAACAACCTTCGAAAGAGATAACCACCATTAATAACTTAAATCTCGTTAATAAAAAAATATTGATTACTTAGAGACAAAGTCTCATTCCTTAGAATTTGGTTTTTTTTCCTGCTCTTCGAAGTCTCGTTCTCGAGATCGGTCCTCCTAGATGCAAAATAATGGTTTAGGGTTTGATATGATCTTTATATAGTATTTGATGACTAGGGTTAACTTGAATAAATTTCCTTAGTCTCCCAAAATTACAAAAGTCTGAAGAATTTTTATAAAACTCACCACAACGAGAGCCGAGCGTCAAAGAAAATGTATTTCATATTCAAAGAACTCTTATAAGTTTTTCCAAAGTAGATTAAAAAGATAGAATAAGAGAAACAAAAGAAACAATATATAGTCATGGAAAAAAAGGGAGAAAATATAATAATACCCTTATGCCAAAATAGAACTATGAAGTACTGCTAAAACCTCTCTTTCAAAGTTAGGGTTTTGAATGTTTGTTTTTACATGGGTTCTCAAATTGAAGGTTGAGTTTGGTTCGGTCATTTGCCTTATTAGATCTTGTTATGGTTGTTTTGAATTGAAATAAGGTTGAACGGTTGCTACAACATCTCCTTCTGCGACTATTTATCCTTTTTATGATGTTTCTTCTCTGGAATGGAGGTAGCTCAAATTCTTAATGGTGTTTCCTTACCTTCCACGCCTTCTACCGCTATGTTTGCATCTTCTACAGGTTTGTCTATTATGATACACTCAGGTTCTTCAACGGTTTATATTATAGATTCAGGAGCCACACATCATATGACACCAGATAAAAGTATGTTTTCTCATTGTATTTCACATTTTAAGTGTACTTCGGTTATGCCGCAAATGGAGCATCTATGCCTTCAGATTGCATTGATTCTATTATTTTATATAATTGGTCTCTCTCAAATGTCTTTCATGTGTCGCATCTTTCTATTAACATTTTTTCTATTAGTCAACTTACTGATCTGGGAGTAGACATTGTTGTATCTTCTCATTATTGTATTTTGCAGGATCACACCACAAAGAGATAGATCAAGGTTAGCTATAGAGAGGGAGGTCTGTATATTCTTGAATATTTTTCTTTCCCTACACCAGTAGCATCTTAGTCGATACATCATCTTTTTATTTGTCTCATGCATCTCTACATTTTTATCAGCATTATATATTATATGTCTCCATAATCTGAAGGAATAAAAACATACAACAAGAGGAAAAAATCTACTCAGTAAATTATTATTTTATGAGTCATTATTAGTGTTTTAGGAAGTCTAAGAGTTAGCTGATTACTTGATTTATCATAAATAATTACTGTTAGGTAGTGGTTGGGAAAATGAAGATTCATTTGTAGGGTTTTAGTGTTGGAAGGCCATCATGTGAATGAGCTTTTTTGGAATGTTAGTTGGTGTAACCTGAGCCTAGGATTGTGGGTACAAGTTACCTTAAACTTGTTTATCGTTACTTAATATATTTTAGCTGCATTATTTTAATCTCAATTGCTGACTCTGCCATTTGGTATCAAAGCATTGTCGATTCTTTTAATCATGGTAGGAAAGAAGGCGGAAACCTTAGAGAAAGAATTTGAGAGTTTCAGGGATGAAACTCGGGAAAAAAATGATGAGATGAATCAGAAACTGAAGAGTATTATGGAAACCATGTCCAAGATCTAGCATGCTCAGAAAATTATGACAGAGGTGATGAAGTGAATAGAGAGAAAAGGAAACCTTCTGGAGCAGGAGGAGGGATCGAGAAAAATATAATGAAACACATGAGGGTTAGGATGACAATACTTGGAATCGAGATTAAAGGAGGGATTGTAAGCCTCAACGTGTGGAAATGCCCACATTTATGGGTTGATCCTGATTCTTGAATCAATAGAGTAGAATGATTCTTTATGGCTGGAAGATACACTGAAGTAGAGAAGGTAGTAGTGGTAGTAATCAACTTTGATGAGGGAGCCTTGTCATAGTTTTGCACTATGGAAGACTTAAATACTATCACTGATTGAAAATCAACTTAAGAAAATGATTTACAAGCAGTTTAGACCAACTCATGAAGGGGATTTGGTGTAGTATTTTTATCCATCCAACAAAAAGGATCTGTGGCGGCGTACAAAAAATCCTTTTGGGACCTAACAGCTAATTGCAAAGGACTACTACCGGTAGTGCTAACCGGAATCTTAAATAAGGGACTATAACCATATATATGATCAGAGTTGATGTTGTTAAAATCGAAAGGTATTAATGCACTCACTGAGACAACTCTAGGAATTGGACAAAAAATTAAGCATTGGAGGGGATTCAAAGGAAATCGGGATTTTGGCAGCAACAATGATTGGAGTGCTAGTAAAAGGGGGTCTCAGCTAGTGATGCAAGTGCCAGGGCAGAGAACAAGGTGAACAGAGTATTAAGGCTATGGGTAGCAACTTTAAAAGATTGACAGCCCAAAAATATCAAGTCAAGAAGGAGAAGGGTTTGTGTTTCAAATGTGAGGAACAATATCACCCAGGTCATAAATGTAAAAATAGAAGTTTGAATGTGATTTTTGTGTTAAATGAGAAAGATATTAATACTAAGCTGGACAGTGAAGAAGTTAGTGCAGAGCTAGTTGGGTTAACAGTGCCTAAAATAATGAAAGTCAAAGGGAAGATTGGTAGTTGGAGGTAATAGTTTTAATTGATTCAGGGCTTCTCATAATTTTTTTCTCCACAATTAGTGGACAAACTTAAATGGAGATTAGTGGACACTAAAGGTTATGGGATTATAATGGGGAATGGTGCAACTATAAGGGGAACTGGTGTTTGTAAAAGTATGCTTTGGGAGGTTTAGGGGGTTCATATCAACACTAATTATTTACCTATGAATTTGGGAGGCTATGATATTATTTTAGGCATCCAATGGTTACAAAGCTTAGGCACGATGATGGTGAATTGAGAAAACCTGATAACAAAATTTGAGGTGCAAGGAAAGTGGGTAATTTTATAAGGAGATCCTAGTTTGCCGAAGTGTTTGGTTAGATTAAAATCCATAATATGATCCAGCGATGCTGAAGATCAAATATTTTGGATGGAATTGCATCAACAAGACATGATTGATGACAGTAATAGGGAAGGAATACCAACAAAGGTGACAAAAATGGTGGATAATTTTACGATAGTATTTTGTAACACTCCATATTGAGACAGGGTTAAAAAGGAATTGAATTGTTATCCATATCATTAATGATAAATTTTTTTCTCGGGAGCCTAGAACTTGAGAACTCCAAAGTTAAGCGTGCTTGACCTGGAGCAATTTTAGGATGGGTAACCTTCCGGGAAGTTGGTCCGAAAAGCATGTCAGTGAGGACAAAGCATGCTGGAAAGTGTAATGATGGTCTTTGGGCTAGTGGTCAGCCTTAAGACTGGTTATGTGACAAGGTGGTGCCCTACCATCCCGCCTCGGGTCATCCGGGGGCGGGGGCAGGACGTTACATATTTAATATGCCAAATATTTTGCCTCCATTTTAAACAAAAGGATCATGCTATTATATTAAAAGCCATCACCAATGAGTGTTAGGCCATTTCGATACCCATAGCATCCAAAAAAAGAGATTGAAAGGCTGGTTGGAAAGATGTTAGAAGCTGGGATCATCCAAGAAAGCAACAAGCCATTTCTAGCCTATTTTTGCTTGATAAAAAAAGGAAAGTAGCTGGAGATTTTTTGTTGATTATAGGCTGGTGAAAAAATCCATCGTTCTTTATAAATTTCCAATACTGGTTATAGAAGAACTATTGGATGAACTTGGGAGCACAAAGGTTTTTAGCAAGCTGACTTTTGAGGGGTGGTTCCCCTTGAGGTTCTTATCATTTTTTGTGCAAGTTTGTCCTCGTATTTTTTGATGATATTCTTGTGTATAGTTCTCTAATGGAGAAGCACTATGTAATTAGTTTTGGAGGTGCTTAAAGCAAAAGGATTATATGCGAATAAGAAAAAATGTCTATTTGGACAAAGTAAGTTGGAATATTTGGCTCATATTATTTCTGACTAAGGTATAGCTGCAGATGCAACAAAAGTGTAGGCAATGGTGGGATGGCCTGAACAAAAAACACTCAAAGAACTTCGAGACTTCTTTGGCCTCACTGGATATTATCGACATTTTGTAAAAGGGTATGGACAACTAGTTTGGCCGATGGTTCAATTACTAAAGAAATATGTCTTTTTCTTGAATACAAAAGTTAGAAAATCTTTTGAATAGCTAAAAGTAATTATGACAACGGTATTGGTTTTGGTTCTACCCGATTTCTCTAAGCAGTTTGTGATTGAATATGATGCCTCCGAATATGGGTTAGGGGCAGTTTTAATGTAAGATGAAAGACCAATGGCTTACTTTAGTAAGACCTTATCAGATAAAGCTCAAGCTAAACAAGTTTATGAGAGGTAGCTTATGGCTATTATCTACTGGGAAGAAAATTTTTTATTCGAACAAATTAAAGGAGTTTGAAATTATTATGGGAGCAGCAAATGGCAGTGGTTGAACATAAAAATGGTTGACAAAAAATTTGGGATTTGATTTTGACATCACTTATAAGCTAGGGAGAGCTAACAGCGCAACCGATGCATTATCAAGAAGGAAGAGTCCTAGTGCAATTGCACCATTGGAAGGCCAACAACTCATTCAAAATTTTTTAATGGTTAGTGTCAATCCCTTGAAGTTATCAATTATGGAGAAAGAGATTTGTGGAGATTCAAATTTATGGTGTTTGAAGAAGTTAGAAGTTGATCCTACATGCCAACCCCCGTATAATTTGATTCATGGGCAATTGTTTTATGATGACAGATTAGTGTTGTCTAAAACTTTTAGTTTAATTCCAACACTATTGGCCGAGACTCACTCATTCAATCATTCTAGACATGGAGACATTCTTAAAACTTATAGGAAACTTTCTGCTGAATTATTTTGGGAGGGAACGAAGGTTAGGGAGACAGATTTTGTTTCAATATGTGTTGTTTGTCAGTAGAGTAAATATTCAACATTGACGCTAGCTAAACTATTGCAGCCCTTGCCCATTTTTGGAGCAAGTATAGGAGGATATTTCTTTGGATTTTGTTGAAGGATTAGCAAAATCTAATGGTTATAACTCTGTGTTTGTTGTATTGGACAGATTGAACAAATTCGGTCATTTTGTGGCTCTGAAACACCATCATTCAGCTTATACTGTGGCAGTGGCATTGGTGAAGGACATAGTTCAACTTCATGGTATTTCAACATATATTGTTTCAAACCGCGATAAGATTTTTCTTAGCAGGTTCTGGGAAGAATTGTTCAAGCTTCAAGGTACTAAGCTGCACAAAAGTACTGCATACCATCCACAAAGCGATGGGCAGATTGAAGTAGTGGATCAATGTTTGGAAGCTTATTTATGGTGTATGGTTCGTGATAAGCCGAAAAGGTGGCTTCTCGGTTACATGGGAAGAGTATTGTTATAATACTTCATACTATACAACACTCTAAACTTCCTCATTTCGAATAGTTTATGGTTGCGAACCCCTGCCCTCAGTTTGTTATGGTGTTGGAAAAGTAGTAGTTAATTAGTTGATAGAGATTCATGGCTCCAAGAGTTGAAGCAAACTTGTAGATTGTCCAACCGAAAATGAAACAAAGATCTTACAGTTATCATCGTGACATGGATTTCAAGAAGGCTGACATGGTTTTTTCTAAAATTGGCACCATATCGATAGAAATCTATAGTAAAACGAGTAAATGAAAAATTATCTCTTAGATTTTATGGTTAGTTTCAAGTGATTAAACATGTTGGAGCAGTTTCTTATCACCTTGATTTACTCGATGGTGCAATGCAAGAACCCACCAAGTATTCCATGTTTCTTAATTGAAGGCTGCTATGGGTATTGATCAGCAGGTTTCTTCATTGCCAGATTCACTCATAGCAGACATGGAATTATAGCTGGTTCTTGATCAGATTTTGGGCATAAGGGGCCCATAAAAAAGTATGGATAGGGAAGTGCTTTTTCAGTGGGTGGGACAACCGCCTTTAGAGGCTACATGGGAGTTAGTAACTAATATTGAGATGCATTTTCCAGAATTTTGATAAGTTCTAGAATTTACCTATATTTAAGTATGTTTTATGAGCATTAATGTAAAGGAATTGAGCTTAAAAGATGAAAAGTTGAATACATTTCTAGTAATTCTAGACTATTAGTTCTGAGACAGGGACTTGGATGAAAAGATTGGGAAAAGGAGCTAACAATTGCAAATTTCAGAAGAAAGAATGAACATCTAGAATTTCATTCAAAGTCAGCAAATGAGGCGAAATGATTGATGCTGAAAAAAAGGAGATCGCCTGCATACATCGCCATTAGCATAAAAGAGAAGGCGATGAGAAAGGCGAAGTTTGAATAATCTCGCCTTGAAGACGAGAACAGAGGCGAGTTACCTTCATACATCGCCATTCTTGGAAAAATCTTTAGGCACTGAAGGGAGAATCTTGCCCTGTTCTGAGGCTACACATGAGTAAGTCGCCAAGATGAAAATTTGAGAGGCGACATCTATATTATATCGCCTAGAATGTTCTCGAATGGAAGATTGATATGGCGAGGAAAGATTAACTTGCCTAAACATCAGGCGACATATAATGGCTATATTTTGAACATTTCGCCTATGAAGAATCAAAACTTGGTGAACAAGATAAGCAAGATTTATGAAAGTTGTTGAGTTCAGACGAAGGAACCGGCGACATAAATGAAGAAAACTGTTACTTCGCCAATTTGTGTTTCTTTGATGTTTTTATTTCAAAATTATCATTAAGCAAAACTCTATAAATATGAGCTCAGATGAAGCAATAAGAACCTTTTGACATTCTGTTATTTTTAGAGAAAAATTCTAGATTCTTCTATACGCTTTATTCAATATTCTCAGAGAAGTTTCTTGAAGAAATTGTGTACTCTATTTCTCGTGATCATTGAGATTTAGCTTGAAGATAGTGAAGCAACAATTGTGACAGAGTCTAGTTTCTATCTTCTTTGGTAAGATTTAGATCTTAGATGCATATTGATGATGATTAGTGCTTTGATTGAATATGTTAGAGTAGATATGCTAAGCTAAAAGCTCTTTCGATTTGTTAACTTCTGTTGTTGATCATCATTCTGATTGTACGATTCTTTTTCAACCATAGTCAGTTTTACTTGAATTTCATGAGCTTGTTGAATTACAAGAACGAGAGTTACGTAATCTTGTTGATTTGAAGCTTGATTTAGACCAGAGATGGCGATCTAGTTCCAGATCTAAGAACAGAGGATCATACTTCAAGAGATAGACTATAGATTTAGTTTTCTACAGATTGTGCTTATCAGTTATATAGATTGTAGTATAGAGATATATGCAACTGTATAATTGAGATCTGTTAAATTGAATCGAGAGATCCTTTAACAGATCACTAATGATGATCTAGAGAGTAAATCTGTGATTCAGAGTTGAAGCGTTCATAAGAAGTTAATTGATAGCAGAGATTAGCAGATCAGCTTATTCATTGTTGAGATCATTTGCAGAAGAGTATCGACTTATGTTTTATCAACAATCCTTAGTGTCTATAATTCATAAGAGTATCGTCATTAGTGTCTATAATTCACAACAATCTATGATTTCTATGATTCGATTAGTATATAGATTCTTTTAGCAATTCAGTTTAAATCTTAATCGCAATCTTGCTTCTTAGCTAGCAATCCTTGTTGAGACGATATCTTAAATACTACATTAGACGTTGATAGGAGTTCTGATTAGTTATTGTAATTTTATGTGTTAGAATAATCCTCATCAATTTCTTGGCGCCGTTGCCGGGGATTGCTTTTGAAAGATTAAGATTTACATTGAATTGTGCTAACTTGATTTATTAAGTTCCTTTTCAACTTTAAAATTGTTTGTTCAAGTGTGTAGTGTGTGCAGACAAGAGCAAAAAAGACTCAAGACTTGCAGTTTGATCCTGAACCAGAAAAGATTTTAGATAATCCAGATCATAGACGAGATCAACAACTAGAACTGAGTCAAAGGTTATAATATCTGAAGAACGCTACAACCGAAATAATGAAAATGATGGAAGAGTAGACCCTGAAAGGATGACTCTTCGTCAACATTCCACACCACCAGTTGATGACATGCCACAAGCCATCAACCTTCAAGCAATAACAGCTGATAACTTTGAGCTTAGATCAGGACTCATCCAAATGGTTCAACAAAATAATTTTGGAGGAGGAGCCAATGAGGACCCCAATCAACATCTTAACACTTTCTTGCATCTGTGCAGTACATTTAGGCACAGTGGAGTATCTTAGGATGCAGTGAAGCTTCGACTATTTCCCTTCATATTAAGTAACAAAGCTCATGCCTGGTTATACTATTTGCCACCAGGATGCATAAATAGTTGAGAAGACTTAGTCAAGAAGTTCTTAGCTCGTTACTTTCCTTCCATGGTGATGGTGAAACTGAGAAACATGATTTCTTCTTTCCAGTATATGGATGGAGAATCATTGTATGAGAGCTGGGAGAGGTTTAAAGAGTTGATCAGGAGATGTCCGCATCATGGCATAGCATCTTGGAGTATTGTGATGACTTTTTACAGCGCTATGCCTCCTCAGATAAAAATGCACATTGATTCCTCAGCTGGAGGATCAATCATGGATAAGGAACCAGAAGATGATTATGATTTTATCGAATTACTGGCGAATAATGATTTTGGATGGAATGAAAGGGACAAAGGTGCAACTAAGAAGCAGTCATGAGTCTATGTGCTGGAGTCTTTCAATGCATTATCTGCACAGATAGCACTTTTGAATAAAAAGATGGACAATATGGCAGTGAAAAAGGGTCATCCTAAGAAGACTTCAGTCAATTTTGTTGAAAAATAGAAACCAACTCTGGCGGACTATGCGCAAGAGGCAGCATTTGATGATGATAAGGACGAGGCTGAAGAGTTGGAATAAGTAAATTATGTGAACAATAATTATAGAAACCAGCAGAGGCCGTACTATCAACAGAGGAATCAACCTTATCAAAATCAGAGTTATTACCAAAGGATTCCTCAACCTGGTTACCAACAATAAGGACAGTCTCAATATCAGCCAATGGGGCAGAAGAAGCCCAATATGGAGGATCTTCTCATCAAGTACATTGAGAAAACTGATTCTGTTCTCACCAATCATACCACTTCAATCAAGAACTTGGAAACTCAAATGGGGCAGCTTATGCAAGTTTTGAACCAAATATCCCAAGGATCACTTCCAAGTGACACTATGCCGAATCCTAAGGGAAAGGAAAGATCTAAGGAGGAAGCACAAGTGCATGCAATTGCATTAAGAAGTGGGAAATAGCTGGAAAACTCTAAGGAAAAGAAAAGTTTTGTACCTCCTATACAAAATAAGGAAACTGAAGAAATTATAATAAGCCGTAGGAGGCTGTAAATATTGCTTTACCTTTTCCTCAGAGAGAAAACAGGAAAAAGCTGGATAAGCAGCTTGAAAGATTTTTGGACATGATGAAACAAATTCATGTCAACATCCCATTCCTTGAGGCATTAAAGCAAATGCCTGTCTATGCTAAGTTCATGAAAGAATTATTGTCAAATATGAGGAATTTAGCTGATGTGGGATGTATAAATGTTAATGAAAGTGTGAGCCAACTTGTCAAGTACCAGATTCCCAGGAAGGAGAAGGATCCCGGCAAACTCACCATACCTTTAACCATAGGTGACAGGTTCAAAAGGAGAGCTCTCTGTGATTTAGAAGCCAGTATAAACTTGATGCCTTTGGCCGTCTATGAAAGGTTGGGGATAGGACATTTCAGACCTGAAAATGTCTTATTACAGCTTGTATATAGATCTTTCACTCATGTCAAGGGAGTTGTGGAAGATGTGATAGTCACAGTAAATAAGTTCATGTTTACTGTAGACTTTGTAGTACTTGACATGGAAGTAGATGAGGATGTTTCATTGTTACTTGGGCGACCATTTTTTAGAACTGGAAGGGCTTTAATTGATGTAGCAAATTGCGAGCTCACGTTAAGAGTAAATAGAGAAGAAGCCAAGTTTAGTTTATTGGAGTCATTGAAAATCCCTTATGATTTCAATGAAGTAAAAAGTGTGCAACTTGCTGCTGCTAAGGAGTTGATTGATAAAATTTTGACACTTAGAAGTGTTGATCCATTAAACAATGTTTTAATAAATGACGTGGATATGGATATTCCTGAAGAAAGCGCTTATAGTGGAGAGCTGGAGTCCATGACTTCACATTTTGTACTCAACATCAGTGACATACAACCATCTACTGAACCAATGCTTCCTTCCATAGAGAAACCACCAGAACTAGAGACGAAGGCGCTTCCAAGCCATCTCAGGAATGTATTCCTTAACCCTAAGGATTCTAGTTTACCTATTATGGTATCAAATGACTTGACAGATGAGCAAGAGGAAAGCCTTCTACATGTGGTAAGGAAACACAAGAAAGCCATTGCATGGACTATTGCAGACATTAAAGGAATCAACCCCACTTTTTGTACTCATAAAATCATTCTGAAGGATAAGCATACACCCAAAATCCAACCTCAGAGAAGATTGAACCCAACTATGAAGGAGGTTATGAAGAAGGATGTGTTGAAACTCCTTGATGCAGGTATTATTTTTCCAATTTCGGATAGTGAATGGGTTAGTTCAGTGCAGTGTGTACCAAAGAAGGGAGGGATTACTGTTATAAAAAATGAAAAGAATGAGTTGATCCCTACTAGAACTGTTACACCCTTATAGGAATTTAAATGATGTCACTAGAAAGGATGTCACTAGAAAGGATCACTTCCCTCTTCCCTTCATTGATGAAATGTTGGAAAGGTTAGCAGGACACCCTTACTTTTGCTTTTTGGATGGTTATTCTGGATATAACCAAATTCCCATAGCACCTGGTGATCAACATAAAACAACTTTTACTTGTCCTTTTGGAACCTTTGCTTACAACAGAATGCCATTTGGACCATGTAATGCACCAGGTACATTCCAAAAGTGTATGCTAACTATTTTTTCAGATTTCATTGGTAAGATTTTAGAGGTTTTCATTGATGATTTTTCCATCGTTGGAGATAGTTTCGATGATTTCTTGAATAATCTAGAGAAAGTGCTTAGAAGATGTGAGGAGACTAACTTGGTCCTCAACTGGGAAAAATGCCATTTTATGGTGTGAGAGGGTATAGTTTTAGGCCATAAAGTGTCTGCTAAGGGATTAGAAGTGGATAGGGCTAAAATAGATGTGATAACCAACTTACCTCCTCCTGCTAATATTAAGGGCATTAGAAGTTTCTTGGGACATGCAGGGTTCTACAAGAGATTCATAAAAGATTTTTCAAAAATTTCTAGACCCCTGTGTGTTTTGCTAGAAAAAGAAAAGAAATTTGATTTTACTGATGATTGTTTGAAAGCTTTTGTGTAGTTAAAGGAAAAAGCTTGTCTCAACACCAATCATAACTCCACCTAATTGGAAATGTGATTTTGAAATTATGTGTGATGCATCTGATTTTGTTGTAGGTGCAGTGTTGGGACAAAGGAAGGAAAGGTTGTTCAGAGTCATTTACTACGCTAGTAAAACATTGGTGGAGGCTCAGAGAAACAATACCACCACAGAAAAAAAATTACTAGCAGTAGTCTTTGCATTGGATAAGTTTAGATCATACATATTAGGGTCTAAAGTTATCATTCATACTGATCATGCAGCATTAAGGTACTTATTTACTAAGAAAGAATCCAAACCTAGATTGATAAGATGGTACTTTTGCTGCAGGAGTTTGACATTGAAATCAAAGACAAGAAAGGATCTGAAAATGTGGTAGCTGATCACCTTTCGAGATTGCACATCAGAGACATGGAAGCTCAAGTGGATATAAATGAACACTTTCCAGATGAGCAACTATTTTTATGTGAGGTAACTTTCTATCCATGGTATGCTGATTTTGCTAATTATCTTTTATGTAAAGTGTTACATAAAGGGCTAAATAGTCATCAGAAGAAAAGATTTCTTCTACATATGGGATGAGCCTTTTCTGTTCAGAAGATGTGCAGACCAAGTGTTGAGAAGGTGCATCCCATATGAAGAAACTTTTGATATTCTCAAGCACTATCATTCCTCAGAATATGCAGGGCATTTTGCTAGAACAATAACAGCAGCAAAAATTTTGGAATGTGGTTTTTATTGGCCATCAATTTTTAAGGATGCTCATGCATTTGTGGCCAACTGTGATAGATGCCAAAGAATGGGGAATATTTCAAAAAGGTAAGAAATGGCCCAGAATTATATCCTAGAAGTTGAACTGTTTGATGTATGGGGATAGACTTCATGGGACCATTTCCTCCATCAAACAAGTATGAATATATACTTGTAGCTGTGGACTATGTATCCAAATGGGTAGAGGCTATTGCTTGTATTTCAAATGATGGTAAGGTAGTGGAGAAATTTCTTCAAAAGAATATCTTCACTCGTTTTGGCATTCCCAGGGTACTCATTAGTGATGGGGGATCTCATTTCTACAACAAGTTGTTGGAAAAGTGCTTAAAAAGTATGGAGTGATCCATAAGGTTACTACAGCTTATCATCCACAAGCAAATGGTCAAGTAGAGATTTCCAACAGAGAATTGAAAAGAATCCTGCAAAAGACTGTGAACGAGTCCAGGACTGATTGGAGCTATAAGTTAGATGATGCTCTGTGGGCTTATAGGACAGCTTTTAAGACTCCTATTGGAATATCCCCATTTCGAATGGTTTATGGCAAGGGATGTCATCTGCTATTAGAATTAGAGCACAAATCTTATTGGGCAGTAAAATTGTTGAACATGGACTCTATCAAAGCAGGAAAACAAAGGCTTCTAGAACTTGATGAAATGGATGAATGGCGCTTGGAAGCCTATGAGAATCATGAAATGTATAAGCAGAAAATGAAAACTATCATGATAAGAAGATTGTCAAGCGAGAGTTTAAACCTAGACAATATGTGCTGCTCTACAACACCAAACTTAGCTTATTTCCAGGAAAACTGAAATCTAGATGGTCTGGTCCATTTAGAGTAAAGAGTGTTTCCCCATATGAAGCTGTAGAATTGTTTGACTATAAGTCTACTGATTCTTTTGTTGTGAATGGGCAGATACTTAAACACTACCTGGGGGGAGACATCTACAGGAAAAGAGATATTCTCAATATCTCAGACCCTGTAGAAATGATGGAAAATCCATAACAGACTTACTATGGTCGATGCTAACGACCTTAAACAAAGCATACTCTTTACACAATTAATTTTTTGTATTGAATTTATGCTATAATTGCTTAATTGTGTAAATATTTGATTAACCAAGTTCATGTTGTGAAAAAATCTTATCATATTCAGATGAACTTGAAGTTTGGAATAAGAGGCGAGATGTCATTCTTATTGCCAAATTTCTCGCCTAAGCTGTTTTCTAGTCGGCAAGGAGCAATTTTACTTCGCCTTTTTGAACATTAAGAAGATGGCGACATTTTGAAACTTCGCCACATTTTGTCGCATATCATACTCTCAAAATGGCAAAGATTGAGAAGTGTCGCCTCTTTGTATCGTCTTATGTAAGGAAAGGTGAGGCGAATCTTCAAACATCGCTATTGTATCTCGCCAATCAGGTATGCTTTCTGGCGCTATGACTTTTTTTTGCCAATTTACTTCGCCTAGGAAAAATTGCACTTTGCGAGGTATGTTATTCTCGCCTTAGGCATTGCCTCTTTTAAAGACGTTTGTGGTGAGATCTGTTTATTCCGCCTCTAGTATTTCGCCTAAGTTCTTTGTTTAGGCAAAATTTTCTTTTCACTCGCCTTTGTCATCAGATTTTAGGCGAAACACTAGAATTCTCGCTCACATATGTCGTTAGATTATTGAAGGTGAAAATTAAATTTAGCGACACATAGGCGTACTCAAAAGTGACCGTTGTGACACGAGGCAAGGCTGATTCTTTCCGCCTTCTGCCTACCTTTCTCATCATTGTGCCTATTTCACGAGTCCTTCAAAAACTCAATACAGCTTTACCGTTACTGTTACTTGCATTCTGAATTCTCATTTCACAAAAACCCTAATTTGCGAATTCCTCGTTTTGCTTTCAAGTTTGAATCTACACAGAAACTTAACAAGGTACGTTCTTATCAGTTCTCATAGAGTTAATACCTGCCTCTAGCTAGGCTGTGTTGATATGTTGATTGCATTTGTTAGGGTATAAATGATAGACGACAAGTACTTAATCCAAGAACCACCAAACTTAATCACACAACACCGAAGCATGTCCTCCAAGGTCTGAATTGTCCTTTCGGACTGCCCGTCAGTTTGCGAATGAAAGGCAGTACTGAAATTCAACTTTGTTCCCAAAGCCTTCTGAAATTTCTTCCAGAATCTAGAGGTAAACCTAGGATCCTTGTCAGAAATGATAGACGACGGAACCCCGTGTAACCTCACAATTTCCTTCAGATACAATTCAACCAATCTCTCCAGAGAATAATCAACCCGGATTGGCAAAAAGTGTGCAGACTTGGTCAAACGATCCACAATAACCCAAATAGCATCAAACTTCTCACGATTCAATGGAAACCCAACAACAAAGTCCATAGTGACTCGATCCCACTCCATTCCGGAACTGATATCGGCTGAAGCAAACCAGATGGAAGTAGATGTTCTGCCTTATCTTGCTGACAGACCAAACACTTCCCAACAATATCAACAATACCTTTCATCATACCCAGCCACCAATACATCACCTTCAAATCGTGATACATCTTGCTAGCACCAGGATGCATAGCATACACTTGCCTATGTGCTTCTGTCAATATTTCGATTCTCAGATCATCAGATAATGGCACATAAATTCGATCACCGAAATACCAACTTCCATCATCTCTCTGAGACACTTCAGTTCTCTTACCCTGACTAGATTTCTTAGCCAACTCCAAGGCTATCTCATCAGACTTCTATGCTTTCAGAATCCTAGCAGTCAAATCTGGTTTCACTACCAGTTCGGCTACCAGAGCATCATCCTTCAGACTCAATCTGTCCATTATAGCATACAAAGCATGGATGGATTTGCGACTAAGTGCATCCACTACCATGTTAGCTTTACCAGGATGATAATTGATCTCCATATCATAATCCTTCAGAAACTCAACCCATCTACGCTGTCTCAAATTCAAATCCCTTAGAACAGGTAGATACTGCAAACTCTTGTGATCCGTATACATATAACATTTCGCTCAGTACAAATAATGCCTCCAGATTTTTAATGCAAAGACAATGGCATAAAACTCCATATCATGAGTAGGGTAATTATACTCATGAGTCCGCAATTGCCTTGATGCATAAGCAATCTTATTCCGGCCTTGCATAAGCACACAACCAAGACCGTTCAGTGAAGCATTACTGTACACAATATAGTCCAACCCTTCAACCGGCTGAACAAAAACTGGAGCTTCAGTAAGCAACTTCTTCAGCATATCAAAACGTTCTTGACATTTGCTAGTCCATTCAAACTTAGCTCCTTTATGCAAAAGCTTCGTCAAATGACCTGCAATGGAGGAGAATCCTTTCACAAACCGACGGTAATAACCCGCCAAACCTAGGAAACTCCTTACTTCAGTCACATTCACAGGTGGTTTCCAAGCCATTATAGCCTCAATCTTTTTCAGATCCATCTTAATGCCATCTTTTGAAATCACATGACCAAGGAAAGCTACTTCTTCCATCCAGAACTCACATTTGGTCATTTTCGCATAAAGTTGCTTCTCACGAAGAATCTGCAAAACTATTCTCAAATGCTTAGCATGCTCTTCCTTGTCCTTCGAATACACCAGGATGTCATCAATGAACACCACAACAAATTGATCCAGAAGCTGCTTAAACACTCTGTTCATCAGATCCATAAAGACAGCAGGAGCATTAGTCAAACCAAATGGCATTACCACAAACTTGTAGTGGCCATACCTGGTCCGAAATGCTGACTTAGGAATATCCGACTCCCGGATCCTCAATTGATGGTAATCAGATCTCAAATCAATCTTAGAGAACACACCAGCCCCTCTCAACTGATCAAACAAATCATCTATACGAGGAAGAGGGTACTTGTTCTTCACAGTAAGCTTATTCAACTGCCGGTAATCAATACATAACCGAAAAGTTCTGTCTTTCTTCTTCACAAACAGAATTGGAGCACCCCAAGGCGAAGTACTCGGTCGAATATAGCCTTTATCCAACAATTCCTGTAACTGCACTTTCAGTTCTTTCAATTCTGCCGAAGTCATTCGATAAGGTGCCATAGAAACTGGCGCGGCGCCTGGAACAAGCTCAACAGTAAACTCCACTTCTCTCTGTGGCGGCAAACCCAGAATTTCATCAGGAAAGACATCCAAGAACTCATTAACAGTCGGAATGAACTTTCCATCAGAACATGGCTTATCCACTTCTGCCTAACATCCACTTTGAAGCATCTTATCGCACAAAGCAGCCGAAACAACCCTATCTAAAGGATTCCTACGATCACCTATAAACGTAACCCAACCTTGCGGAGATTGAAGAGTCATCCTCTTCGCCCTACAATCCATGACTGCTTCATGTCTAGACAACTAATCCATACCCAGAATGACATCAAACTCATTACTTTTCAACTTCAGCAAATCACCCAGAAAAGTAATACCACCAATCACAATTGGCACATCACGATACATACGATTAACCACAACACAATTACCCAATGGATTCGTGACATACAGATCCTTATCAGTCAAACACGATTCCCAACCCTTATCCTCTAAGACACTACTACAGGCATACGATAACGTAGAACCCAGATCCAACAAAGAATAAACAGGAGTGTCAAGGATAGAGAAGGTACCTGTCACCAGATCAGGAGTAACAGCCTCCTCACGACCTCTCAGAGTATAGGTACGAGCAGGAGTCCTCGAATCTCTCCTAGGAACAACTCCAGACTGAGCCCCACCTCTACTAGCATTCGGCTAAGATGCAGCAGGCCTATCATTCCTCTGAACTGAGCTAGCATCCCCAGAACCAGGTACTCTACCAGAGCTAGCAACTTGCTAAGGACAATCTCTAACCAGATGCTCTGTAGAACCACACCTGAAGCAACCACCAGTCTTCCTAAAATACTCACCCGGATGACGATGGTTGCAAGTAGTGCACACCGAATAACTCACACCTCTATTGGCTTGAGTAGGAGCACTGGCAACAGATGGATTCGGCTGAGAGCCTCCTCCAGTACCCCTGTTAAGCCGAGGTTGATTAACTGAACCACCTCCAGTGTTCTGCACTTAAGCCTTACTTTCTTGTGATGCTGGCCACCCACAGCAAGTGCACTCTTGGTGTCCCTTTCACGCTTCTGGTCTTTCTTGACCAACATCTCAATATCAACAGCAACTTCAACCATCTCATGGAAGTCATCAGTCCTCAAAGTAGCCAACAACTTCTAAATCTCAAAATTCAGCCCATATTTGAACTTCCTACAACGGTCAGCTGGAGTAGGAACCATCTCAGGTGCATACCTACAAAGATTCACAAACTCATTCTTGTAGTCCTGAACTAATTTGTCCCTCTGGTTCAGATAGAGGAACTCAACCCTCTTCTATTCAGCCCAAGCATGCCCAATATAGTTCTTCTTGAACTGCTCGCGAAAGAACTCCAAATTAACCACAAATTCAGGGTCCAAAGTCTGAACAACTCCTTCCCACCAATGTACTGCTTCACGACGAAGAAGGGAAACCAAGCATTCAAGCTTCTCAGCATCATTGCACATGATCTCGTCACAAACACGAGACATATCACTTAACCAATTATCTGCCACTTCAGGACCTTTATCACTGGTCCCCTTAAACAACTCAATCTTCTTCTTAGGAAGGCATTCAATAGCCGACCTCTCATGCCTAGCTCCTCTCTCTTGCAACCCACGGAGGATAGCAGCAATATCCTGAAAAGCCTGAGTCTGAGCAGCGGCATTATCGGGATTACGATTCTCACCAGAGTTACTGTCTTGTCCAAAGGGGATATTACGGTGTCTACCAGCCATAATATGAAAATCAACAAATCAAAGGAGTACGGGTCTGGAAAAAGTTCAAGAGCAGGTGTTAGCAAGGATATACTCACTAAGACTCAATTCCCTGAATGAAATGTCATGTATGCAATGTCATGAGTTTAAAATAATGCACAAACACACTTATTCTAAAGCACAACAAGAAGCAACTGAGAACTGGTGCTCTGATACCAACAAATGTAATGCCCGAACCCCTGCCCCGACGGAAAGGGAACGCAGAGTCCAGATGCTACCAGTGCGGAAGACAGATAACAGATATATACGCAGATACAAAAAACAGATATACCAATCGAAATCCAAAACTGGAAGACAAAACTTATTATCAAAAGTAATCCAAAATAAGAAGTCGAACTACATGTACCCAAATAAAAGAAAATCACATAAAATATCTCAAAGTACTTAATCTAAAAATCAATCCAAAACATAGTGCAGCGAGTTCAAATACAAAAATAAGTCTAGCAATAATGAAATAGAAATGCAATCAAAGTTTAAAGAGGATGTCATGTGATGCTCGATGCTAGTGATATCCTGCTATCCCACCTGACTGTCTGAACTCAGCAATTTCTATTCCCAAAAATGGTTCAAAACATACAAAACAAAAATGAAAACAACGAAGGGGCAGACTATCGATGTCTGGTTAGTAAGCCAATACCCAACAAACACACACAGATGCGTCTTATTAAACAGAATAAGATGTCACTCACAAATGCAAGTTAGTTAACAACCAAAGGGGTAACAACAGAAGCAAATAAGTTGTTTAACAAAGCAAGTTATCCCAATTATAATCCCCTTTATGTGATCTAGGATAAGTGATTACAGATTATTTCAATTATTGACTGAAAGGGGCTTAACAGTTATCAAATTATTTTCAGAAGGAAGACCGATACCGATTTAGGAGTTCAGTATGCAGTTCGATAAGCTATTCGGTCAGACAGCAACACCAGAGTTACCGAATAGTAATTCGGTAAGCAGTCCAGTACATAGCTCGGTCAGAGAGCAATATACGATTCCAAGGAAGGTTTGAGTGACAGTTCGGTTCCTATTCCGGTATGAAGCTTGGTCAGAGAGTTTCAAGTCTCCAAGACATGCCGAATTGTAATTTGGTACCTAGCTCGGTCAAGAGCTCGGTCAGAGAGGTTGAACAGTCTTCAGAGGCTCATACCGAACTACAGTTCGGTAGCTAGTTCGGTAAAAAGTTCGTCTAGAGAGCGAATCTAATGATCTCGTGGCTGACCGAATTGTATTTCGGTAACCAGCTCGGTAAGGAGATCCTACGTCCAGTTTTCTAGTTTTAAGTGACAGTCCAGTACCTAGTTCGGTATACAGTCCGATTACAGACCTTGGGCACAATTTTAGCCTAAATCAAATTATGTCGCTCGCCAATCAAAGTCTAGCTATCCAAATGAGTCGAATCCTAACACTTACAGCCAGTTAGGAGTCACAATATACACTACCCAAGGTTAGAACCCAAAAGAAAACAACTAGCATCAGCAAGAATAAAACCAACACATTATCAGAAGCAGAAACATAGCATTATCACAGAGTTTCAGATTACCCAATTATTTAGGTGTTTAACTTACCAGGCCTGTCCTTAGTTTAATAACAAAATCGGGAACAGAAACAGACAGATAGGGTTAAACCCTCAGAGATGGATCAAAGATCCCAGAAGTGATGTCGTCGCATCCAGAAAGTGGTTGGCAATTAAGGCCATATACGCTTTCGCGCATCGATGTATACATCTAGTTTTCCCTAACAGCATGCTAGTCTTATCGTATTAACCTTAGGACAGGACTTTAGCAGATTACAGAATTCAAATTACAGACAGATATCAGACAGATAAGGACACCAATTCACATGTCCAATATGTACAGATAAAATGGCAGCAATATACCCAAGAAGTTTATATCAAATGCAGCAGATTAAGCTAATAAATCACAGATTTCAGCTTATATTAATTTAACCAATTCGCAAACAATCAAACAGACAATGGCAATCAATAGTGAGGGCGTAAACATGACTACTAACCTTATTCGCTAATCCAAATCAACCGAGTCTACTCCGGTCGACGATCCTCAACTTGGTCTACACGAAATTAAGAATAGAACCCATCAATTCCCAAATTGAAAAAATTAGGAATTAAAATAATCAAAAATCAAAATTTCAATTAAAACCTCAATAGACCCCAAATTATCTATATTACAAATCTAGGGTTTCAAAACCCAAAATCATATAAGGTAAAACCCCCAAATCGCCAAACCCTAATTTAAACCAAAATCCCCAAATCAAATAAATGTGATTTAAAACAAAAGAGATGTTGGAATCGTTACCTAGAACAAGAAGAATCCGTGTCAAGCACAAATCCCCAAATCAAACCTTGAAAATTAGGCTTAGTAATCCGCGACTTGATTTTTGATTTGAGAGGAAAAATATGAACACGTGAAATCCAATTTTTAGGTTTTTGTGAAAAGTGATTCAAAGAGCTTTTATTTTTCTATATATATGGGTGGCAAAAGTTCCCATAAACCCACAACTAGCCCTTTTATTTCAAAATGACCCATGGTTGTAAATATTTACAAAATGCATCAAATTTTCTATTGTTTCCAAAACCAACCCAAAAGTCAACTTAGTCAAATCATTTGGTCAAACCGGAAAAGTCAATATTTTTCAAAAATGCGTATTTTACCCTTATAACGAAAATAAATAAAAATCAAGAAAATTTTCAAAATAAACAGACTAATAGCCCCAGATTACAGACGTGACACACAATATATCAAAAATCATGTCCTTACACACCTGAACAGAATGGAGTTGCTAAACGTAAACGTCAACGTCAACAAATTGTGGAGACTGCTCGTTCACTTCTACTTTTTAGTTCAGTTCCTACTATCTTTTAGGATGAGGTGATTTTAACAACACATTATCTTTTGAATCGTATTCCATCCTTTGTAACTAATGGATCATCTCTTTATGAATGTCTTTATGGATCAATGCCTTCTTATTGTCATCTACGTATTTTTCAGTTGTACATGTTTCATTCTATTACCAAAAGCACATCGTTCAAAATTATCTTTTAAGCATATAATGTGGTTTTTCTTAGGGTATGACATTCGTCAAAAAGGTTATCGAAGTTATGATCCAGTATCTGGATGTTTACTTATTTATCAACATCTTATCTTTTTAGAAAAGTTATCGTATTACAAACTCACACCTCCTAGTCATCCCACTCATTCAGAATTAGTTCATATTGATCTATTTCTTTCTGTGTTGCCTAATGATGAGTATATATGTACCTTGGATGTACAAGAACTAACTTCTGCAGGTATTCGCCCTCTAATAACATAAGTGTATTCTTGTCGTCCATGTTAGTCATTTATTATTCCTCCGAATACCTCTCCTCCTGAAGGCGAGATACCTCATTCCTCTTTAGTGGATGTTGATTCTACACCGTTGCCCATCCATCGATATCCTACTCGTGATCATTGTCCACCTGCTAGTTATGCTTTTCTGATCCAATTTTTCTCTTCAGACTGCTTGTCCTTCTTAAACTTTATTCATTCTTTTGTTGAGTCTACATCATACAAGAAAGCCTCTTTAGATGCAAATTGGCTTAAAGTTATGGATGAAGAGCTTGCCACATTGCATAAGAGAAAAACTTAGGAAATGGTACCTCTTCCAAATGGAAAATAGGCTATTTGTTATAAATGGGTCTTAAAAATCAAGACTCGCTCTGATGGAACATTAGAAAGGTATAAAGCTCATTTTTTGCCTAAAGGATTTGCTCAAGAACATGGTGTTGACTTTGATGAGACCTTTGCTCATGTTGCTCAAATGAAAACTCTGTGTACTTTGATAGCATTTGCATCTTAAATGGATATTAAAAATGCATTATGGTGATCTCTAGGAAGAGGCTTGCATACAACCACTTACTCATCCATATGGTGTAGTATGTAAGTTGAGCGAGCTTTGTATGGTCTAAAACAAGCTCCTCGAGCATGGTTTGAAACGTTTAGCAACACACTTATTCAGTTTGGTTATATTTGCTTTAGTCATGATTCGGTCGTGTTTTATTGTCAGACTTCTGTTGGGTTTATTCTTCTTCTTCTTTATGTTGATGATCTGATTATAACGAGTGATAACATTGCAGGCATTCAAGTTTTGAAATCTCAATTGCATTCTATGTTTGAAATGAAGGACTTGGGCCCTCTTAGATATTTTTAGGGTATTGAGGTGTCTACTTCTGCATCGGGGTATTTGTTATCTCAATTAAAACATGCTTCATAAGTAGTCAATCGTGGACACATGACTGATGGACGTGTTGTTGACATACCTCTTGAGCTCAATGGTAAAATAAATCATTCGAAAGACATTTGTCATTCAGATCCTACTTTATATCGTGAGATCGTTGGTTCACTGATTTACTTAAGTATTACTCAGCCTGACATCGCTTATAAAGCTCAAATTGTTAGTCAATTTGTTTTAGCTCTTTGCACCACTCATTGGGGTGTTGTCATTCATATCCTACACTATGTTCATGAGACCTTATTTTGGAGTTTGTTATTCTCTTTCTATTCGGAGTTAGTCTTGTGTGCTTACTCTAATGTAGATTGGGCAGGAGATGTGGTTGATCAGAAGTCTACTACTAGTTATTGATCTTCTTATGTAATAGTCTTATTTCTTGGAAGAGTAAGAAGTAAAGTATTGTATCTCGTTCTTCTACAGAGGCAGAGTATCGTGCTAACAAAAACTACAACAGAGATTATGACTTCAATGGCTTTTAGCTAAACTTGGTGTTCCACAGGAAAATCCTACTCCAATACATTGAGATAGATTGTTATTTTGTGCGAAATCAATTTCTACGTGTGATTCTTTCAATATATACATTCTTTCCGCTCTCAGCTTTCAAACTTCTTCACAAAATCTCATGTTGTTAAGAGATTTCAATCACTCTTAAACAAACTCTCGATGTTTTCCCATCTTGAGTTTGAAAGGGGTGTTAGGAGCATTTCGTAGTTCTATTTTAACCTAAGAGTATTATTGTATTTTCTTCCTTAGTTTTGCTATAACTATATATTGTTTTCTTTTATTTATTTTATCTTGTCTTTCGTAGTCTTTTTTGGAGAAATGTACGAGAGTTCTTTGATATGAAATACATTTTGCACTTTAGATATTATTATATTACTTAACTTTATTCAGAGGCTCATTTTACATACCAATCCAACCTGTAAATACTACATTTATCAATTTTGGAACATTCAATCTCTTAGTATTACCATGGACAATGCAGACTCAAAATGGGGATTTTTCCTGCCTCAGAAAGAACAGACCAGAAGGGCCTCCATTTGGCAGCACAGCTAACTTCACCACACTCTCAGCACCTTCTTCAGCTGTAAGGAACTCTTTGAAATCTTGTAGGAACTCTTTCAATACTTCATCAATCTTCTCTTCGGTAAGATTCTCAACATCATTTAACACCCCTTTAGCCCATTCGTTGTTTATATTCTGAAACAAATAAAACGTAAACAATCATCTAGATTAACTTTCTTCTACCACATATCAATTTCTTCAAAGAATAGAGAGTCATAACAGTTATTACTTGACAGTATGTTTACCTCATCATACCAATTATAATCATATCCATACTTGACATTCAGTATTCCCATATTTACTAACATTAAATTCATTCTTCAAATCCACAGACCATCATAACTATTACTTACACACCTATATTATACTAAGTTAGTTGATTGAGTGGTGAGAAATCCATCTAATGATATTCAAAGAAAAGTTTCAATTCCAGCAAAAATTACCTTTAATACGCCAGCACTAGAGGAAACGTTAACTATTCTTGGAGAATCAGATAATTGAAGAAGAGGTATAAGTACTTCACACATCCTTGTCGTTCCATAGTAGTTTGTTTCCAGGCATTGCATGGTTAACTCATCAGTTTTAGTCATAACTTCATCCCATTTTACCGGAACACCATTCTACAACATTGACAAAAAGAACTAAATCTTATAAATTTCAAGATACAGCTATAAATTTTATCAAAAGTGTTATAACAAATAGTTATACAAATATTGATATACTATTTTCTGTTACAGATATACCATCACATCAGCCGCAATAGCATTAAAATCATCAGCAATAGCTCCAAGCATTGTTAACCTATTAAAAAGTTCAACATTTCTCAACAAATTTTCATTTCACAATTCTATATATTTATGTCAACATATTCAAACTTGAACAAATTGAAAAGTTTTATTAATGGTTTTCAAAAGTACCAAAATATCAAGCTTCCCAAATTGAGTAGTGATGAAATCTGCTAATGGTTGGATAGTAGCAGGGTCTGCAACATCAAGTTGATGGAAAATGATATTGTTGAGACCGGATTCTTTCAATTTCTGAGCAGCTTTAAGACCCCTTTTCTCATCTCTAGCGGTTAACACCACTGTGAACCCATTTGAAGCTAATTGCCTACATATTTCAAACCCTATTCCTTTATTTGCTCCTGTAACTACTGCATACCTGAACATAGATGAATTTGAATGAGAAATTTAGACCATAGACAACCATATAGTACCATAATACACAACATAAAAGCCATGGAACCATGCCTGTACATTTAGTTAAAATAAATACTAAACACTCCATATGAACTCCATTCCAATGCAAACATTCATTTGCATAATTCTTAGGAAAGTTTCACTATTTCAACTGAACCAAGAGACAAAAACTCACCTCTTTGTTTCTTCCATTGATTATGAAATGTCAAGAATTTGTGTGAATAACAAAACTCAGCCTTATTTTCACTGATTTGTATTCTATTTTAAGTTTAAAATGTAATCTCTCTTCAATATTTATATAATTTATATACGTTAAAAAATCTCAAGATTATTCCTATATACACTCTATTTAATATTAATTTTAAATAAAACATTTATAGAATATTTCTTTTCCCTACACAAATAATAGAAAAATCAAATAATTATATATGTAAAAAAAAATCTCAAGATTATATCTAGTTACACTATTTAATATTTTTAAATAAAATATTTATAGAATATTTCTTTTCCTTGCATAAACAATAGAAAAATAAAATTTTAAAAAAAAATAGAAAAATCAAATAAGAATGGATTTGCAACTTGAAATGAAAATTATACCGGCGTGTCTTACGGGGCTATATATTAGTTCTAATAAAGCTACATATTTGTTTAGTAATAATAATATAAAATGTAAAAATAATAAATAAAATTTAAAATATAAAATACTTTTTCACATAAAAATCTTATATACATTCAATTTGGAGAAATTTATACAGTGACACAAAATTATATAAACTTAATACGATTTATATATTTATCAAGCATTTGGCTAATGTTTAGAATAGGATAAAATAATACTGCCAATAATTTTATACGGTACGTGTAGGATAATTTTATAATTGATAAATACTTCGATAACTTTATCACGTAATTTTCGTATTAGATGTTCACTATCTTATTACTAAATTATCTTTTAATAAAATTTAAAAAAATAAAATAAAATGAAATTTTACATAATTTTGGATAATCTCAAAAAATTCAGGAGGGTTTCAGAATTTTTTTCAAAAATTGAAATAACCCAATTACCCTTTCAAAATTTGTAAAAAAAAGTTTAAATCGTAAATTAGACGTTGACTAACAACAAAGTGGCAAATTAGGTAAAAAATTACGGAGGCTTTTTTAGAAATTTCTAAAACTCTCGTAAGTTTTTTTTTTTCAGATTTCTCCTAATATTTATTTTTATTTTAAAAAATATTAATATATTTTTATTATATTTTTAATTTTATTTATTTTTAATCCTTAAATAATTGTTTTACTAGTTTTTTTTGGGTGTTTTATTAATTCATACGGTTATCCTATTACTTGTCGAATTTTACCAAATATTAACTTAGTATTTTGTTATCCTATCATATTGCTTATACAATAACCAGTCAAATACAATTTATGGATAAATTAATCATTATACAAAACTTTTATCCCAACCTTTTTCCTTATACTATACTATGATTATCCTATATGATGATTCATATGAGCCCTAAAACGTATAAAGTGTACTAGACTCTTTACAATAAAACAAAGTATTTTCCAGTTAATGTAAAATGCTTAAGTGTTTGGTTTCAACTTTAAGATTAAAAGAAAAAAAAAGTGGAATTTTTTTTTTTTTTTATATATAGGCCATAAACTATACAATTATAGGTCACTTTTGAAAAGTTTGCAAAATTAAAGTTTGATTTTCATTTCATAGGTCATTCACAGACTGTGACCGTAATTCATAGATTGTGAGCGTAATTCACAGAATCTGTGAATTGTAAAGATTCAGTGGTATTTTGGGAAACTTGGCCTATAGGGTGAAAACTAAACATTTAAAAGTCTGTTTTTGTATGTTTTTCGAAACAGAGCTATAATTGTATTTTGAACTTTAAAAAATCCATTTTAAAAAATTTAAAAAAGAAAAAAACAACCCTGTTCGTATGGATATTAAAGTAAAAGTTTAATCACGTCCGTAAGATGGGGCTATTTTTTTTTCGTATTTTGAAATTTTATTTAATTTTTAATTATTTTTCGTTCAAGGGTAAAAATGGGTATTTAAGAAAAATATTGACTTCCCGATTTGACTATATGGTTTGACTAATTTGATTTTAGGGATGATTTTGAAAATAAATGGAAATTTGATACATTTTGTAAATATTAGTCACTTTGGGTCGCTTTGAAATAAAAGGGATAATTTTGGGTTTATGGCAACATTTGCCATAAATATATAAAGAAAAAAACAAGGGTTTAGAATCACTCTTCACAAAAACCTACAGAATTGATTTTTCAGGTGTTCATCGTTTTCTCTCAAACCAAAAATCAAGTGGCGGATTCCTAAGCTCCATATTTCAAGATTTCAATTGGGATTTGTGCTTGACATAGATTCTTCTTGTCCTAGGTAATGATTTCTACACCTCTTTTATTTCAAATCACTTTATTTGATTTGGGGATTTTTGGATAAATTAGAGTTTAGCAAATTGGGGTATAATTTCAATTGATTTTGGGTTTTGAAACCCTTCGATTTCAATTTACATATTTTGGGTCTTTTGGGTTTAATTTGGGATTTAATCGTTGTTCTAAATTGTAAACCCTAACTTTCTCAATTTGGGGATTTATGTATTCTATCTTTGATTTGAATTAAATTAAATCGGGGATCGTCAGCCGGAGTGATCGGTGGATTAGATTTAACGATAAAGGTTAGTAGTCATTTTTATGCCCTCACGATTGTTTGTTTCTGTTTTCTTTTCTATGTGTAATTTGATTAAATTATTATAAACTGAAATCTGAAATTGGTTATTATGATCTGCTGCTGCATCTGATATAAATTAGTTGGGTATGTCTACTGTCTTCTTATCGGCATACTATCTGATTAAATTCTGTATATTCTGTTGAATCTGCTGCTTTGATTGTGGACATATAAATTGGTGTCTGTATCTGTCTATTAAACTGAAAATACGAATTCTAAAATCTGCTAAAAGTCCTATTCTAGATTAATAAAATAAGACCAGCATGTTGTAGGGAAAACTAGATGTATACATCAATGCGCGAAAGCATATATGACCTTGATTGCCAACCATTTTTCTCTATGCGACGACATCATTTCTGGAACTTTGCTCATGTCTAGATGCGACGGCATCACTTTTGGGATCTTTGATCCATTTCTCAGGGTTTTACCCTATCTCTGTCAGTTTTTTGTTCCCGATTTCTATTATTAAACTAAGGACAGACATGGTAAGTTAATAACTTAATAATATGGCAATCTAAATTCTGTATTCGTGAAAGCGTTCTTTTCTGCTTATAATGTCTGACGTGTGTTGGTTTGATTCCTGTTGTTGCTCGATATTTTGGGTTCTAAAATTTGGGTAGTTTGAATTCTGACTCTTAACTAGCCGTAGGCGTTAGGAATAGACCCGCTTAGATCGCTAGAGCTTGAATAGTGAAAGACATAATTTGGACTAGGCTGAAAATGTGCCCAGTGACCGTAACCGAGCTAGTTACCGGATTCCTTACCGAAATACAAATCGATAACTCTGGTGATGCTCCCTGACCGAATAACATGTCGGGCTACATACCGAACTCCTAATTCAGTGTCGGTCATTCCATTTGAAATAATTTGATAACTGTTAAGCTTCTTTCAGACGTTAATTACAATAATCTGTAATCACTTATCCTAGGTCACTTAAAGGGGATTGTAATTGGGATAACTTGGCTTATTAATCAACTTGTTTGATCATGTTGTTACCCCATGTTTGTTAACTAATCTGCATATGTGTGTGACATTATATTTTATTAACTAAGATGCATCCTGTGTGTGTGTTTATTGGGCATTGACTTACTAACCATACATCGATAGTCTGACATTTCGTTATTTTTATTTTTGTTTTGTATGTTTTGTACTCGTTTGGTATGGAAATTGCTGAGTTCAGGCAATCAGGTGGAATAGCAGGATATCATTCACATGTCAGCATCAAGAATCATTTGGCATCTCTTCAAATATTTATTTTCTTTAATAATTCAGTATTTTGTAACCGCTGCACTACGTTTTGAGTTTTGATCTCTGATATATATTTTGGATATTTTAGTTTGATTATATCTTCATTAACTTTGTATTTAAACTATCAGTTTTGAATCAGTTTCAAAAGAGAAGATATTTTAGCATTAATTATTATATTGTATTTCTGTTCAATATTTATGTGTTTGTCTGTTTATTTGTCCCTTCGTTCTTCATGTGACATCTGTTCCCTGCGTCCCTTCCGTCGGGGTGGGAATTCGGGTGTTACACCTACGGGCCTATTTTATTATGGTCTTTGGACCTAATTGATGGAATCCTAAGGTAGTTGTCCATCTCGAGGGGTCATAAACGGCGCTACGGATTTTGGTCTTTGGACCCTATTGTGTGGCTTCGACCTTATTGATCCCGTTTCATTATCGATACTAGATTAGAAGCAGTCAATAATAAATGGAACTATTCATGTGTTTGTGATTGAATGATGATTGTATTGCATAGATTTGTATGTTGGGGGATTATAAATTGTTAATAATACACTTACATAGACACTAGGTAATGACACATGAATACTAAAAAGTATTATTGGAATTTAGATAGATTAATGAATTTGAGACACTTATTGTAAAGGCTACATGATTGAGTGGTTTTGTTTTCTCACATGATTGGTTGATAATTTAGGTGCATTTGTATGTCAATCTCATTATTGAAAGTTAAATAAACGCATTTGCTTGCCTTGTTGGAGTGTGAGTTGCTAACCAGACATCGATAGCCTGACATTGCTTCTTTTCCCTTTTTCTTTTCTCTCCTATTGAAATGTGAAACAGATGATCGAGCAGATTAAAGGTTTCCATCATAACATTAAAGCATGTCAAGTTTTCCTCATTTTTGAACTATAACTGAGAGTTGTTATTTATGTTTTGAACTAGTATTTCAAAGGATTTGTAAACCACATTGGTATTTTAGTTTATGATGTTCTAAAACGATTTTTATGGGATTTGTAAACTCTTTTAATATTTCAAGTTTATGATGATTGAACAGTTTATTATGGATTTGTATTCTACTGTTTGGACATTTATTACCATTTGTGAAATAGGTTCTTGGATCTAATTGATAAACAAACTATTTATACTTTATTTCCTTAAGTATTTTCGCACTTTAATAGTAGAATGAATGAATATAATATGGCATCCCAGTCTCCGGTTGCGGTTCCCCCGTGGTCGGGGCTTGGGCATTACAAGGCCATACAAAGCTCGCTTTAACTTAAATACTACCACTACAAGAAAAAGTCAGAATTGCTACAATCAATTTCGTAGCTAACACTGCCTTAGCTACGGATTTGCTACTAAAAGTTGGTCTTAGCTAAAACACCGTAGAAAACTATATTAGCTACTAAAACTTTTGTACATAGCAAACCAGCTATGAAATAGCTACTACTAGTTTATAGCAATAATATTTTCCGCATTTCTTAAAATTCCATAGCAAACCAACTACAAAATAGATATGATCATAAATCAATAGCTAATGTCATTTGTTATAAAATTTAATACCCCTCGTACCCATCATGGATCCCATCCATAATCTTTTTGGATAAAAAAAATAGGAAAACATGTTAAATGCCAACTGAGCTATTGGCTCAATTAGTATTATAATGGAATTTTTATTTATCAATAGATAAAAATGAATTTTTAAATAAAAATAAATAATGAATATAAAAGTTAATAGATTTTGATATATAAAATGATTTAAAGAAAAATGTGAAAAGTAAATTAGTATGAGATATATGAGTATAAAGTTAAAAAAGGTACGTTTAGTATTACGAATGTTGAAAAAATATTAATTAAATTTGTTACAACAAATTCAAATTTTATATATATAATAAATAAATTGAAAAACACTAAATTCCTTTTACTTTATAAAATCCGTAGCAAAGCATCAATAGTTACAAAAAACTTCATAACTAACCATGTAACTATCTCGTTGAAATAATTGCTATAACATTACCACAGAATATTCATAGTTAAGTGTTGCTATAGCATTACTATATAGTATCAGTAGCTACATTTTGTTCCACTGTAACATTAAAATAATTGCTATAGATTGCATCTATAGCTACCGTCGCTACAACATTGCTACGGATTTTTTGTAGCTATTTTTTCCGCCATGTGGCGCAAAAATAATTACTTCATATCAAATTTTCATAGCTAGCTTTACTACAACATTGCTACGGAATATTCGTAACTATATTTCCCTTCATTGTAGCACCAAAGAAATTACTACGTATTACATTCTATAGCTAGTGTTGTTACAACATTGTTACGGAGTATCCGTAGCTATATTTTCCATCATTGTGACATCAAAAAAATTGCAAAGTATCAATATTTTATAGCTAACATTGCTACAAAGTTGCTAGATTAACATTTTAATTAAAATTTAAAAAATTCCGTAGGTAATCCATAGTTAAACCGTCACTACATTACTATGAAAATAATTCGTAATTATTTTAACATTTTCTTGTAGTGTACACAAGATGGATGAGTAAGACTAGGCGATAGTTGCATGTAAACCTTTTCCCGGGGATCACCATAATGCATTTTTAACATCCATTTAAGCTGTAAAAATTATTAAATTACGCATAATTTTCATTTGAGCAACCGGAGCAAAGGTCTCATCAAAGTCAAAACCATGTTCTTGAGCCTATCCTTTATCCACCAAATGAGCTTTATACCTTTCTAATGAGCCTTGATTTTTTAGACCCATTTACAACTAATAGCCCATGTTCCTTTTGGAAGAGGTACCATTTCCCAAGCTTTTATTATATGCAATGCAACAAGCTCTTCATCCATAACCTTAAGTCAATTTTCATCTAAAGATGCTTTCTTGTATGATGTAGGCTCAACAAAAGAATGAAAAGAGGTTAAGAAGGACAAGTAGTCTAAAGAGAAAAATTGGATCGGAAAAGCATACCTAGCAGGTGGACGACGATCATGAGTAGGATATCGATGGATGGGCAAAGGTGTAGGATAAACATTCACTGAAGAGGCAAGAGGGATCTCGCCTTCAGGAGGAGAGGTGTTCGAAGGAATAGTAGATAACTGACAGGGGCGACGAGAATACACTTATGTTATTAGAGGGCAAATACTTGCAAAAGTCAGTTATTGCACATCCAAGGTAGATATATGCTCACCATTAGGCAAAACAGAAGGAAATGGATCCGTATGAACTAATTCAAAATGAGTGGGGATAACTAGGAGGTGTGAATTTGTAATACGATAACTTTTCTAAAAAGACAACATGTCGATAAACAAGTAAACATCTGGATACTGGATCATAACTTTGATAACATTTTTAATGAATGTCATACCCTAAAAAAACACATATTATAGACTAAGAAGATAATTTTGAACAATGTGCTTTTGGTAACAGAATATAACATGTACAACCAAAAACACGCAGATGACTATAAGAAGTGATAGATTCATAAAGACATTAATAAGGAAATGATTCATTAGTTATAGAGGATAGAATACGATTTAAAAAGATAATTTCTGTTATAATAGCCTCACCCCGAAAGATAGTGGGAACTGAACTAAAAAGTAAAGTGAACGAGCAGTCTCCGTAAGGTGTTTGATGCAAAAGTTTTGACACTCTCAAATCAACGTCTGAAATAGTATTTAAGATATCGTCCTACATATATTAGTTTTAGAAGAAAGGATGAAATTAAGATTTATTGTGCGATTGGTTGAAGTAAATTCATGATAAAAAGGGATAATTTGCTCAATTCTAAATCTAAGATATAGTGAACTATATGTAGAAACTAGATACTTTGCAAGAATTGATTTATATTAAAGAACATGTTATTTCATTACTCACAATTGTCTACAATCATATTTATTAGTAAGAATCATCTAACAGAAATTAAGTTCTCTTTAGATTATCATATCTAACTAGTTGAAGATCTCTCATTTCACTCAACTAATACTAACTACAGATTACCTATATCTCTATAGTGCAAAATTGCTAACTCATGAAGATCAAACTGAAAAATATGAATCTAATATTGTCTAACTCTAAATAAATGCTTTGATTATCTGTTCTTAGCTATTAACACCAAAATCACCATCTCTAGTCTCAAAAGATATCAATAAACACAGTTTCTTGACTTTCGTCCTCGAAACAATAATTAAACTCATGAAAATTAGATGAACTTGAAATATTAATCACACAGAATTCAAACATCTAAATCAAGTACTGACAACTGATTGCAATAAAACAACCATGACGATTTAGTTACTCATAGCTAGATTGGATTTCACAAACAAAGATACAAACTCCATAGCTATAGTTTTAGGAAAGAAATTACTAGAGAAGATGGAAGAATAGTTATGTCACAACTTATCCTTCGTCATTCTTCTACTAAACTCCAAGATTCAATACATAGAGTTCTAGAATTCTACTGATTTATTGAATGTGAAGGTCACAAGACAAAGATGAACCAAAGATTGATCAAAAAACCCTAATTGTATCAACTTGGTGCCTATTTATAGAAGTTTAAACTTAGAGCAATTTTATAATTACACAGACAAAGAAACACAAATTGGAAATGCATAAATTCAGAGTACTATCACTAATGTCTTCGCCTTCTCTTGGCTCTGCTTTCATTCATTATTCATTCTATCGCCATGATCTATCGCTATAAGAGTAAGCATAACCGACAATGCTATCTACTATATACTCTGGCCAGATTTGCTAGGCGATACTTCAAAAGTATTCAACTCTTGGCCACCTATGTTTTTCCCATTTGTGCTTCTTCTGGAGATAGGTTTTTCTAATCATTCTTCCATCACCAACAATTTAGTATTCCTTAGCGAGGCACGATCTAGGCTTTCACTATCACCAATCTTCATTCTTTTCTAACGATACATTTACATGAAGCCAAACATAGCAAAGTCCTTCGCTAGGTACTCTGACTTGGATAATTTCCTTAAAGCTCATTCTCTATGTAAAATTTCTCCTTTTAGCTCCTATTTCTCCATTTATTCATCCAAATCCTTGTCTCTTCAATATGTGCAGAATTTACCTAAAATGAATTAAATTATCCATCAATTAAACTCAAATTTTTCTCAATAATTCTCATTAATCATACCAAAATAAAGGTAAATTTTGGATTAATTAGTGTTGATGTTTACGCTCAACAACTCCATTCTGTTTAGGTGTGTAAGGACACGATGTTTAATGTATAGTGCCTTCCGAGCTTAGTAAGTACTTAAACTTATAGAACTTAAATACTCGCCTCCAGAGTCAGATTGAAAATATTTGATACTTGTTGAAAAGTGAATCTTGATCATAACATTAAAAAAATGTAGATAGATAAAAATAAAAAATAATAAAAAAATTAAAAAAAAATAGATTTTTTATGCAAGGGATATATAACCAACAATATTGGCTAAATATATCAACAAAAATGACATAATATCTTGCACTTCCTTTTATGGGTGAAGGTGCTAGACCCAAACATCATAATGAATAAGTTCAAATAGAGTAGTAGACAGAGACGTGCTCTTATGAAAAGGTAAAGTCGAATGCTTAGCCAGACGACATCCATCACAATTTGAAATATCATGATAACTAACACCAAAACCTAACAAACCTTTTCTTAGCATAAACTGAAGTCTAAAACTAGATGCATGTCCTAATCTATAATGCCAAAGACAAAAAGGTAGAGATGCATGGGGCAAACAAAAATATGATGTATCAACTAAGATGCTACTGGTGATGGGAAAGAAAAATATTCAAGAATAAATAGACCTCCCTCTCTACGAACAACCTCAATCTATCTCTTTGTGGTGCGATCTTGCAAAAATACAATAACAAGAAGAAGAAAATAATGTCTACTCCCAAATTTGTAAGTTAACTAACAGACAAAAGGTTAATAAAAAGATGTGGAACATGAAGGACATTTGAGAGAGACCAAGTATATTAAATAACAGAACCAATGGAATCTGAAGGCATAGATGCTCCATTTTCAACATAACCGATGTATATTTAAAAGGTGAAATACAATGAAAAAGCATACTCTTATCTGGTGTGATATGATGTGTGGCTCTTGAATCTATAATTCAAATCGTTGAGGAACCTGAGTGTGTCATACTAGAAAAATCTGCAGAAGATGCAAACATAGCAGCAGAAGGCATGGAAGGTGTGAAAACACCATTAAGAATTCGAGCTACCTCCATTCCAATAGAAGAAATATCATAAATAAGTAAATAGTTGCAGAAGAAGATGTTGTAGTACCCATTCAATCTTATTTCAATTCAAAAAACAACTATAACAGGATCTAAGAAGGCAAATGACCGGACCGAACTGAACTCAACCTTCAATTTGAGAACCCATATGTAAAAATAAACATTCAAAACCCTAACTTTGAAGGAGGGGTGTTAACAGTATTTCGTAGTTCTATTTTGGCGAGTATTATTATATTTTCTCCCTTTTTTTCCCTAACTATATATTGTTTCTTTTATTTCTCTTATTCTATCTTTTGTAGTCTCCTTTGGAGAAACTTATGAAAGTTCTTTGAATATGAAATACATTTTCCACATATGAATTATTATTGTATCATAGCCGCTCTTAACGATTCAATGCGGACAACGGTCTCACGACCCATAATGAAGATTTGAAGATGATGATGGAGATGGATAGCCTGATATATATACACTACACTGTGAGCCAAGATGAAAATGAAAAGTCCAAGAATTGGCAAGATCTTTCTTGATATGGATACGAATACCGGCAAGTTGCAGCTAGGCCATATGAATACGGATAAGGGTAAATTTCAATTTGGAGTTGTTAGACTTGTCAATATTGTTGGGTTTTAGTGGGGTGAGTCTCCTTTCATCAAAAAGCCCTAAGGCTCGTTGGTAGGAACTCCACACATACTTATATACCCTTCAACTTCTCTATCTCTTTTTAACGTGGTATTTTTATTCTTTATATTTTCACCGGTTATAATTATTCAACCGTTATTTCAAATGCTAATCATAATTATTCAACCGTTATTTCAAATACTAATAGATAATATAATCTAAATATCACGACAATTGTATCATTACTACTTTATTTTGATTATACTAAACTGTCAAACTATTGCTAGATAAAAAATTACGACCAAAACCTATTTTTTCTAAAAAATACTACTCGAATCGCTAATGCGGAACATGAACAGACTACATTGACAAATAATTGGAAAAATAGGTCAAATTAGCAATTAAAACCAAAACTATTCCCATTACAATCAAGCCCCTTTTCAAAGGGTATTTCTGATAATTTCCACTTTCAATTATATTGATAAAGATACGGTCACGGACTCAAGGTAAAGGTAAGAAGAGTCACATATGCCACTCAAAATTCAAAAACAACAGCGATGACACGATGGGCCTGTATCTCTACACAAACAGATACCAATCGCAATCGCCAACTAATACAACTTATCTTTCCAGATTTACCCTTCATTTCTTCTGCAACCAAATCACCCCAATTTGGTCACTTTCGACACTTCACACCCAACAAAACACTCAGAAAACTGAAAAACCCTCTCTAAGGAAAACAAAACAAGAAATGGCAGAATCTCCGCTTCCTCCAAATCTTCACAATCCTTTATAATAATAAAAAATCATTCACAAAGGTCTAATCTTTCCAATCAAACACTCAAATTGAATTGAAAAGATGAAAGCTTCGTTGAAGTTTCGTGAAGAGAAGAAGCCATTGTTTAGAGCTAAAGTCCCTCTATCAATCTTAGGGTTTCCTTTTCAATCAGGTATTGTCGCCGGCGACTCCAAAGAGCTGACTCTCAATCTCTCTACTTTCTTTGAGTCTGGACCTTGCGTCAAGGTCTCATACCGGCCTAATGATGTTTGGAACCCGTTTTCTCTCGTTGTTAAGACCGGTACCGGTGCTTTTGGCTCGCCGATTTTGAGTTCTTTGATTATGAGCGCCGAGTTCAATCTATTAGGACGTGGAAACAGCAGCAGCAATAACAACAACAATCCTATCTTCATGCTTCACTTCAAGCCCCAATTTGGTGATTTCTCTATCAAGAAATCGCAGTCGCAGCAGTCGATGAAGTCTTGTTCAGTTTTTGAGAAACCGAAGGTTGTAAACGGTGTCGTTTCAGACGATGAAGTTGAGGTTAATGAGGAGGAGTCGATGCCGATGTTTAAGAAAATCACCACCGCCTTACCTTCTCGCGCTGCTGGAGATGTCGCTGCCGGTCTCTTTTCCGGCATCGAAATCTCCGCCAGGACTGCTTTACCTGTGCGTTCACGCGCCGTTGTGAATTTCCGTTGGGGAGTGAGGGTTCCGACGGAGATGAAACAATCAGCGGCTGGGATTGACTTGAAGAAGATACCCTATTTGGTTATGAATAAAATTGGGATCGAACACGTGGACGGTGGTGATAAAAAAAGAAAAGTGGGTCCCGAAGCGAATAATAGTAAGAATGGTGACGTGGCGGATTTTTGTTTTAACGTGAAGAGACAACTGGAGATGGTTCAATTAGAGAATAGGTGTCTGAAAGAAGCTGTGGAGGATCTGAGACAAGAACTCGTGAAGGGAAAACAGATTGCGGGGGATTTGATTTCTGGAAAATATGATCGAGAAGGTGAGAGGAAATTTAAGGAAGCTGATGTTAATGAAGAATTGAAAAAGAAGAAGAAGGCTATTAATGGAGTCACTGCAGCTGCTTGATGATGCCATATTTTAATCTGTCGACATTGCATTGTACTGGTTTTTTGATTTATTTTTGAGAGTATATTTTTGAAAATTGCTTTTGTGCATTGAAATTTGAATGTCAAGTGGAAGTTGATATCATTGAGGTCAAGAGCTTTATAATACACTCATCATCTTCCCACTAGTTGTTATTCATTGACAACTTCCTTTGAGTAAATTTTGCAAATGGAATTCAGTGGCGGTCTAAATTAATAGACCAGTTTTGTGTCCTACTCTAGAATTATCATATACTGTCATGCTTACACTAGAATTTTTGTAAAGAAGTTACCAAATTTCTGCATCAATTGTGTTTGTACTGGTTTTGTCAAGAGTTCTGTCAAGTTTTTTTTGCTGCCAAATGGAGGTCCTCCTGGTCTCTGTCATGGTAAAACCTTGATTATACAAAATTGATGATAAAGTTGCAGGTTGATATGTGAGACTCTTCTGGATGTAATCATGTACCAGTAAAGTTGTTTTATGTATTGGTTTACTGTTGTTATACGTGGCACTTTGAAATAAATGTAGTCCACACACATATGATGAGTGGTTGCACATCTATTCATCTGTATTTAATTTTTTCATTTAACACCTCTTACAAAATAAGACACTTCCCATATCTTGAACTCTCCAGATATACACAATAAGGTTCTACTAGACTTTATCATCAATGGAAGATGCAAAGAGGTGATTTTCTTTTTTGGGTTCTCTAGTTTCATTTTATGGTTACATCTTTTCCACTTTAACACCTGCTTATTCACAACTAACTGGTTGAATCTATTCAGGTATGCAGTGGTTACAGGAGCAAACAAGGGAATAGGGCTGGAAATATGTAGGCAATTAGCTTCAATTGGGATCACTGTGGTTTTAACTGCCAGAGATGAGAAAAGGGGTCTTGAAGCTGTTCAGAAATTGAAAGAATCTGGTCTCAACAATGTCATATTTCATCAGCTTGACGTTGCAGACCCTTCTACTATCCAACCATTAGCAGATTTCGTCACTAGTCAATTTGGGAAACTTGATATCTTGGTATGTATGCTTAACTGGAAGTGATTTTACTTTGATAATCCTTTTTAAATTTCCTTAAAAGTTGAATGTTTGGGAATTGATGTACTGATTATAAGAGTTGGACTTGGTTATTATAGGTTAACAACGCAGGGATTAGTGGAGTTATTGTGCGTGATGTTAATGCTATGTTAGCTGCTTTTAAGGTACATCTCTTGTTAGACAGTGATTTGCATATTGTCAAGATGTTGAGCTTAATATTTCACAAGTAATGAGTCCAGAGTTGTTGTATAGTTTTGAGTTTTTGAAAACATCAAACTTTGCTTATTTTGGAATTGGATCATGAATTTGTCTCAAAAATATTTCTTTCTCTTTTTTATTTTAATGACACAGGAAGCTACTCAGCCTAATTGGTTTGAATGGGTGACTCAAACTCCCGAGTTAGCTGAGAAATGCTTCGAGACAAACTACTATGGAGCAAAAAGAATGTGCGAGGTATTTATACCTCTCCTGCAATCAACTGATTCGCCGAGAATTGTTAATGTTTCATCCTCTATGGGAATGTTGAAGGTAATATATTCACCATCCTAGTTCAACTAATAAGGTCTCATCAGACGTTATTTACGTTTTTTAACTTAATTTATTAGAATGTTAAAAACGAATGGGCTAAAGCAGTGTTAGATGATGCCGACAATCTCACTGAAGAGAAGATTGATGAGGTGTTAAAGGAGTACCTTTACTTCAAAGATGGCTCATTAGAAGCCAAAGGCTGGCCTACGAACATGTCTGCTTATATTCTATCAAAAGCTGCAATGAATGCATGCACCAGAATTTTGGCCAAGAAGTTGCCCAACATTTTGATCAATTGTGTTTGCCCTGGCTTTGTCAAAACAGACATTAACTTCAACATGGGGGTGTTGACTGTTGAACAAGGCGCTGAGAACGTGGTGAAGTTAGCTCTGCTGCCGGATGGCGGTCCTTCTGGTTTGTTCTTTAATCAGCAGGAAAAGTCCTCATTCTGAATGGGCATTGTTTGTGGTAAAACATAATATGCATATGAGTGATTTTCATATCGACTTTGAAATCTGCTGTGATGGTGTGGTGATGAATAGTACATCGACGGTCACTAGAAGTATCTTAAATCCCGTTTTTTAATAAGTATAATAATTGGGCAGACATGTATCATTAGAAGTACCATGCTATATATATATATATATATATATATATATATATATATATATATATATATATATATATATATATTTATGATTTGAAGTTAGAGATGTGAGTCCAAAGCTTAGGAATGGTGAACCGGTTGAATCAGTTGAATGATACAAAATTTGAGTCGTTGATACAAAATTTGAGTCATTGATAATGAAAACCGGAAGAGTTAAGGGATAGTTTTTTCTTAGTGATAATCCCAAAAAACCCCCACGAACTTTTAGTTTTATCTCCATTTTACCACTTTAATTCTATTTTTCTCCAAAATATCATTTTTTTCATCTATGGTTGTTAGAGTTTATGTTCATCTAGTTGGTTTAAGGATATTTAGATAATTTCACTTAATTTTTATAAAATTATTTAAAATTGAATAAATATATATTAAAATAATAAAAAATTATTAAAAAATAAAAAATAAAAAATAAACAAACTTTTCTTCTTCCTCCTCTGTCTGTATTCACTTCATCTTCCTCTTCTATATTCCACTTCATCTTCCGATCTATATGTAGCCTGCAAATTACCAGAATCACTCTCCTTTACAAAATCACTCTCCTTCTCCTATTCTTCTTCTTCCTCTCTCCTCCATATTCAATATTCTTCTCTATTTCCTCTTCTTCCTCTCTCTTCCATATTCAATATTCCCCCTCGGACCCGCCACCTGCAAATCACAAAAAATCACTCTCCTCCTTATCTCTTCTGATTCCTCTCCCTCTCTCCATCTTCACTATTCCATTCCAGACTCGCCACAAATAAATCGCCAAAATCAAAATCCAAACCCAAAAACTAATACCCATAACCAAATTCAAGATTTCACATCGGGTATTATCATGGTGGAACTCTTTTCAAACCTTGATTTTTATTCAAATGGATGCATCTAGAATGTGGTTGAACTCCATAATCAATAAGAAGAAGCCTTAAACAAAAGAACTATTAGCACCGGAGAGGATGAAGACGAAAAGAAAAAAAAAAAAAAAGCGTTGGTAAGTGGCGGCTAGGGTTTTTTTGGAAGGCAGAAGAAGATTCACTTGATATTTTCTTTTTTTAAAAAAAAATTATTTTGAAAATTAAAAAAAATCTTAAAAGAACAATTAATATATATTTTAATTTTGTAAGAAACTAAAATAATAAGAATTAAAAATTTTAATGTTTTGTTTTGGCAAAAATAGATCGGAGCTCCTTCAACTTGTACTGTTTTCCTAGGTAGATACTTAAACTCCACGAATTCCCACCTAAATACTCTAATTTGTAAAAAAATAATAACACTAGGTACTTGAATGTGATTTCGTAGTTGATGGGTGGAGCGTATAATATACGCGTTATGATGATTTTTGTGTTTTGGTGTCTTGTTGCATAAACAAAGAGTTAAAGCGAGAGGTGATTTTGTTGGGTCTCCGAAACTTTCAATTTTATTTAATGGTGGTTGAATATAATCTCATTTCTTCCAAATTTGATTAGTCCAACGAATGAGCACTACTTATTTATGTCAAAGTCATACATACAATTGTCAACCCACCCACCTTCATAAATCACTCATCTGGGTTTTTGTTTTTGGTTCAATTAAAACCTTACAGAGATTGAAGTAAGCAAATGTCTGACAAACAAGCGGAGGAAGCAATAGTCTTAATCATCAACGAAGAAGAGAAAGAGGACAATAACAACAAGTCCACGTTTGACTTTAAAAGCTTCCTCTGACATGGTGGCTCTCTGTCTATGATGCTTATTTCAGCTATGCTTCAAATCAGAAATGTATGTATGGATGTTCAATTCACAAACCCTAAACCCCTAATTCGATTTATTCAAGGTTGAATGAATTTTTTGTTGATCTGTACCCAAAATATAACCATTCACGCGCCTTCAATTGTTATTAACCCACGGCAAATGCCAACTCAGCTTCAAGTACCTAGTGTTAGCATTTTTTACAAATTGAGGTATCTAGGTGGGAATCCGTATAGTTTAGGTATCTACCTAGGAAAACAGTACAACTTGAGGGAGCTCTCACCTATTTTTGCCTTTTATTTTTTAAAATTTAAAAATTAATAGTAAAAAGACAAGACTACCCTTCTATAAAGTGGAGAGAATAAGGTTGATGGAAAATCTACAGTAAATCTAACAACAATGGATGGAAAAGTGGTATTTTGGAGAAAAATAAAACTGAAGTAATAAAATGGAGATAAAACCAATAGTTCGTGGGGTTTTTGGGATTAACCCTTTTTCTTAATAAGAGATAAAGAAATGGTTGCAGGAAAGAAAGAGAGAGGATTACTTATAAGAAGAATAAAGCATAATAATAAAGGAACCATTAAATTCAGAGGATAGAAAAATGATTTTAAGAGCATCTCCAACGGTTCAAAAATACCGTCCTAGACCCATCAATTTCCTTACGTGGCATCCCATCATCAGGATCGCCTCATTGTGAGAATTACGTGGGACGTCCCTCTGCGCAGGGATGTCCCAACCCACATCTTATCATTATTTTTTTCTTTTTTTTCTTTTTTTGAGTTGACATTAGTCAACAATGTCAAGTCGTTGGGACCAATGTTGGGACTCCACCACTGAAGAAGAAGAGCCCCAGGCCCATCCTTTATGATGTAGCAGTAAGTGGGGTAGGAGTTGGGATCCTGAGTCCCATGACCATTGGAGATGGTCTAAAGACTAATGATTTGTCAAATGAGTTCCACATGGCATGTTGTAATTGAATAACATCTATTATGTGGCTGCCACATGTCGAATTCATATTCCTCGAACAATATGAGAAAATCCAATTCCTACAGGAATGAATATAAGAGCAATGA